>CM054983.1:16533541-16622541 GCA_029030765.1 Salix suchowensis
AATACCTTTTAGATGCGATTAAACTTCAAATTTATGGGTAATAGACTTTTTCCCCCAAAATGATAGAACTTGGTTTTTGGAGGGGGTGTTAGCCTTGGATTTTCAGACAAATTGGTCCTGACTTGACGAGCCCTATTTTAAATGAGTATTAGCCTTATATTTCTAACCTTGTTCATATCCAATACCTATTAGTTGCTATGAGACTTCAAATTTATGGGTAATAGACTTTTCCCCCAAAAATGATTGAACTTGGTTTTTGGAGGGGGTGTTAGCCTTAGATTTTCGGACAAATTGGTCCTCACTCGACGAGCCCTATTTTAAATGAGTATTAGCCTTATATTTCTAACCTTGTTCATATCCAAGCCCTTTTAGTTGGTATTAGACTTCAAATTTATAGCTAATAGACTTTTCCCCCCAAAATGATAGAACTTGGTTTTTGGAGGGGGTGTTATCCTTGGATTTTCGGACAAATTGGTCCTGACTTCACGAGCCCCATTTAAAATGAGTATTTGCCTTAGATTTCTAACCTTGTTCATATCCAATCCCTTTTTGTTGGTATTGGACTTCAAATTTATGGGTAATAGACTTTTCCCCCAAAAATGATAGAACTTGGTTTTTGGAGGGTGTGTTAGCCTTGGATTTTCGGACAAATTGGTCCTGACTCGACAAGCCCCATTTTAAATGAGTATTAGCCTTAGATTTCCAACCTTATTCATATCCAATCCCTTTTAGTTGGTATTAGACTTCAAATTTATGGGTAATAGACTTTTCCCCTCAAAATGATAGAACTTGGTTTTTGGAGAGGGTGTTAGCCTTGGATTTTCGGACAAATTGGTCCTGACTTGACGATTCCCATTTTAAATGAGTATTAGCCTTAGATTTCTAACCTTGTTCATATCCAATCCCTTTTTGTTGGTATTAGACTTCAAATTTATGGGTAATAGACTTTTCCCCCAAAAATGATAGAACTTTGTTTTTGAGGGGGGGTGTTAGCCTTGGATTTTCGGACAAATTGGTCCTGACTTCGCGAGCCCCATATTAAATGAGTATTAGCCTTATAGTTTTAACCTTGTTCATATCCAAGCCCTTTTAGTTGGTATTAGACTTCAAATTTATGGGTAATAGACTATTCCCCCCAAAATGATAGAACTTTGTTATTGGAGGGAGTGTTAGCCTTGGATTTTCAGACAAATTGGTCCTGACTCGACTAGCCCCATTTTAAATGAGTATTAGCCTTAGATTTCTCACCTTGTTCATATCCAATCCCTTTTTATTGGTATTAGACTTCAAATTTTTGGGTAATAGAGTTTTCCCCCCAAAATGATAGAACTTGGTTTTTGGAGGGGGTGTTAGCCTTGGATTTTCAGACAAATTGGTCCTGACTCAACGAGCCCCATTTTAAATGAGTATTAGCCTTACATTTCTAACCTTGTTCATATCCAATCACTTTTACTTGGTATTAGACTTCAAATTTATGGGTAATAGACTTTTCACCCCAAAATGATAGAACTTGGTTTTTGGAGGGGGTGTTAGCCTTGGATTTTCGGACAAATTGGTCCTGACTTCACGAGCCCCATTTAAAATGAGTATTAGCCTTAGATTTCTAACCTTGTTCATATCCAATCCCTTTTTGTTGGTATTGGACTTCAAATTTATGGGTAATAGACTATTCCCCCCAAAATGATAGAACTTGGTTTTTGGAGGGGGTGTTAGCCTTGGATTTTCGGACAAATTGGTCCTGACTTCACGAGCCCCATATTAAATGAGTATTAGCCTTATATTTTTAACCTTGTTTATATCCAATACCTTTTAGTTGGTATTAGACTTCAAATTTATGGGGAATAGACTATTCCCCCCAAAATGATAGAACTTGGTTATTGGAGGGGGTGTTAGCCTTGGATTTTCAGACAAATTGGTCCTGACTCGACTAGCCCCATTTTAAATGAGTATTAGCCTTAGATTTCTCACCTTGTTCATATCCAATCCCTTTTTATTGGTATTAGACTTCAAATTTTAGGGTAATAGACTTTTCCCCCCAAAATGATAGAACTTGGTTTTTGGAGGGGGTGTTAGCCTTGGATTTTCGGACAATTTGGTTTTTAACTCAACGAGCCCCATTTTAAATGAGTATTAGCCTTACATTTCTAACCTTGTTCATATCCAATCCCTTTTACTTGGTATTAGACATCAAATTTATGGGTAATAGACTTTTCCCCCCCAAAATGATAGAACTTGGTTTTTGAGGGGGGTGTTAGCCTTGGATTTTCGGACAAATTGGTCCTGACTTCACGAGCCCCATATTAAATGAGTATTAGCCTTATATTTTTAACCTTGTTCATATCCAAGCCCTTTTAGTTGGTATTAGACTTCAAATTTATGGGTAATAGACTATTCCCCCCAAAATGATAGAACTTGGTTATTGGAGGGGGTGTTAGCCTTGGATTTTTAGACAAATTGGTCCTGACTCGACTAGCCCCATTTTAAATGAGTATTAGCCTTAGATTTTCACCTTGTTCATATCCAATTCCTTTTTATTGGTATTAGACTTCAAATTTTTGGGTAATAGACTTTTCCCCCCAAAATGATAGAACTTGGTTTTTGGAGGGGGTGTTAGCCTTGGATTTTCGGACAAATTGGTCCTGACTCAACGAGCCCCATTTTAAATGAGTATTAGCCTTAGATTTCTAACCTTGTTCATATCCAATCCCTTTTTGTTGGTATTGGACTTCAAATTTATGGGTAATAGGCTTTTCCCCCCAAAATGATAGAACTTGGTTTTTGGAGGGGGTGTTAGCCTTGGATTTTCGGACAAATTGGTCCTGACTCGACAAGCCTCATTTAAAATGAGTATTAGCCTTAGATTTCCAACCTTGTTCATATCCAATCCCTTTTAGTTGGTATTACACTTCAAATTTATGGGTAATAGACTTTTCCCCTCAAAATCATAGAACTTGGTTTTTGGAGGGGGTGTTAGCCTTGGATTTTTGGACAAATTGATCCTGACTCGACGAGCCCAGATTAAATGAGTATTAGCCTTACATTTCTAACCTTGTACATATCCAATCCCTTTTACTTGGTATTAGACATCAAATTTATGGGTAATAGACTTTCCCCCCCAAAATGATAGAACTTGGTTTTTGAGGGGGGGTGTTAGCCTTGGATTTTCGGACAAATTGGTCCTGACTTCACGAGCCCCATATTAAATGAGTATTAGCCTTATATTTCTAACCTTGTTCATATCCAAGCCCTTTTAGTTGGTATTAGACTTCAAATTTATGGGTAATAGACTATTCCCCCCAAAATGATAGAACTTGGTTATTGGAGGGGGTGTTAGCCTTGGATTTTCAGACAAATTGGTCCTGACTCGACTAGCCCCATTTTAAATGAGTATTAGCCTTAGATTTTCACCTTGTTCATATCCAATTCCTTTTTATTGTTATTAGACTTCAAATTTTTGGGTAATAGACTTTTCCCCCCAAAATGATAGAACTTGGTTTTTGGAGGGGGTGTTAGCCTTGGATTTTCGGACAAATTGGTCCTGACTCAACGAGCCCCATTTTAAATGAGTATTAGCCTTAGATTTCTAACCTTGTTCATATCCAATCCCTTTTTGTTGGTATTGGACTTCAAATTTATGGGTAATAGGCTTTTCCCCCCAAAATGATAGAACTTGGTTTTTGGAGGGGGTGTTAGCCTTGGATTTTCGGACAAATTGGTCCTGACTCGACAAGCCTCATTTAAAATGAGTATTAGCCTTAGATTTCCAACCTTGTTCATATCCAATCCCTTTTAGTTGGTATTACACTTCAAATTTATGGGTAATAGACTTTTCCCCTCAAAATCATAGAACTTGGTTTTTGGAGGGGGTGTTAGCCTTGGATTTTTGGACAAATTGGTCCTGACTTGACGATCCCCATTTTAAATGAGTATTAGCCTTAGATTTCTAACCTTGTTCATATCCAATCCCTTTTTGTTGGTATTAGACTTCAAATTTATGGGTAATAGACTTTTCCCCCCAAAATGATAGAACTTTGTTTTTGAGGGGGGGTGTTAGCCTTGGATTTTCGGACAAATTGGTCCTGACTTCACGAGCCCCATATTAAATGAGTATTAGCCTTATATTTTTAACCTTGTTCATATCCAAGCCCTTTTAGTTGGTATTAGACTTCAAATTTATGGGTAATAGACTATTCCCCCCAAAATGATAGAACTTTGTTATTGGAGGGGGTGTTAGCCTTGGATTTTCAGACAAATTGGTCCTGACTCGACTAGCCCCATTTTAAATGAGTATTAGCCTTAGATTTCTCACCTTGTTCATATCCAATCCCTTTTTATTGGTATTAGACTTCAAATTTTTGGGTAATAGACTTTTCCCCCCAAAATGATAGAACTTGGTTTTTGGAGGGGGTGTTAGCCTTGAATTTTTGGACAAATTGGTCCTGACTTCACGAGCCCCATTTTAAATGAGTATTAGCCTTAGATTTCTAACCTTGTTCATATCCAATCGCTTTTTGTTGGTATTGGACTTCAAATTTATGGGTAATAGATTTTCCCCCCCAAAATGATAGAACTTGGTTTTTGAGGGGGGGTGTTACCCTTGGATTTTCGGACAAATTGGTCCTGACTTCACGAGCCCCATATTAAATGAGTATTAGCCTTATATTTCTAAACTTGTTCATATCCAAGCCCTTTTAGTTGGTATTAGACTTCAAATTTATGGGTAATAGACTATGCCCCCCAAAATGATAGAACTTGGTTATTGGAGGGGGTGTTAGCCTTGGATTTTCAGACAAATTAGTCCTGACTCGACTAGCCCCATTTTAAATGAGTATTAGCCTTAGATTTCTCACCTTGTTCATATCCAATCCCTTTTTGTTGGTATTAGAATGCAAATTTATGGGTATTAGACTTTTCCCCCCAAAATGATAGAACTTGGTTTTTGGGTGGGTGTTAGCCTTGGATTTTCGGAGAAATTGGTCCTGACTTCACGAGCCCCATTTTAAATGAGTATTAGCCTTATATTTCTAACCTTGTTCATATCCAAGCCCTTTTAGTTGGTATTAGACTTCAAATTAATGGGTAATAGACTTTTCCCCTCAAAATGATAGAACTTGGTTTTTGGAGGGGGTGTTAGCCTTGGATTTTCGGACAAATTGTTCCTGACTCGACGAGCCCCATTTTAAATGAGTATTAGCCTTAGATTTGTAACCTTGTTCATATCCAATCCCTTTTAGTTCGTATTAGACTTCAAATTTATGGGTAATAGACTTTTCACCCAAACATGATTGAACTTGGTTTTTGGAGGGGGTGTTAGCCTTGGATTTTCGGACAAATTGGTCCTGACTTTACGAGCCCCATTTTAAATGAGTATTAGCCTTAAATTTCTAACCTTGTTCATATCCAATCCCTTTTTGTTGGTATTAGACTTCAAATTTATGGGTAATAGACTTTTCCCCCCAAAATGATAGAACTTGGTTTCTGGAGGGGGTGTTAGCCTTGGATTTTCGGACAAATTGGTCCTGACTTCACGAGCACCATTTTAAATGAGTATTAGCCTTAGATTTCTAACCTTGTTCTTATCCAATACCTTTTAGTTGGTATTAGACCTCAAATTAATGGGTAAAAGACTTTTTCCCCTAAAATGATAAAACTTGGTTTTTAGAGGGGGTGTTAGCCTAGGATTTTCAGACAAGTTGGTCCTGACTTGAGGAGCCCCATTTTAAATGAGTATTAGCCTTAGATTACCAACCTTGTTCATATCCAATACCTTTTAGTTGGTATTAGACTTGAAATTTATGGGTAATAGACTTTTCCCCCAAAAATGATTTAACTTGGTTTTTGGAGGGGGTGTTAGCCTTGGATTTTCAGACAAATTGGTCCTGACTCGACGAGCCCCATTTTAAATGAGTATTAGCCTTAGATTTGTAACCTTGTTCATATCCAATCCCTTTTAGTTGGTATTAGACTTCAAATTTATGGGTAATAGACTTGTTCCCCAAATGATAGAAATTGGTTTTTGGAGGGGGTGTTAGCCTTGGATTTTCGGACAAATTGTTCCTGACTCGACGAGCCCCATTTTAAATGAGTATTAGCCTTAGATTTCTAACCTTGTTCATATCCAATTCCTTTTTTTGTTGGTATTATACTTCAAATTTATGGGTAATAGACTTTTCCCCCCAAAATGATAGAACTTGGTTTTTGGGGGGGTGTTAGCCTTGGATTTTCGGACAAATTGGTCCTGACTTTACGAGCCCTATTTTAAATGAGTATTAGCCTTATATTTCTAACCTTGTTCATATCCAAGCCCTTTTAGTTGGTATTAGACTTCAAATTTATGGGTAATAGACTTTTCCCCCCAAAATGATAGAACTTGGTTTTTGGAGGGGGTGTTAGCCTTGGATTTTTGGACAAATTGGTCTTGACTTCACGAGCCCCATTTTAAATGAGTATTAGCCTTATATTTCTAACCTTGTTCATATCCAAGCCCTTTTAGTTGGTATTAGACTTCAAATTTATGGGTAATAGACTTTTCCCCCCAAAATGATAGAACTTGGTTTTTGGAGGGGGTGTTAGCCTTGGATTTTCGGACAAATTGTTCCTGACTCGACGAGCCCCATTTTAAATGAGTATTAGCCTTAGATTTATAACCTTGTTCATATCCAATCCCTTTTAGTTGGTATTAGACTTCAAATTTATGGGTAATAGACTTTTTCCCCAAACATGATTGAACTTGGTTTTTGGAGGGGGTGTTAGTCTTGGATTTTCATACAAATTGGTCCTGACTTCACGAGCCCCATTTTAAATGAGTATTAGCCTTATATTTCTAACCTTGTTCATATCCAATCCCTTTTTGTTGGTATTAGACTTCAAATTTATGGGTAATAGACTTTTCCCCCCAAAATGATAGAACTTGGTTTTTGAGGGGGGGTGTTAGCCTTGGATTTTTCGTACAAATTGGTCCTGACTTCACGAGCCTCATATTAAATGAGTATTAGCCTTATATTTCTAAACTTGTTCATATCCAAGCCCTTTTAGTTGTTATTAGACTTCAAATTTATGGGTAATAGACTATTCCCCCCAAAATGATAGAACTTGATTATTGGAGGGGCTGTTAGCCTTGGATTTTCAGACAAATTGGTCCTGACTCGACTAGCCCCATTTTAAATGAGTATTAGCCTTAGATTTCTCACCTTGTTCATATCCAATCCCTTTTTGTTGGTATTAGAATGCAAATTTATGGGTATTAGACTTTTCCCCCCAAAATGATAGAACTTGGTTTTTGGGTGGGTGTTAGCCTTGGATTTTCGGAGAAATTGGTCCTGACTTCACGAGCCCCATTTTAAATGATTATTCGCCTTATATTTCTAACCTTGTTCATATCCAAGCCCTTTTAGTTGGTATTAGACTTCAAATTTATGGGTAATAGACTTTTCCCCTCAAAATGATAGAACTTGGTTTTTGGAGGGGGTGTTAGCCTTGGATTTTCGGACAAATTGGTCCTGACTGGACGAGCCCCATTTTAAATGAGTATTAGCCTTAGATTTCTAACCTTGTTCATATGCAATCCCTTTTAGTAGGTATTAGACTTCAAATTTATGGGTAATAGACTTTTCCCCCAAAAATGATAGAACTTGGTTTTTGAGGGGGGGTGTTAGCCTTGGATTTTTCGGACAAATTGGTCCTGACTTCACGAGCCCCATATTAAATGAGTATTAGCCTTATATTTCTAAACTTGTTCATATCCAAGCTCTTTTAGTTGTTATTAGACTTCAAATTTATGGGTAAAAGACTTTTTCCCCCAAAATGATAAAACTTGGTTTTTGGAGGGGGTGTTAGCCTTGGATTTTCGGACAAATTGGTCCTGACTCGACTAGCCCCATTTTAAATGAGTATTAGCCTTAGATTTCTCACCTTGTTCATATCCAATCCCTTTTTGTTGGTATTAGAATGCAAATTTATGGGTATTAGACTTTTCCCCCCAAAATGATAGAACTTGGTTTTTGGGTGGGTGTTAGCCTTGGATTTTCGGAGAAATTGGTCCTGACTCGACGAGCCCCATTTTAAATGAGTATTAGCCTTAGATTTCTAACCTTGTTCATATCCAATCCCTTTTAGTTGGTATTAGACTTCAAATTTGTGGGTAATATACTTTTCCCCCAAAAATGATAGAACTTGGTTTTTGGAGGGGGTGTTAGCCTTGGACTTTCGGAAAAATTGATCCTTATTCGACGAGCCCCATTTAAATGAGTATTAGCCTTAGATTTCTAACCTTGTTCATATCCAATCCCTTTTAGTTGGTATTAGACTTCAAATTTATGGGTAATAGACTTTTCCCCCAAACATGATTGAACTTGGTTTTTGGAGGGGGTGTTAGCCTTGGTTTTTCGGATAAATTGGTCCTGACTTCACGAGGCCCATTTTAAATGAGTATTAGCCTTAGATTTCTAACCTTGTTCATATCCAATCCCTTTTTTTTGGTATTAGACTTCAAATTTATGGGTAATAGACTTTTAACCCGAAAATGATAGAACTTGGTTTTTGGAGGGGGTGTTAGCCTTGGATTTTTGGAAGAATTGGTCCTGACTTCACGAGCCCCATTTCAAATGAGTATTAGCCTTAGATTTCTAACCTTGTTCTTATCCAATACCTTTTAGTTGGTATTAGACTTCAAATTTGTGGGTAAAAGACTTTTTCCCCCAAAATGATAGAACTTGGGTTTTGGAGGGGGTGTTAGCCTTGGATTTTCGGACAAATTGTTCCTGACTCGACGAGCCCCCTTTTAAATGAGTATTAGCCTTATATTTCTAACCTTGTTCATATCCAATCCCTTTTTTTGTTGGTATTATACTTCAAATTTATGGGTAATAGACTTTTCCCCCCAAAATGATAGAACTTGGTTTTTGGGGGGGTGTTAGCCTTGGATTTTCGGACAAATTGGTCCTGACTTCACGAGCCCCATTTTAAATGAGTATTAGCCTTATATTTCTAACCTTGTTCATATCCAAGACCTTTTAGTTGGTATTAGACTTCAAATTTATGGGTAATAAACTTTTCCCCCCAAAATGATAGAACTTGGTTTTTGGAGGGGGTGTTAGCCTTGGATTTTTGGACAAATTGGTCCTGACTTCACGAGCCCCATTTTAAATGAGTATTAGCCTTATATTTCTAACCTTGTTCATATGCAATCCCTTTTACTTGGTATTAGACTTCAAATTTTTGGGTAATAGACTTTTCCCCCAAAAATGATAGAACTTGGTTTTTGGAGGGGGTGTTAGCCTTGGACTTTCGGACAAATTGATCCTTATTCGACGAGCCCCATTTAAATGAGTATTAGCCTTAGATTTCTAACCTTGTTCATATAAAATCCCTTTTAGTTGGTATTAGACTTCAAATTTATGGGTAATAGACTTTTCCTCCAAAAATGATTTAACTTGGTTTTTGTAGGGGGTGTTAGCCTTGCATTTTCAGACAAATTGGTCCTGACTGCACGAGCCCCATTTAAATGAGTATTAGACTTAGATTTATAACCTTGTTTATATCCAATCCCTTTTAGTTGGTATTAGACTTCAAATTTATGGGTAATAGACTTTTCCCCCAAACATGATAGAACTTGGTTTTTGGAGGGGGTGTTAGCATTGGATTTTCGGACAAATTGGTCCTGACTCGACGAGCCCCATTTTAAATGAGTATTTGCCTTAGATTTATAACCTTGTTCATATACAATCCCTTTTAGTTGGTATTAGACTTCAAATTTATGGGTAATAGACTTTCCCGCCCAAAATGATAGAACTTGGTTTTTGGAGGGGGTGTTAGCCTTGGATTTTCGGACAAATTGGTCCTGACTCAACGATCCCCATTTAAATGAGTATTAGCCTTATATTTCCAACCTTGTTCATATCCAAGAGCTTTTAGTTTGTATTATATTTCAAAATAATGGGTAATACACTTTTCCCCCAAAAATGATTGAACTTGGTTTTTGGAGGGGGTATTAGCCTTGGATTTTCGGACAAATTGGTCCTGACTCGACGAGCCCCATTTTAAATGAGTATTAGCCTTAGATTTCTAACCTTGGTCATATCCAATATCTTTTAGTTTGTCTTAGACGTCAAATTTATGGGTAATAGACTTTTTCCCCCAAAAATGATAGAACTTGGTTTTTTGGAGGGGGTTGTTAGCCTTGGATTTTCGGGACAAATTTGTCCCGACTTGACGAGCCCCATTTTAAATGATTATTAGCCTTAGATTTCTATCCTTGTTCATATCCAATACCTTTTAGTTGGTATTTGACTTCAAATTTATGGGTAATAGACTTTTTCCCCCCAAAAATGATTGAACTTGATTTTTGGAGGGGGTATTAGCCTTGCATTTTCGTGACAAATTGATCATGACTCCACGAGCCCCCATTTAAATGAGTATTAGACTTAGATTTCTAACCTTGTTCATATACAATACCTTTTAGTTGGTATTAGACTTCAAATATATGGGTAATAGACTTTTCCCGCCCAAAAATGATAGAACTTGGTTTTTGGAGGGGGTGTTAGCCTTGGATTTTCGGACAAATTGGTCTCGACTCAACGATCCCCATTTAAATGAGTATTAGCCTTATATTTCCAACCTTGTTCATATCCAAGAGCTTTTAGTTTGTATTATATTTCAAAATTTATGGGTAATACACTTTTTCCCCCAAAAATGATTGAACTTGGTTTTTGGAGGGGGTATTAGCCTCGGATTTTCGGACAAATTGGTCCTGACTCGACGAGCCCCATTTTAAATGAGTATTAGCCTTAGCTTTCTAACCTTATTCATATACAATCCCTTTTAGTTGGTATTAGACTTCAAATTTATGGGTAATAGACTTTTCCCCTCAAAATGATAGAACTTGGTTTTTGGAGGGGGTGTTAGCCTTGGATTTTCGGGCAAATTGGTCCTGACTCAACGATCCCCATTGAAACGAGTATTAGCCTTATATTTCCAACCTTGTTCATATCCAAGAGCTTTTAGTTTGTATTATATTTCAAATTTATGGGTAATACACTTTTCCCCCAAACATGGTTAAACTTGGTTTTTGGAGTGGGTGTTAGCCTTGGATTTTTGGACAAATTGGTCCTGACTCAACGATCCCCATTTAAATGAGTATTAGCCTTATATTTCCAACCTTGTTCATATCCAAGAGCTTTTAGTTTGTATTATATTTCAAAATTATGGGTAATACACTTTTCCCCCAAAAATGATTGAACTTGGTTTTTGGAGGGGGTATTAGCCTTGGATTTTCGGACAAATTGGTCCGAAAATTTGTCCTGACTCGAAGAGCCCCATTTTAAATGAGTATTAGCCTTAGATTTCTAACGTTGGTCATATCCAATATCTTTTAGCTGGTATTAGACTTCAAATTTATGGGTGATAGACTTTTCCCCCAAAAATGATTGAACTTGGTTTTTGGAGGGGGTGTTAGCCTTGGATTTTCGGACAAATTGGTCCTGACTCGACGAGCCCCATTTTAAATGAGTATTAGCCTTAGCTTTCTAACCTTATTCATATACAATCCCTTTTAGTTGGTATTAGACTTCAAATTTATGGGTAATAGACTTTTCCCCCCAAAATGATAGAACTTGGTTTTTGGAGGGGGTGTTAGCCTTGGATTTTCGGGCAAATTGGTCCTGACTCAACGATCCCCATTGAAACGAGTATTAGCCTTATATTCCCAACCTTGTTCATATCCAAGAGCTTTTAGTTTGTATTATATTTCAAAATAATGGGTAATACACTTTTCCCCCAAAAATGATTGAACTTGGTTTTTGGAGGGGGTATTAGCCTTGGATTTTCGGACAAATTGGTCCTGACTCGACGAGCCCCATTTTAAATGAGTATTAGCCTTAGATTTCTAACCTTGGTCATATCCAATATCTTTTAGTTTGTCTTAGACGTCAAATTTATGGGTAATAGACTTTTCCCCCCAAAATGATAGAACTTGGTTTTTGGAGGGGTTGTTAGCCTTGGATTTTCAGACAAATTTGTCCTGACTTGACGAGCCCCATTTTAAATGATTATTAGCCTTAGATTTCTATCCTTGTTCATATCCAATACCTTTTAGTTGGTATTTGACTTCAAATTTATGGGTAATAGACTTTTCCCCCAAAAATGATTGAACTTGATTTTTGGAGGGGGTATTAGCCTTGCATTTTCAGACAAATTGATCATGACTCCACGAGCCCCATTTAAATGAGTATTAGACTTAGATTTCTAACCTTGTTCATATACAATACCTTTTAGTTGGTATTAGACTTCAAATATATGGGTAATAGACTTTCCCGCCCAAAATGATAGAACTTGGTTTTTGGAGGGGGTGTTAGCCTTGGATTTTCGGACAAATTGGTCCTGACTCAACGATCCCCATTTAAATGAGTATTAGCCTTATATTTCCAACCTTGTTCATATCCAAGAGCTTTTAGTTTGTATTATATTTCAAAATTATGGGTAATACACTTTTCCCCCAAAAATGATTGAACTTGGTTTTTGGAGGGGGTATTAGCCTCGGATTTTCGGACAAATTGGTCCTGACTCGACGAGCCCCATTTTAAATGAGTATTAGCCTTAGCTTTCTAACCTTATTCATATACAATCCCTTTTAGTTGGTATTAGACTTCAAATTTATGGGTAATAGACTTTTCCCCCCAAAATGATAGAACTTGGTTTTTGGAGGGGGTGTTAGCCTTGGATTTTCGGGCAAATTGGTCCTGACTCAACGATCCCCATTGAAACGAGTATTAGCCTTATATTTCCAACCTTGTTCATATCCAAGAGCTTTTAGTTTGTATTATATTTCAAATTTATGGGTAATACACTTTTCCCCCAAACATGGTTAAACTTGGTTTTTGGAGTGGGTGTTAGCCTTGGATTTTTGGACAAATTGGTCCTGACTCGACGAGCCCCATTTTAAATGAGTATTAGCCTTATATTTGTAACCTTGTTCATATCCAATCCCTTTTAACTGGTATTAGACTTCAAATTTATGGGTAATAGACTTTTCTCCCAAAAATGATTGAACTTGGTTTTTGGAGGGGGTGATAGCCTTGCATTTTCAGACAAATTGATCATGACTCCACGAGCCCCATTTAAATGAGTATTAGACTTAGATTTCTAACCTTGTTCATATACAATCCCTTTTAGTTGGTATTAGACTTCAAATTTATGGGTAATAGACTTTTCCTCCAAAAATGATTTAACTTGGTTTTTGTAGGGGGTGTTAGCCTTGCATTTTCAGACAAATTGGTCCTGACTCCACGAGCCCCATTTAAATGAGTATTAGACTTAGATTTATAACCTTGTTTATATCCAATCCCTTTTAGTTGGTATTAGACTTCAAATTTATGGGTAATAGACTTTTCCCCCAAACATGATAGAACTTGGTTTTTGGAGGGGGTGTTAGCATTGGATTTTCGGAGAAATTGGTCCTGACTCGACGAGCCCCATTTTAAATGAGTATTTGCCTTAGATTTATAACCTTGTTCATATACAATCCCTTTTAGTTGGTATTAGACTTCAAATTTATGGGTAATAGACTTTCCCGCCCAAAATGATAGAACTTGGTTTTTGGAGGGGGTGTTAGCCTTGGATTTTCGGACAAATTGGTCCTGACTCAACGATCCCCATTTAAATGAGTATTAGCCTTATATTTCCAACCTTGTTCATATACAATATCTTTTAGTTGGTCTTAGACGTCAAATTTATGGGTAATAGACTTTTCCCCCCAAAATAATAGAACTTGGTTTTTGGAGGGGGTGTTAGCCTTGGATTTTCAGACAAATTTGTCCTGACTTGACGAGCCCCATTTTAAATGATTATTAGCCTTAGATTTCTAACCTTGTTCATATCCAATACCTTTTAGCTGGTATTAGACTTCAAATTTATGGGTAATACACTTTTCCCCCAAAAATGATTGAACTTGGTTTTTGGAGGGGGTGTTAGCCTTGGATTTTCGGACAAATTGGTCCTGACTCGACGAGCCCGATTTTAAATGAGTATTAGCCTTAGATTTCTAACCTTGTTCATATCCAATATCTTTTAGTTGGTATTAGACTTCAAATTTATGGGTAATAGACTTTCCCCCCTAAAATGATAGAACTTGGTTTTTGGAGGGGGTGTTAGCCTTGAATTTTCAGAAAAATTTGTCCTGACTTGACGAGCCCCATTTTAAATGTTTATTAGCATTAGGTTTCTAACCTTGTTCATATCCAATACCTTTTAGCTGGTATTAGACTTCAAATTTATGGGTAATAGACTTTTCCCCCAAAAATGATTGAACTTGGTTTTTGGAGGGGGTATTAGCCTTGGATTTTCGGACAAATTGGTCCGAAAATTTGTCCTGACTCGACGAGCCCCATTTTAAATGAGTATTAGCCTTAGATTTCTAGCATTGGTCATATCCAATATCTTTTAGCTGGTATTAGACTTCAAATTTATGGGTGATAGACTTTTCCCCCAAAAATGTTTGAACTTGGTTTTTGGAGGGGGTGTTAGCCTTGGATTTTCGGACAAATTGGTCCTGACTCGACGTGCCCCATTTTAAATGCGTATTAGCCTTAGCTTTCTAACCTTATTCATATACAATCCCTTTTAGTTGGTATTAGACTTCAAATTTATGGGTAATAGACTTTTCCCCCCAAAATGATAGAACTTGGTTTTTGGAGGGGGTGTTAGCCTTGGATTTTCGGGCAAATTGGTCCTGACTCAACGATCCCCATTTAAACGAGTATTAGCCTTATATTTACAACCTTGTTCATATCCAAGAGCTTTTAGTTTGTATTATATTTCAAATTTATGGGTAATACACTTTTCCCCCAAACATGGTTAAACTTGGTTTTTGGAGTGGGTGTTAGCCTTGGATTTTTGGACAAATTGGTCCTGACTCGACGAGCCCCATTTTAAATGAGTATTAGCCTTATATTTCTAACCTTGTTCATATCCAATCCCTTTTAGTTGGTATTAGACTTCAAATTTATGGGTAATAGACTTTTCCCCCCAAAATGATAGAACTTGGTTTTTGGAGGGGGTGTTAGCCTTGGATTTTAAGACAAATTGGTCCTGACTCGACGAGCCCCATTTTAAATGAGTATTAGCCTTAGATTTCTAACCTTGTTCATATCCAATATCTTTTAGTTGGTATTTGACTTTAAATTTATGGGTAATAGACTTTTCCCCCCAAAATGATAGAACTTGGTTTTTGGAGGGGGTGTTAGCCTTGGATTTTCAGACAAATTAGTCCTGACTTGACGAGCCCCATTTTAAATGATTATTAGCCTTAGATTTCTATCCTTGTTCATATCCAATACCTTTTAGTTGGTATTTGACTTCAAATTTATGGGTAATAGACTTTTCCCCCAAAAATGATTGAACTTGATTTTTGGAGGGGGTATTAGCCTTGCATTTTCAGACAAATTGATCATGACTCCACGAGCCCCATTTAAATGAGTATTAGACTTAGATTTCTAACCTTGTTCATATACAATACCTTTTAGTTGGTATTAGACTTCAAATATATGGGTAATAGACTTTTCCCGCCCAAAAATGATAGAACTTGGTTTTTGGAGGGGGTGTTAGCCTTGGATTTTCGGACAAATTGGTCCCTGACTCAACGATCCCCATTTAAATGAGTATTAGCCTTATATTTCCAACCTTGTTCATATCCAAGAGCTTTTAGTTTGTATTATATTTCAAAATTATGGGTAATACACTTTTCCCCCAAAAATGATTGAACTTGGTTTTTGGAGGGGGTATTAGCCTCGGATTTTCAGACAAATTGGTCCTGACTCGACGAGCCCCATTTTAAATGAGTATTAGCCTTAGCTTTCTAACCTTATTCATATGCAATCCCTTTTAGTTGGTATTAGACTTCAAATTTATGGGTAATAGACTTTTCCCCCCAAAATGATAGAACTTGGTTTTTGGAGGGGGTGTTAGCCTTGGATTTTCGGGCAAATTGGTCCTGACTCAACGATCCCCATTGAAACGAGTATTAGCCTTATATTTCCAACCTTGTTCATATCCAAGAGCTTTTAGTTTGTATTATATTTCAAAATTATGGGTAATACACTTTTCTCCCAAAAATGATTGAACTTGGTTTTTGGAGGGGGTGATAGCCTTGCATTTTCAGACAAATTGATCATGACTCCACGAGCCCCATTTAAATGAGTATTAGACTTAGATTTCTAACCTTGTTCATATACAATCCCTTTTAGTTGGTATTAGACTTCAAATTTATGGGTAATAGACTTTTCCTCCCAAAAATGATTTAACTTGGTTTTTGTAGGGGGGTGTTAGCCTTGCATTTTCGTGACAAATTGGTCCCTGACTCCACGAGCCCCATTTAAATGAGTATTAGACTTAGATTTATAACCTTGTTTATATACAATCCCTTTTAGTTGGTATTAGACTTCAAATTTATGGGTAATAGACTTTTCCCCCAAACATGATAGAACTTGGTTTTTGGAGGGGTTGTTAGCATTGGATTTTCGGAGAAATTGGTCCTGACTCGACGAGCCCCATTTTAAATGAGTATTTGCCTTAGATTTATAACCTTGTTCATATACAATCCCTTTTAGTTGGTATTAGACTTCAAATTTATGGGTAATAGACTTTCCCGCCCAAAATGATAGAACTTGGTTTTTGGAGGGGGTGTTAGCCTTGGATTTTCGGACAAATTGGTCCTGACTCAACGATCCCCATTTAAATGAGTATTAGCCTTATATTTCCAACCTTGTTCATATCCAAGAGCTTGTAGTTTGTATTATATTTCAAAATTATGGGTAATACACTTTTCCCCCAAAAATGATTGAACTTGGTTTTTGGAGGGGGTATTAGCCTTGGATTTTCGGACAAATTGGTCCTGACTCGACGAGCCCCATTTTAAATGAGTATTAGCCTTAGATTTCTAACCTTGGTCATATCCAATATCTTTTAGTTGGTCTTAGACGTCAAATTTATGGGTAATAGACTTTTCCCCCCAAAATAATAGAACTTGGTTTTTGGAGGGGGTGTTAGCCTTGGATTTTCAGACAAATTTGTCCTGACTTGACGAGCCCCATTTTAAATGATTATTAGCCTTAGATTTCTAACCTTGTTCATATCCAATACCTTTTAGCTGGTATTAGACTTCAAATTTATGGGTAATACACTTTCCCCCAAAAATGATTGAACTTGGTTTTTGGAGGGGGTGTTAGCCTTGGATTTTCGGACAAATTGGTCCTGACTCGACGAGCCCGATTTTAAATGAGTATTAGCCTTAGATTTCTAACCTTGTTCATATCCAATATCTTTTAGTTGGTATTAGACTTCAAATTTATGGGTAATAGACTTTCCCCCCTAAAATGATAGAAGTTGGTTTTTGGAGGGGGTGTTAGCCTTGAATTTTCAGACAAATTTGTCCTGACTTGACGAGCCCCATTTTAAATGTTTATTAGCATTAGGTTTCTAACCTTGTTCATATCCAATACCTTTTAGCTGGTATTAGACTTCAAATTTATGGGTAATAGACTTTTCCCCCAAAAATGATTGAACTTGGTTTTTGGAGGGGGTATTAGCCTTGGATTTTCGGACAAATTGGTCCGAAAATTTGTCCTGACTCGACGAGCCCCATTTTAAATGAGTATTAGCCTTAGATTTCTAACATTGGTCATATCCAATATCTTTTAGCTGGTATTAGACTTCAAATTTATGGGTGATAGACTTTTCCCCCAAAAATGTTTGAACTTGGTTTTTGGAGGGGGTGTTAGCCTTGGATTTTCGGACAAATTGGTCCTGACTCGACGAGCCCCATTTTAAATGCGTATTAGCCTTAGCTTTCTAACCTTATTCATATACAATCCCTTTTAGTTGGTATTAGACTTCAAATTTATGGGTAATAGACTTTTTCCCCCCAAAAATGATAGAACTTGGTTTTTTGGAGGGGGTGTTAGCCTTGGATTTTCTGAGCAAATTGGTCCCTGACTCAACGATCCCCATTTAAACGAGTATTAGCCTTATATTTACAACCTTGTTCATATCCAAGAGCTTTTAGTTTGTATTATATTTCAAATTTATGGGTAATACACTTTTACCCCAAACATGGTTAAACTTGGTTTTTGGAGTGGGTGTTAGCCTTGGATTTTTGGACAAATTGGTCCTGACTCGACGAGCCCCATTTTAAATGAGTATTAGCCTTATATTTCTAACCTTGTTCATATCCAATCCCTTTTAGTTGGTATTAGACTTCAAATTTATGGGTAATAGACTTTTCCCCCCAAAATGATAGAACTTGGTTTTTGGAGGGGGTGTTAGCCTTGGATTTTAAGACAAATTGGTCCTGACTCGACGAGCCCCATTTTAAATGAGTATTAGCCTTAGATTTCTAACCTTGTTCATATCCAATATCTTTTAGTTGGTATTTGACTTTAAATTTATGGGTAATAGACTTTTCCCCCCAAAATGATAGAACTTGGTTTTTGGAGGGGGTGTTAGCCTTGGATTTTCAGACAAATTTGTCCTGACTTGACGAGCCCCATTTTAAATGATTATTAGCCTTAGATTTCTAACCTTGTTCATATCCAATACCTTTTAGCTGGTATTAGACTTCAAATTTATGGGCAATAGACTTTTCCCCCAAAAATGATTGAACTTGGTTTTTGGAGGGGGTGTTTGCCTTGTATTTTCAGACAAATTGATAATGACTCCACGAGCCCCATTTAAATGAGTATTAGACTTAGATTTCTAACCTTGTTTATATCCAATACCTTTTAGCTGGTATTAGACTTCAAATTTATGGGTAATACACTTTTCCCCCAAAAATGATTGAACTTGGTTTTTGGAGGGGGTGTTAGCCTTGCATTTTCAGACAAATTGATCATGACTCCACGAGCCCCATTTAAATGAGTATTAGACTTAGATTTCTAACCTTGTTTATATCAATCCCTTTTAGTTGGTATTAGACTTCAAATTTATGGGTAATAGACTTTTCCCCCAAACATGATAGAACTTGGTTTTTGGAGGAGGTGTTAGCATTCGATTTTCGGACAAATTGGTCCTAACTCGACGAGCCCCATTTTAAATGAGTATTAGGCTTATATTTGTAACCTTGTTCATATCCAATCCCTTTTAGTTGGTATTAGACTTCAAATTTATGGGTAATAGACTTTTCCCCCCAAAATGATAGAACTTGGTTTTTGGAGGGGGTGTTAGCCTTGGATTTTCGGACAAATTGGTCCTGACTCGACAAGCCCCATTTTAAATGAGTATTAGCCTTATATTTGTAACCTTGTTCATATCCAATCCCTTTTAGTTGGTATTTGACTTCAAATTTATGGGCAATAGACTTTTCCCCCAAAAATGATTGAACTTGGTTTTTGGAGGGGGTGTTAGCCTTGCATTTTCAGACAAATTGGTCCTGACTCGACGAGCCCGATTTTAAATGACTATTTGCTTTAGATTTCTAACCTTGTTCATATACAATCCCTTTTAGATGGTATTAGACTTGAAATTTATGGGTAATAGACTTTTCCCCCAAAAATGATTGAACTTGGTTTTTGGAGGGGGTGTTAGCCTTGCATTTTCAGACAAATTGATCATGACTCCACGAGCCATATTTAAATGTGTATTAGACTTAGATTTCTAACCTTGTTCATATACAATACCTTTTATTTGGTATTAGACTTCAAACTTATAGGTAATAGACTTTTCCCCCCAAAATGATTGAACTTGGTTTTTGGAGGGGGTGTTAGCCTTGCATTTTCAGACAAATTGGTCCTGACTCGACGAGCCCGATTTTAAATGACTATTTGCTTTAGATTTCTAACCTTGTTCATATACAATCCCTTTTAGATGGTATTAGACTTCAAATTTATGGGTTATAGACTTTTCCCCCCAAAATGATAGAACTTGGTTTTGGGAGGGGATGTTAGCCTTGGATTTTCGGACAAATTGGTCCTGACTTGACGAGCCCCATTTTAAATGATTATTAGCCTTAGATTTCTAACCTTGTTCATATCCAATTCCTTTTAGTTGGTATTAGACTTCAAATTTATGGGTAATAGACTTTTCCCCCAAAAATGATTGAACTTGGTTTTTGGAGGGGGTGTTAGCCATGGATTTTCGGACAAATTGGTCCTGACTCGACGAGCCCCATTTTAAATGATTATTAGCCTTAGATTTCTAACCTTGTTCACATCCAATACCTTTTAGGTGGTATTAGACTTCAAATTTATGGGTAATAGACTTTTCCCCCAAAAATGATTGAACTTGGTTTTTGGAGGGGGTGTTAGCCTTGGATTTTTGGACAAATTGGTCCTGACTTGACCAGCCCCATTTTAATTGATTATTAGCCTTATATTTGTAACCTTGTTCATATCCAATTCCTTTTAGTTGGTATTGGACTTCAAATTTATGGGTAATAGACTTTTCCCCCAAAAATGATTGAACTTGGTTTTTGGAGGGGGTGTTAGCCTTGGATTTTCGGACAAATTGGTCCTGACTCGACTAGCCCGATTTTAAATGAGTATTTTCCTTAGATTTCTAACCTTGTTCATATACAATCCCTTTTAATTGGTATTAGACTTTAAATTTATGGGTAATAGACGTTTCCCCCCAAAATGATAGAACTTGGTTTTTGGAGGGGGTGTTAGCCTTGGATTTTCGGGCAAATTGGTCCTGACTCAACGATCCCCATTTAAACGAGTATTAGCCTTATATTTCTAACCTTGTTCATATCCAATATCTTTTAGTTGGTATTTGACTTCAAATTTATGGGTAATAGACTTTTCCCCCCAAAATGATAGAACTTGGTTTTTGGAGGGGGTGTTAGCCTTGGATTTTCGGACAAATTGGTCCTGATTCGACGAGCCCCATTTTAAATGAGTATTAGCCTTAGATTTCTAACCTTGTTCATATCCAATCCCTTTTAGTTGGTATTAGACTTCAAATTTATGGGTAATAGACTTTTCCCCCCAAAATGATAGAACTTGGTTTTTGGAGGGGGTGTTAGCCTTGGATTTTCGGGCAAATTGGTCCTGACTCAACGATCCCCATTTAAACGAGTATTAGCCTTATATTTCCAACCTTGTTCATATCCAAGAGCTTTTAGTTTGTATTATATTTCAAATTTATGGGTAATACACTTTTCCCCCAAACATGGTTGAACTTGGTTTTTGGAGTGGGTGTTAGCCTTGGATTTTTGGACAAATTGGTCCTGACTCGACGAGCCCCATTTTAAATGAGTATTAGCCTTATATTTCTAACCTTGTTCATATCCAATCCCTTTTAGTTGGTATTAGACTTCAAATTTATGGGTAATAGACTTTTCCCCCCAAAATGATAGAACTTGGTTTTTGGAGGGGGTGTTAGCCTTGGATTTTCGGACAAATTGGTCCTACCTCGACGAGCCCCATTTTTAATGAGTATTAGCCTTATATTTCTAACCTTGTTTATATCCAATATCTTTTAGTTGGTATTTGACTTCAAATTTATGGGTTATAGACTTTTCCCCCCAAAATGATAGAACTTGGTTTTTGGAGGGGGTGTTAGCCTTGGATTTTCAGACAAATTTGTCCTTACTTGACGAGCCCCATTTTAAATGATTATTAGCCTTAGATTTCTAACCTTGTTCATATCCAATACCTTTTAGCTGGTATTAGACTTCAAATTTATGGGTAATAGACTTTTCCCCCAAAAATGATTGAACTTGGTTTTTGGAGGGGGTGTTAGCCTTGCATTTTCAGACAAATTGATAATGACTCCACGAGCCCCATTTAAATGAGTATTAGACTTAGATTTCTAACCTTGTTCATATCCAATACCTTTTAGCTGGTATCAGACTTCAAATTTATGGGTAATACACTTTTCCCCCAAAAATGATTGAACTTGGTTTTTGGAGGGGGTGTTAGCCTTGCATTTTCAGACAAATTGATCATGACTCCACGAGCCCCATTTAAATGAGTATTAGACTTAGATTTCTAACCTTGTTTATATCCAATCCCTTTTAGTTGGTATTAGACTTCAAATTTATGGGTAATAGACTTTTCCCCCAAACATGATAGAACTTGGTTTTTGGAGGGGGTGTTAGCATTGGATTTTCGGACAAATTGATCCTGACTCGACGAGCCCCATTTTAAATGAGTATTAGCCTTATATTTGTAACCTTGTTCATATCCAATCCCTTTTAGTTGGTATTAGACTTCAAATTTATGGGTAATAGACTTTTTCCCCCAAAAATGATAGAACTTGGTTTTTGGAGGGGGTGTTAGCCTTGGATTTTCGGACAAATTGGTCCTGACTCCACGAGCCCCATTTTAAATGAGTATTAGCCTTAGATTTCTAACCTTGTTCATATCCAATATCTTTTAGTTGGTGTTTGACTTCAAATTTATGGGTAATAGACTTTTCCCCCCAAAAATGATAGAACTTGGTTTTTGGAGGGGGGTGTTAGCCTTGGATTTTCGTGACAAATTTGTCCCGACTTGACGAGCCCCATTTGAAATGTTTATTAGCATTAGGTTTCTAACCTTGTTCATATCCAATAACTTTTAGCTGGTATTAGACTTCAAATTTATGGGTAATAGACTTTTCCCCCCCAAAAATGATTGAACTTGGTTTTTGGAGGGGGTCTTAGCCTTGCATTTTCAGACAAATTGATCATGACTCCACGAGCCCCATTTAAATGAGTATTAGACTTAGATTTCTAACCTTGTTTATATCCAATCCCTTTTAGTTGGTATTAGACTTCAAATTTATGGGTAATAGACTTTTCCCCCAAACATGATAGAACTTGGTTTTTGGAGGGGGTGTTAGCGTTGGATTTTCGGACAAATTGGTCCTGACTCGACGAGCCCCATTTTAAATGAGTATTAGCCTTATATTTGTAACCTTGTTCATATCCAATCCCTTTTAGTTGGTATTAGACTTCAAATTTATGGGTAATAGACTTTTCCCCCCAAAATGATAGAACTTGGTTTTTGGAGGGGGTGTTAGCCTTGGATTTTCGGACAAATTGGTCCTGACTCGACGAGCCCCATTTTAAATGAGTATTAGCCTTAGATTTCTAACCTTGTTCATATCCAATATCTTTTAGTTGGTGTTTGACTTCAAATTTATGGGTAATAGACTTTTCCCCCCAAAATGATAGAACTTGGTTTTTGGAGGGGGTGTTAGCCTTGGATTTTCAGACAAATTTGTCCTGACTTGACGAGCCCCATTTGAAATGTTTATTAGCATTAGGTTTCTAACCTTGTTCATATCCAATAACTTTTAGCTGGTATTAGACTTCAAATTTATGGGTAATAGACTTTTCCCCCCAAAAATGATTGAACTTGGTTTTTGGAGGGGGTCTTAGCCTTGCATTTTCGTGACAAATTGATCATGACTCCACGAGCCCCATTTAAATGAGTATTAGACTTAGATTTCTAACCTTGTTTATATCCAATCCCTTTTAGTTGGTATTAGACTTCAAATTTATGGGTAATAGACTTTTCCCCCCAAACATGATAGAACTTGGTTTTTTGGAGGGGGTGTTAGCGTTGGATTTTCGGACAAATTGGTCCTGACTCGACGAGCCCCATTTTAAATGAGTATTAGCCTTATATTTGTAACCTTGTTCATATCCAATCCCTTTTAGTTGGTATTAGACTTCAAATTTATGGGTAATAGACTTTTTCCCCCCCAAAATGATAGAACTTGGTTTTTTGGAGGGGGTGTTAGCCTTGGATTTTCGGACAAATTGGTCCTGACTCGACGAGCCCCATTTTAAATGAGTATTAGCCTTAGATTTCTAACCTTGTTCATATCCAATATCTTTTAGTTGGTGTTTGACTTCAAATTTATGGGTAATAGACTTTTCCCCCCAAAATGATAGAACTTGGTTTTTGGAGGGGGTGTTAGCCTTGGATTTTCAGACAAATTTGTCCTGACTTGACGAGCCCCATTTTAAATGATTATTAGCCTTAGATTTCTAACCTTGTTCATATCCAATACCTTTTAGCTGGTATTAGACTTCAAATTTATGGGTAATAGACTTTTCCCCCAAAAATGATTGAACTTGGTTTTTGGAGGGGGTGTTAGCCTTGCATTTTCAGACAAATTGATAATGACTCCACGAGCCCCATTTAAATGAGTATTAGACTTAGATTTCTAACCTTGTTCATATCCAATACCTTTTAGCTGGTATCAGACTTCAAATTTATGGGTAATACACTTTTTCCCCCCAAAAAATGATTGAACTTGGTTTTTGGAGGGGGTGTTAGCCTTGCATTTTCAGACAAATTGATCATGACTCCACGAGCCCCATTTAAATGAGTATTAGACTTAGATTTCTAACCTTGTTTATATCCAATCCCTTTTAGTTGGTATTAGACTTCAAATTTATGGGTAATAGACTTTTCCCCCAAACATGATAGACTTGGTTTTTGGAGGGGGTGTTAGCATTGGATTTTCGGACAAATTGATCCTGACTCGACGAGCCCCATTTTAAATGAGTATTAGCCTTATATTTGTAACCTTGTTCATATCCAATCCCTTTTAGTTGGTATTAGACTTCAAATTTATGGGTAATAGACTTTTCCCCCCAAAATGATAGAACTTGGTTTTTGGAGGGGGTGTTAGCCTTGGATTTTCGGACAAATTGGTCCTGACTCCACGAGCCCCATTTTAAATGAGTATTAGCCTTAGATTTCTAACCTTGTTCATATCCAATATCTTTTAGTTGGTGTTTGACTTCAAATTTATGGGTAATAGACTTTTCCCCCCAAAATGATAGAACTTGGTTTTTGGAGGGGGTGTTAGCCTTGGATTTTCAGACAAATTTGTCCTGACTTGACGAGCCCCATTTGAAATGTTTATTAGCATTAGGTTTCTAACCTTGTTCATATCCAATAACTTTTAGCTGGTATTAGACTTCAAATTTATGGGTAATAGACTTTTCCCCCAAAAATGATTGAACTTGGTTTTTGGAGGGGGTCTTAGCCTTGCATTTTCAGACAAATTGATCATGACTCCACGAGCCCCATTTAAATGAGTATTAGACTTAGATTTCTAACCTTGTTTATATCCAATCCCTTTTAGTTGGTATTAGACTTCAAATTTATGGGTAATAGACTTTTCCCCCAAACATGATAGAACTTGGTTTTTGGAGGCGGTGTTAGCGTTGGATTTTCGGACAAATTGGTCCTGACTCGACGAGCCCCATTTTAAATGAGTATTAGCCTTATATTTGTAACCTTGTTCATATCCAATCCCTTTTAGTTGGTATTAGACTTCAAATTTATGGGTAATAGACTTTTCCCCCCAAAATGATAGAACTTGGTTTTTGGAGGGGGTGTTAGCCTTGGATTTTCGGACAAATTGGTCCTGACTCCACGAGACCCATTTTAAATGAGTATTAGCCTTAGATTTCTAACCTTGTTCATATCCAATATCTTTTAGTTGGTGTTTGACTTCAAATTTATGGGTAATAGACTTTTCCCCCCAAAATGATAGAACTTGGTTTTTGGAGGGGGTGTTAGCCTTGGATTTTCAGACAAATTTGTCCTGACTTGACGAGCCCCATTTGAAATGTTTATTAGCATTAGGTTTCTAACCTTGTTCATATCCAATAACTTTTAGCTGGTATTAGACTTCAAATTTATGGGTAATAGACTTTTCCCCCAAAAATGATTGAACTTGGTTTTTGGAGGGGGTCTTAGCCTTGCATTTTCAGACAAATTGATCATGACTCCACGAGCCCCATTTAAATGAGTATTAGACTTAGATTTCTAACCTTGTTTATATCCAATCCCTTTTAGTTGGTATTAGACTTCAAATTTATGGGTAATAGACTTTTCCCCCAAACATGATAGAACTTGGTTTTTGGAGGGGGTGTTAGCGTTGGATTTTCGGACAAATTGGTCCTGACTCGACGAGCCCCATTTTAAATGAGTATTAGCCTTATATTTGTAACCTTGTTCATATCCAATCCCTTTTAGTTGGTATTAGACTTCAAATTTATGGGTAATAGACTTTTCCCCCCAAAATGATAGAACTTGGTTTTTGGAGGGGGTGTTAGCCTTGGATTTTCGGACAAATTGGTCCTGACTCGACGAGCCCCATTTTAAATGAGTATTAGCCTTAGATTTCTAACCTTGTTCATATCCAATATCTTTTAGTTGGTGTTTGACTTCAAATTTATGGGTAATAGACTTTTCCCCCCAAAATGATAGAACTTGGTTTTTGGAGGGGGTGTTAGCCTTGGATTTTCAGACAAATTTGTCCTGACTTGACGAGCCCCATTTGAAATGTTTATTAGCATTAGGTTTCTAACCTTGTTCATATCCAATACCTTTTAGCTGGTATTAGACTTCAAATTTATGGGTAATAGACTTTTCCCCCAAAAATGATTGAACTTGGTTTTTGGAGGGGGTCTTAGCCTTGCATTTTCAGACAAATTGATCATGACTCCACGAGCCCCATTTAAATGAGTATTAGACTTAGATTTATAACCTTGTTTATATCCAATCCCTTTTAGTTGGTATTAGACTTCAAATTTATGGGTAATAGACTTTTCCCCCAAACATGATAGAACTTGGTTTTTGGAGGGGGTGTTAGCATTGGATTTTCGGACAAATTGGTCCTGACTCGACGAGCCCCATTTTAAATGAGTATTAGCCTTATATTTGTAACCTTGTTCATATCCAATCCCTTTTAGTTGGTATTAGACTTCAAATTTATGGGTAATAGACTTTTCCCCCCAAAATGATAGAACTTGGTTTTTGGAGGGGGTGTTAGCCTTGGATTTTCGGACAAATTGGTCCTGACTCGACGAGCCCCATTTTAAATGAGTATTAGCCTTAGATTTCTAACCTTGTTCATATCCAATATCTTTTAGTTGGTGTTTGACTTCAAATTTATGGGTAATAGACTTTTCCCCCCAAAATGATAGAACTTGGTTTTGGAGGGGGTGTTAGCCTTGGATTTTCAGACAAATTTGTCCTGACTTGACGAGCCCCATTTGAAATGTTTATTAGCATTAGGTTTCTAACCTTGTTCATATCCAATACCTTTTAGCTGGTATTAGACTTCAAATTTATGGGTAATAGACTTTTCCCCCAAAAATGATTGAACTTGGTTTTTGGAGGGGGTCTTAGCCTTGCATTTTCAGACAAATTGATCATGACTCCACGAGCCCCATTTAAATGAGTATTAGACTTACATTTCTAACCTGGTTCATATACAATACCTTTTAGTTGGTATTAGACTTCAAATTTATGGGTAATAGACTTTTCCCCCAAAAATGATTGAACTTGGTTTTTGGAGGAGGTGTTAGCCTTGGATTTTCGGACAAATTGGTCCTGACTCGACGAGCCCGATTTTAAATGAGTATTTTCCTTAGATTTCTAACCTTGTTCATATACAATCCCTTTTAGTTGGTATTAAACTTCAAATTTATGGGTAATAGACTTTTCCCCCCAAAATGATAGAACTTGGTTTTTGGAGGGGGTGTTAGCCTTGGATTTTCGGGCAAATTGGTCCTGACTTAACGATCCCCATTTAAACGAGTATTAGCCTTATATTTTCAACCTTGTTCATATCCAAGAGCTTTTAGTTTGTATTATATTTCAAATTTATGGGTAATACACGTTTCCCCCAAACATGGTTGAACTTGGTTTTTGGAGTGGGTGTTAGCCTTGGATTTTTGGACAAATTGGTCCTGACTCGACGAGCCCCATTTTAAATGAGTATTAGCCTTATATTTCTAACCTTGTTCATATCCAATCCCTTTTAGTTGGTATTAGACTTCAAATTTATGGGTAATAGACTTTTCCCCCCAAAATGATAGAACTTGGTTTTTGGAGGGGGAGTTAGCCTTGGATTTTCAGACAAATTGGTCCTGACTGACGAGCCCCATTTTAAATGAGTATTAGCCTTAGATTTCTAACCTTGTTCATATCCAATATCTTTTAGTAGGTATTTGACTTCAAATTTATGGGTAATAGACTTTTCCCCCCAAAATGATAGAACTTGGTTTCTGGAGGGGGTGTTAGCCTTGGATTTTCAGACAAATATGTCCTGACTTAATGAGCCCCATTTTAAATGATTATTAGCCTTAGATTTCTAACCTTGTTCATATCCAATACCTTTTAGCTGTTATTAGACTTCAAATTTATAGGTAATAGACTTTTCCCCCAAAAATGATTGAACTTGGTTTTTGGAGGGGGTGTTAGCCTTGCATTTTCAGACAAATTGGTAATGACTCCACGAGCCCCATTTAAATGAGTATTAGACTTAGATTTCTAACCTTGTTCATATGCAATACCTTATAGCTGGTATTAGACTTCAAATTTATGGGTAATAGACTTTTCCCCCAAAAATGATTGAACTTGGTTTTTGGATGGGGTGTTAGCCTTGCATTTTCAGACAAATTGATCATGACTCCACGAGCCCCATTTAAATGAGTATTAGACTTAGATTTCTAACCTTGTTTATATCCAATCCCTTTTAGTTGGTATTAGACTTCAAATTTATGGGCAATAGACTTTTCCCCCCAAAATGATAGAACTTGGTTTTTGGAGGGGGTGTTAGCCTTGGATTTTCAGACAAATTGGTCCTGACTTGACGAGCCCCATTTTTAATGAGTATTAGCCTTATATTTCTAACCTTGTTCATATCTAATATCTTGTAGTTGGTATTTGACTTCAAATTTATGGGTTATAGACTTTTCCCCCCAAAATGATAGAACTTGGTTTTTGGAGGGGGTGTTAGCCTTGGATTTTAAGACAAATTTGTCCTGACTTGACGAGCCCCATTTTAAATGATTATTAGCCTTAGATTTCTAACCTTGTTCATATCCAATACCTTTTAGCTGGTATTAGACTTCAAATTTATGGGTAATAGACTTTTCCCCCAAAAATGATTGAACTTGGTTTTTGGAGGGGGTGTTAGCCTTGCATTTTCAGACAAATTGATAATGACTCCACGAGCCCCATTTAAATGAGTATTAGACTTACATTTCTAACCTTGTTCATATACAATACCTTTTAGTTGGTATTAGACTTCAAATTTATGGGTAATAGTTTTTTCCCCCAAAAATGATTGAACTTGGTTTTTGGAGGAGGTGTTAGCCTTGGATTTTTGGACAAATTGGTCCTGACTCGACGAGCCCGATTTTAAATGAGTATTTTCCTTAGATTTCTAACCTTGTTCATATACAATCCCTTTTAGTTGGTATTAAACTTCAAATTTATGGGTAATAGACTTTTCCCCCCATAATGATAGAACTTGGTTTTTGGAGGGGGTGTTAGCCTTGGATTTTCGGGCAAATTGGTCCTGACTCAATGATCCCCATTTAAACGAGTATTAGCCTTATATTTTCAACCTTGTTCATATCCAAGAGCTTTTAGTTTGTATTATATTTCAAATTTATGGGTAATACACGTTTCCCCCAAACATGGTTGAACTTGGTTTTTGGAGTGGGTGTTAGCCTTGGATTTTTGGACAAATTGGTCCTGACTCGACGAGCCCCATTTTAAATGAGTATTAGTCTTATATTTCTAACCTTGTTCATATCCAATCCCTTTTAGTTGGTATTAGACTTCAAATTTATGGGTAATAGACTTTTCCCCCCAAAATGATAGAACTTGGTTTTTGGAGGGGGAGTTAGCCTTGGATTTTCGGACAAATTGGTCCTGACTCGACGAGCCCCATTTTAAATGAGTATTAGCCTTAGATTTCTAACCTTGTTCATATCCAATATCTTTTAGTAGGTATTTGACTTCAAATTTATGGGTAATAGACTTTTCCCCCCAAAATGATAGAACTTGGTTTTTGGAGGGGGTGTTAGCCTTGGATTTTCAGACAAATTTGTCCTGACTTAATGAGCCCCATTTTAAATGATTATTAGCCTTAGATTTATAACCTTGTTCATATCCAATACCTTTTAGCTGTTATTAGACTTCAAATTTATGGGTAATAGACTTTTCCCCCAAAAATGATTGAACTTGGTTTTTGGAGGGGGTGTTAGCCTTGCATTTTCAGACAAATTGATAATGACTCCACAAGCCCCATTTAAATGAGTATTAGACTTAGATTTCTAACCTTGTTCATATGCAATACCTTTTAGCTGGTATTAGACTTCAAATTTATGGGTAATAGACTTTTCCCCCAAAAATGATTGAACTTGGTTTTTGGAGGGGGTGTTAGCCTTGCATTTTCAGACAAATTGATAATGACTCCACGAGCCCCATTTAAATGAGTATTAGACTTAGATTTCTAACCTTGTTCATATTCAATACCTTTTAGCTGGTATTAGACTTCAAATTTATGGGTAATAGACTTTTCCCCCAAAAATGATTGAACTTGGTTTTTGGAGGGGGTGTTAGCCTTGCATTTTCAGACAAATTGATCATGACTCCACGAGCCCCATTTAAATGAGTATTAGACTTAGATTTCTAACCTTGTTTATATCCAATCCCTTTTAGTTGGTATTAGACTTCAAATTTATGGGTAATAGACTTTTCCCCCAAACATGATAGAATTTGGTTTTTGGAGGGGGTGTTAGCATTGGATTTTCGGACAAATTGGTCCTGACTCGACGAGCCCCATTTTAAATGAGTATTAGCCTTATATTTGTAACCTTGTTCATATCCAATCCCTTTTAGTTGGTATTAGACTTCAAATTTATGGGTAATAGACTTTTCCCCCCAAAATGATAGAACTTGGTTTTTGGAGGGGGTGTTAGCCTTGGATTTTCGGACAAATTGGTCCTGACTCGACAAGCCCCATTTTAAATGAGTATTAGCCTTAGATTTCTAACCTTGTTCATATCCAATATCTTTTAGTTGGTATTTGACTTCAAATTTATGGGTAATAGACTTTTCCCCCCAAAATGATAGAACTTGGTTTTTGGAGGGGGTGTTAGCCTTGGATTTTCAGACAAATTTGTCCTGACTTGACGAGCCCCATTTTAAATGATTATTAGCCTTATATTTCTAACCTTGTTCATATCCAATACCTTTTAGTTGGTATTAGACTTCAAATTTATGGGCAATAGACTTTTCCCCCCAAAATGATAGAACTTGGTTTTTGGAGGGGGTGTTAGCCTTTGATTTTCGGGCAAATTGGTCCTGACTCAACGATCCCCATTTAAACGAGTATTAGCCTTATATTTCCAACCTTGTTTATATCCAAGAGCTTTTAGTTTGTATTATATTTCAAATTTATGGGTAATACACTTTTCCCCCAAACATGGTTGAACTTGGTTTTTGGAGGGGGTGTTAGCGTTGGATTTTCGGACAAATTTGTCTTGACTCGACGAGCCCCATTTTAAATGAGTATTAGCCTTATATTTGTAACCTTGTTCATATCCAATCCCTTTTATTTTGTATTAGACTTTAAATTTATGGGTAATAGACTTTTCCCCCCAAAATGATAGAACTTGGTTTTTGGAGGGGGTGTTAGCCTTGGATTTTCGGACAAATTGGTCTTGACTCGACGAGCCCCATTTTAAATGAGTATTAGCCTTAGATTTCTAAACTTGTTCATATCCAATATCTTTTAGTTGGTATTTGACTTCAAATTTATGGGTAATAGACTTTTCCCCCCAAAATGATAGAACTTGTTTTTTGGAGGGGGTGTTAGCCTTGGATTTTCAGACAAATTTGTCCTGACTTGACGAGCCCCATTTTAAATGTTTATTAGCATTAGGTTTCTAACCTTGTTCATATCCAATACCTTTTATCTTGTATTAGACTTCAAATTTATGGGTAATAGACTTTTCCCCCAAACATGATAGAACTTGGTTTTTGGAGGGGGTGTTAGCATTGGATTTTCGGACAAATTGGTCCTGACTCAACGATCCCCATTTAAATGAGTATTAGCCTTATATTTCCAACCTTGTTCATATCCAAGAGCTTTTAGTTTGTATTATATTTCAAATTTATGGGTAATACACTTTTCCCTCAAACATGGTTGAACTTTGTTTTTGGATTGGGTGTTAGCCTTGGATTTTTGGACAAATTGGTCCTGACTCGATGAGCCCCATTTTAAATGAGTATTAGCCTTAGATTTCTAATATTGTACATATCCAATATCTTTTAGTTGGTATTTGACTTCAAATTTATGGGTAATAGACTTTTCCCCCGAAAATGATAGAACTTGGTTTTTGGAGGGGGTGTTAGCCTTGGATTTTCAGACAAATTTGTCCTGACTTGACGAGCCCCATTTTAAATGTTTATTAGCATTAGATTTCTAACCTTGTTCATATCCAATACCTTTTAGCTGGTATTAGACTTCAAATTTATGGGTAATAGACTTTTCCCCCAAAAATGATTGAACTTGGTTTTTGGAGGGGGTCTTAGCCTTGCATTTTCAGACAAATTGATCATGACTCCACGAGCCCCATTTAAATGAGTATTAGACTTGGATTTCTAACCTTGTTCATATACAATACCCTTTAGTTGGTATTAGACTTCAAATTTATGGGTAATAGACTTTTCCCCCAAAAATGATTGAACTTGGTTTTTGGAGGGGGTGTTAGCCTTGGATTTACGGACAAATTGGTACTGACTTCACGAGCCCCATTTTAAATGAGTATTAGCCTTAGATTTCTAACCTTGTTCATATCCAATACCTTTTAGTTGGTATTAGTCTTCAAATTTATGGGTAGTAGACTTTTCCCCCAAACGTGATTGAACTTGGTTTTTGGAGGGGGTGTTAGCCTTGGATTTTCGGACAAATTGGTCTTGACTTGATGAGCCCCATTTTAAATGATTATTAGCCTTAGCTTTCTAACCTTGTTCATATCCAATACCTTTTAGTTGGTATTAGTCTTCAAATTTATGGGTAGTAGACTTTTCCCCCAAACGTGATTGAACTTGGTTTTTGGAGGGGGTGTTAGCCTTGGATTTTCGGACAAATTGGTCCTGACTCGACGAGCCCCATTTTAAATGAGTATTAGTCTTATATTTCTAACCTTGTTCATATACAATCCCTTTTAGGTTGTATTACACTTCAAATTTATGGGTAATAGACTTTTCCCCCAAAAATGATTGAACTTTGTTTTTGGAGGGGGTGTTAGCCTTGGATTTTCGGACAAATTGGTCCTGATTTCACGAGCCCCATTTTAAATGAGTATTAGCCTTAGATTTCTAACCTTGTTCATATCCAATCCCTTTTAGTTGGTATGAGACTTCAAATTTATGGGTAATAGACATTCCCCCCCAAAATGATAGAACTTGGTTTTTGGAGGGGGTGTTAGCCTTGGATTTTTGGATAAATTTGTTCTGACTCGACGAGCCCCATTTTAAATGAGTATTAGCCTTAGATTTCAAACCTTGTTCATATCCAATACCTTTTAGGTGGTATTAGTCTTCAAATTTATGGGTAATAGACTTTTCCCCCAAAAATGATTGAACTTGGTTTTTGGAGGGGGTGTTAGCCTTGCATTTTCAGATAAATTGATCATGACTCCACGAGCCCCATTTAAATGAGTATTAGCCTTATATTTCAAACCTTGTTCATATCCAATACCTTTTAGTTGTTAGACTTTAAATTTATGGGTAATAGACTTTTCCCCCAAAAATGATTGAACTTGGTTTTTGGAGGGGGTGTTAGCCGTGCATTTTCAGACAAATTGGTCCTGACCCGACAAGCCCCATTTTAAATGATTATTAGCCTTAGATTTCTAACCTTGTTCATATCCAATATCTTTTAGTTGGTATTAGACTTTAAATTTATGGGTACTAGAGTTTTCCCCCAAACATGATTGAACTTTGTTTTTGGAGGGGGTGTTAGCCTATGATTTTCAGACAAATTGGTTTTGACTCGACGAGCCCCATTTTAAATTATTATTAGCCTAAGATTTCTAACCTTTTTCATATCCAATACCTTTTAGTTGGTATTAGACTTCAAATTTATGGGTAATAGACTTTCCCCCCAAAAAATGATTGAACTTGGTTTTTGGATGGGTGTTAGCCGTGCATTTTCAGACAAATTGGTCCTGACTCAACGAGCCCCATTTTAAATGAGTACTAGCCTTAGATTTCTAACCTTGTTCATATACAATCCCTTTTAGTTGGTATTAGACTTAAAATTTAAGGGTAATAGACTTTTCCCCCAAAAATGATTGAACTTGGTTTTTGGAGGGGGTGTTAGCCTTGGATTTTCGGACAAATTGGTCCTGATTTCACGAGCCCCATTTTAAATGAGTATTAGCCTTAGATTTCTAACCTTGTTCATATCCAATCCCTTTTAGCTGGTATTAGACTTCAAATTTATGGGTAATAGACTTTTACCCCAAACATGATTGAACTTGGTTTTTGGAGGGGGTGTTAGCCTTGAATTTTCGGACAAATTGGTTCTGACTCGACGAGCCGCATTTTAAATGAGTATTAGCCTTAGATTTCTAACCTTGTTCATATCCAATCCCTTTTAGTTGGTATGAGACTTCAAATTTATGGGTAATAGACTTTCCCCCCCAAAATGATAGAACTTGGTTTTTGGAGGGGGTGTTAGCATTGGATTTTTGGATAAATTTGTTCTGACTCGACGAGCCCCATTTTAAATGAGTATTAGCCTTCGATTTCAAACCTTGTTCATATCCAATACCTTTTAGTTGGTATTAGTCTTCAAATTTATGGGTAATAGACTTTTCCCCCAAAAATGATTGAACTTGGTTTTTGGAGGGGGTGTTAGCCTTGCATTTTCAGACAAATTGATCATGACTCCACGAGCCCCATTTAAATGAGTATTAGCCTTATATTTCAAACCTTGTTCATATCCAATACCTTTTAGTTGGTATTAGACTTCAAATTTATGGGTAATAGACTTTTCCCCCAAAAATGATTGAACTTGGTTTTTGGAGGGGGTGTTAGCCGTGCATTTTCAGACAAATTGGTCCTGACTCGTCGAGCCCCATTTTAAATGATTATTAGCCTTAGATTTCTAACCTTGTTCATATCCAATCCCTTTTAGCTGGTATTAGGCTTCAAATTTATGGGTAATAGACTTTTACCCCAAACATGATTGAACTTGGTTTTTGGAGGGGGTGTTAGCCTTGAATTTTCGGACAAATTGGATCTGACTCGACGAGCCCCATTTTAAATGAGTATTAGCCTTATATTTCTAACCTTGTTCATATCCAATTCCTTTTAGTTGGTATGAGACTTCAAATTTATGGGTAATAGACTTTTCCCCCCAAAATGATAGAACTTGGTTTTTGGAGGGGGTGTTAGCCTTGGATTTTTGAACAAATTGGTCCTGACTCGACGAGCCCCATTTTAAATGAGTATTAGCCTTATATTTCTAACCTTGTTCATATACAATCCCTTTTAGGTTGTATTAGACTTCAAATTTATGGGTAATAGACTTTTCCCCCAAAAATGATTGAACTTGGTTTTTGGAGGGGGTGTTAGCCTTGGATTTTCGGACAAATTGGTCCTGATTTCACGAGCCCCATTTTAAATGAGTATTAGCCTTAGATTTCTAACCTTGTTCATATCCAATCCCTTTTAGCTGGTATTAGACTTCAAATTTATGGGTAATAGACTTTTACCCCAAACATGATTGAACTTGGTTTTTGGAGGGGGTGTTAGCCTTGAATTTTCGGACAAATTCGTTCTGACTCGACGAGCCCCATTTTAAATGAGTATTAGCCTTAGATTTATAACCTTGTTCATATCCAATCCCTTTTAGTTGGTATGAGACTTCAAATTTATGGGTAATAGACATTCCCCCCCAAAATGATAGAACTTGGTTTTTGGAGGGGGTGTTAGCCTTGGATTTTTGGATAAATTTGTTCTGACTCGACGAGCCCCATTTTAAATGAGTATTAGCCTTAGATTTCAAACCTTGTTCATATCCAATACCTTTTAGGTGGTATTAGTCTTCAAATTTATGGGTAATAGACTTTTCCCCCAAAAATGAATGAACTTGGTTTTTGGAGGGGGTGTTAGCCTTGCATTTTCAGACAAATTGATCATGACTCCACGAGCCCCATTTAAATGAGTATTAGCCTTATATTTCAAACCTTGTTCATATCCAATACCTTTTAGTTGTTAGACTTTAAATTTATGGGTAATAGACTTTTCCCCAAAAAATGATTGAACTTGGTTTTTGGATGGGTGTTAGCCGTGCATTTTCAGACAAATTGGTCCTGACTCAACGAGCCCCATTTTAAATGAGTATTAGCCTTAGATTTCTAACCTTGTTCATATACAATCCCTTTTAGTTGGTATTAGACTTAAAATTTATGGGTAATAGACTTTTCCCCCAAAAATGATTGAACTTGGTTTTTGGAGGGGGTGTTAGCCTTGGATTTTCGGACAAATTGGTCCTGATTTCACGAGCCCCATTTTAAATGAGTATTAGCCTTAGATTTCTAACCTTGTTCATATCCAATCCCTTTTAGCTGGTATTAGACTTCAAATTTATGGGTAATAGACTTTTACCCCAAACATGATTGAACTTGGTTTTTGGAGGGGGTGTTAGCCTTGAATTTTCGGACAAATTGGTTCTGACTCGACGAGCCGCATTTTAAATGAGTATTAGCCTTAGATTTCTAACCTTGTTCATATCCAATCCCTTTTAGTTGGTATGAGACTTCAAATTTATGGGTAATAGACTTTCCCCCCCAAAATGATAGAACTTGGTTTTTGGAGGGGGTGTTAGCCTTGGATTTTTGGATAAATTTGTTCTGACTCGACGAGCCCCATTTTAAATGAGTATTAGCCTTAGATTTCAAACCTTGTTCATATGCAATACCTTTTAGTTGGTATTAGTCTTCAAATTTATGGGTAATAGACTTTTCCCCCAAAAATGATTGAACTTGGTTTTTGGAGGGGGTGTTAGCCTTGCATTTTCAGACAAATTGATCATGACTCCACGAGCCCCATTTAAATGAGTATTAGCCTTATATTTCAAACCTTGTTCATATCCAATACCTTTTAGCTGGTATTAGACTTCAAATTTATTGGTAATAGACTTTTCCCCCAAAAATGATTGAACTTGGTTTTTGGAGGGGGTGTTAGCCTTGGATTTTCGGACAAATTGGTCCTGATTTCACGAGCCCCATTTTAAATGAGTATTAGCCTTAGATTTCTAACGTTGTTCATATCCAATCCCTTTTAGTTGGTATTAGACTTCAAATTTATGGGTAATAGACTTTTCCCCCCAAAATGATAGAACTTGGTTTTTGGAGGGGGTGTTAGCCTTGGATTTTCGGACAAATTGGTCCTGACTTCACGAGCCCCATTTCAAATGAGTATTAGCCTTAGATTTCGAACCTTGTTCATATCCAATACCTTTTAGTTGGTATTAGACTTCAAATTTATGGGTAATAGACTTTTCCCCCAAAAATGATTGAACTTGGTTTTTGGAGGGGGTGTTAGCTGTGCATTTTCAAACAAATTGGTCCTGACTCAACGACCTCCATTTTAAATGAGTATTAGACTTATATTTCTAACCTTGTTCATATACAATTCCTTTTAGTTGGTATTAGACTTAAAATTTATGGGTAATAGACTTTTCCCCCCAAAATTATAGAACTTGGTTTTTGGAGGGGGTGTTAGCCTTGGATTTTTGGACAAATTTGTTCTGACTCGACGAGCCCCATTTTAAATGAGTATTAGCCTTAGATTTCTAATCTTGTTCATATCCAATCCCTTTTAGCTGGTATTAGACTTCAAATTTATGGGTAATAGACTTTTCCCCCAAAAATGATTGAACTTGGTTTTTGGAGGGGGTGTTAGCCGTGCATTTTCAGACAAATTGGTCCTGACTCGACGAGCCCCATTTTAAATGATTATTAGCCTTAGATTTCTAACCTTGTTCATATCCAATACCTTTTAGATGGTATTAGACTTCAAATTTATGGGTAATAGACTATTCCCACCAAAATGATAGAACTTGGTTTTTGGAGGGGGTGTTAGCCTTGGATTTTCGGACAAATTGGTCCTGACTCGACGAGTACCATTTTAAATGAGTATTAGCCTTATATTTCTAACCTTGTTCATATACAATCCCTTTTAGTTGGTATTAGACTTCAAATTTATGGGTAATAGACTTTTCCCCCAAAAATGATTGAACTTGGTTTTTGGAGGGAGTGTTAGCCTTGGATTTTCGGACAAATTGGTCCTGATTTCACGAGCCCCATTTTAAATGAGTATTAGCCTTAGATTTCTAACGTTGTTCATATCCAATCCCTTTTAGCTGGTATTATACTTCAAATTTATGGGTAATAGACTTTTACCCCAAACATGATTGAACTTGGTTTTTAGAGGGGGTGTTAGCCTTGAATTTTCGGACAAATTGGTTCTGACTCGACGAGCCCCATTTTAAATGAGTATTAGCCTTAGATTTCTAACCTTGTTCATATACAATCCCTTTTAGTTGGTATGAGACTTCAAATTTATGGGTAATAGACTTTTCCCCCCAAAATGATAGAACTTGGTTTTTGGAGGGGGTGTTAGCCTTGGATTTTCGGACAAATTGGTCCTGACTCGACGAGTACCATTTTAAATGAGTATTAGCCTTATATTTCTAACCTTGTTCATATACAATCCCTTTTAGTTGGTATTAGACTTCAAATTTATGGGTAATAGACTTTTCCCCTAAAAATGATTGAACTTGGTTTTTGGAAGGGGTGTTAGCCTTGGATTTTCGGACAAATTGGTCCTGATTTCACGAGCCCCATTTTAAATGAGTATTAGCGTTAGACTTCTAACCTTGTTCATATCCAATCCCTTTTAGCTGGTATTAGACTTCAAATTTATGGGTAATAGACTTTTACCCCAAACATGATTGAACTTGGTTTTTGGAGGGGGTGTTAGCCTTGAATTTTCGGACAAATTGGTTCTGACTCGACGAGCCCCATTTTAAATGAGTATTAGCCTTAGATTTCTAACCTTGTTCATATCCAATCCCTTTTAGTTGGTATGAGACTTCAAATTTATGGGTAATAGACTTTCCCCTCCAAAATGATAGAACTTGGTTTTTCGAGGGGGTGTTAGACTTGGATTTTTGGATAAATTTGTTCTGACTCGACGAGCCCCATTTTAAATGAGTATTAGCCTTAGATTTCAAACCTTGTTCATATCCAATACCTCTTAGTTGGTATTAGTCTTCAAATTTATGGGTAATAGACTTTTCCCCCAAAAATGATTGAACTTGGTTTTTGGAGGGGGTGTTAACCTTGCATTTTCAGACAAATTGATCATGACTCCACGAGCCCCATTTAAATGAGTATTAGCCTTATATTTCAAACCTTGTTCATATCCAATACCTTTTAGTTGGTATTAGACTTCAAATTTATGGGTAATAGACTTTTCCCCAAAAAATGATTGAACTTGGTTTTTGGAGCGGGTGTTAGCCGTGCATTTTCAGACAAATTGGTCCTGACTCAACGAGCCCCATTTTAAATGAGTATTAGCCTTATATTTCTAACCTTGTTCATATACAATCCCTTTTAGTTGGTATTAGACTTAAAATTTATGGGTAATAGACTTTTCCCCCCAAAATGATAGAACTTGGTTTTTGGAGGGGGTGTTAGCCTCGGATTTTCGAACAAATTGGTCCTGACTCGATGAGCCCCATTTTAAATGAGTATTAGCCTTAGATTTCTAACCTTGTTCATATCCAATCCCTTTTAGTTGGTATTAGACTTAAAATTTATGGGTAATAGACTTTCCCCCCCAAAATGATAGAACTTGGTTTTTGGAGGGGGTGTTAGCCTTGGATTTTGGAATAAATTTGTTCTGACTCGACGAGCCCCATTTTAAATGAGTATTAGCCTTAGATTTCAAACCTTGTTCATATCCAATACCTTTTAGTTGGTATTAGTCTTCAAATTTATGGGTAATAGACTTTTCCCCCAAAAATGATTGAACTTGGTTTTTGGAGGGGGTGTTTGCCTTGCATTTTCAGACAAATTGATCATGACTCCACGAGCCCTATTTAAATGAGTATTAGCCTTATATTTCAAACCTTGTTCATATCCAATACCTTTTAGTTGTTATTAGACTTCAAATTTATGGGTAATAGACTTTTCCCCCAAAAATGATTGAACTTGGTTTTTGGAGGGGGTGTTAGCCGTGCATTTTCAGACAAATTGGTCCTGACTCAACGAGCCCCATTTTAAATGAGTATTAGCCTTAGATTTCTAACCTTGTTCATATACAATCCCTTTTAGTTGTTATTAGACTTAAAATTTATGGGTAATAGACTTTTCCCCCCAAAATGATAGAACTTGGTTTTTGGAGGGGGTGTTAGCCTTGGATTTTTGGACAAATTTGTTCTGACTCGACGAGCCCCATTTTAAATGAGTATTAGCCTTAGATTTCTAACCTTGTTCATATCCAATCCCTTTTAGTTGGTATTAGACTTAAAATTTATGGGTAATAGACTTTCCCCCCCAAAATGATAGAACTTGGTTTTTGGAGGGGGTGTTAGCCTTGGATTTTTGGATAAATTTGTTCTGACTCGACGAACCCCATTTTAAATGAGTATTAGCCTTAGATTTCAAACCTTGTTCATATCCAATACCTTTTAGTTGGTATTAGTCTTCAAATTTATGGGTAATAGACTTTTCCCCCAAAAATGATTGAACTTGGTTTTTGGAGGGGGTGTTAGCCTTGCATTTTCCGACAAATTGATCATGACTCCACGAGCCCCATTTAAATGAGTATTAGCCTTATATTTCAAACCTTGTTCATATCCAATACCTTTCAGTTGGTATTAGACTTCAAATTTATGGGTAATAGACTTTTCCCCCAAAAATGAATGAACTTGGTTTTTGGAGGGGGTGTTAGCCTTGGATTTTCGGACAAATTGGTCCTGACTTCACGAGCCCCATTTCAAATGAGTATTAGCCTTATATTTCAAACCTTGTTCATATCCAATACCTTTTAGCTGGTATTAGTCTTCAAATTTATGGGTAATAGACTTTTCCCACAAAAATTATTGAACTTGGTTTTTGGAGGGGGTGTTAGCCGTGCATTTTCAGACAAATTGGTCCTCACTCAACAAGCCCCATTTTAAATGAGTATTAGCCTTAGATTTCTAACCTTGTTCATATACAATACCTTTTAGTTGGTATTAGACTTAAAATTTATGGGTAATAGACTTTTCCCCCCAAAATGATAGAACTTGGTTTTTGGAGGGGGTGTTAGCCTTGGATTTTTGGACAAATTTGTTCTGACTCGACGAGCCCCATTTTAAATGAGTATTAGCCTTAGATTTCTAACCTTGTTCATATCCAATCCCTTTTAGTTGGTATTAGACTTAAAATTTATGGGTAATAGACTTTTACCCCAAACATGATTGAACTTGGTTTTTTGAGGGGGTGTTAGCCTTGGATTTTTGGACAAATTGGTTCTGACTCGACGAGCCCCATTTTAAATGAGTATTAGCCTTAGATTTCTAACCTTGTTCATATCCAATCCCTTTTAGTTGGTATTAGACTTCAAATTTATGGGTAATAGACTTTCCCCCCCAAAATGATAGAACTTGGTTTTTGGAGGGGGTGTTAGCCTTGGATTTTCGGACAAATTGGTTCTGACTTCACGAGCCCCATTTTAAATGAGTATTAGCCTTAGATTTCTAACCTTGTTCATATCCAATACCTTTTAGTTGGTATTAGACTTAAAATTTATGGGTAATAGACTTTTCCCCCAAACATGATTGAACTTGCTTTTTGGAGGGGGTGTTACCTTGGATTTTCGGACAAATTGGTCCTGACTCGACAAGCCCCATTTTAAATGATTATTAGCCTTAGATTTCTAACCTTGTTCATATCCAATCCCTTTTAGTTGGTATTAGACTTCAAATTTATGGGTAATAGACTTTTCCCCCCAAAATGATAGAACTTGGTTTTTGGAGGGGGTGTTAGCCTTGGATTTTCGGACAAATTGGTCCTGACTTCACGAGCCCCATTTCAAATGAGTATTAGCCTTAGATTTCGAACCTTGTTCATATCCAATACCTTTTAGTTGGTATTAGACTTCAAATTTATGGGTAATAGACTTTTCCCCCAAAAATGATTGAACTTGGTTTTTGGAGGGGGTGTTAGCTGTGCATTTTCAAACAAATTGGTCCTGACTCAACGACCTCCATTTTAAATGAGTATTAGACTTATATTTCTAACCTTGTTCATATACAATTCCTTTTAGTTGGTATTAGACTTAAAATTTATGGGTAATAGACTTTTCCCCCCAAAATTATAGAACTTGGTTTTTGGAGGGGGTGTTAGCCTTGGATTTTTGGACAAATTTGTTCTGACTCGACGAGCCCCATTTTAAATGAGTATTAGCCTTAGATTTCTAATCTTGTTCATATCCAATCCCTTTTAGTTGGTATTAGACTTAAAATTTATGGGTAATAGACTTTTACCCCAAACATGATTGAACTTGGTTTTTGGAGGGGGTGTTAGCCTTGGATTTTCGGACAAATTGGTCCTGACTCGACGAGCCCCATTTTAAATGATTATTAGCCTTAGATTTCTAACCTTGTTCATACCCAATCCCTTTTAGTTGGTATTAGACTTCAAATTTATGGGTAATAGACTTTTCCCCCCAAAATGATAGAACTTGGTTTTTGGAGGGGGTGTTAGCCTTGGATTTTCGGACAAATTGGTCCTGATTTCATGAGCCCCATTTTCAATGAGTATTAGCCTTATATTTCTAACCTTGTTCATATCCAATCCCTTTTAGCTGGTATTAGACTTCAAATTTATGGGTAATAGACTTTTATCCCAAACATGATTGAACTTGGTTTTTGGAGGGGGTGTTAGCCTTGAATTTTCGGACAAATTGGTTCTGACTCGACGAGCCCCATTTTAAATGAGTATTAGCCTTAGATTTCTAACCTTGTTCATATCCAATCCCTTTTAGTTGGTATGAGACTTCAAATTTATGGGTAATAGACTTTCCCCCCCAAAATGATAGAACTTGGTTTTTGGAGGGGGTGTTAGCCTTGGATTTTTGGATAAATTTGTTCTCACTCGACGAGCCCCATTTTAAATGAGTATTAGCCTTAGATTTCTAACCTTGTTCATACCCAATCCCTTTTAGGTATTAGACTTCAAATTTATGGGTAATAGACTTTTACCCCTAACATGATTGAACTTGGTTTTTGGAGGGTGTGTTAGCCTTGAATTTTCAGACAAATTGATTCTGACTCGACGAGCCCCATTTTAAATGAGTATTAGCCTTAGATTTCTAACCTTGTTCATATCCAATCCCTTTTAGTTGGTATGAGACTTCAAATTTATGGGTAATAGACTTTTCCCCCCAAAATGATAGAACTTGGTTTTTGGAGGGGGTGTTAGCCTTGGATTTTCGGACAAATTTGTCTCGACTTCACGAGCCCCCATTTTAAATCAGTATTAGCCTTAGATTTATAACCTTGTTCATATCCAATACCTTTTAGTTGGTATTAGACTTCAAATTTATGGGTAATAGACTTTTCCCCCAAAAATGATTGAACTTGGTTTTTGGAGGGGGTGTTAGCCGTGCATTTTCAGACAAATTGGTCCTGACTCAACGAGCCCCATTTTAAATGAGTATTAGCCTTAGATTTCTAACCTTGTTCATATACAATCCCTTTTAGTTGGTATTAGACTTCAAATTTATGGGTAATAGACTTTTCCCCCAAAAATGATTGAACTTGGTTTTTGGAGGGGGTGTTAGCCGTGCATTTTCAGACAAATTGGTCCTGACTCAACGAGCCCCATTTTAAATGAGTATTAGCCTTATATTTCAAACCTTGTTCATATCCAATACCTTTTAGTTGGTATTAGTCTTCAAATTTATGGGTAATAGACTTTTCCCCCAAAAATGATTGAACTTGGTTTTTGGAGGGGGTGTTAGCCTTGCATTTTCCGACAAATTGATCATGACTCCACGAGCCCCATTTAAATGAGTATTAGCCTTATATTTCAAACCTTGTTCATATCCAATACCTTTCAGTTGGTATTAGACTTCAAATTTATGGGTAATAGACTTTTCCCCCCAAAAATGAATGAACTTGGTTTTTGGAGGGGTGTTAGCCTTGCATTTTCGGACAAATTGATCATGACTCCACGAGCCCCATTTTAAATGAGTATTAGCCTTATATTTCAAACCTTGTTCATATCCAATACCCTTTTAGTTGGTATTAGACTTCAAATTTATGGGTAATAGACTTTTCCCCCAAAAATGATTGAACTTGGTTTTTGGAGGGGGTGTTAGCCGTGCATTTTTCGGACAAATTGGTCCCGACTCAACGAGCCCCATTTTAAATGAGTATTAGCCTTAGATTTCTAACCTTGTTCATATACAATCCCTTTTAGTTGGTATTAGACTTAAAATTTATGGGTAATAGACTTTTCCACCCAAAATGATAGAACTTGGTGTTTGGAGGGGGTGTTAGCCTTGGATTTTTGGACAAATTTGTTCTGACTCGACGAGCCCCATTTTAAATGAGTATTAGCCTTAGATTTCTAACCTTGTTCATACCCAATCCCTTTTAGCTGGTATTAGACTTCAAATTTATGGGTAATAGACTTTTCCCCCAAAAATGATTGAACTTGGTTTTTGGAGGGGGTGTTAGCCGTGCATTTTCAGACAAATTGGTCCTGACTCAACGAGCCCCATTTTAAATGAGTATTAGCCTTATATTTCAAACCTTGTTCATATCCAATACCTTTTAGTTGGTATTAGTCTTCAAATTTATGGGTAATAGACTTTTCCCCCAAAAATGATTGAACTTGGTTTTTGGAGGGGGTGTTAGCCTTGCATTTTCAGACAAATTGATCATGACTCCACGAGCCCCATTTAAATGAGTATTAGCCTTATATTTCAAACCTTGTTCATATCCAATACCTTTTAGTTGGTATTAGACTTCAAATTTATGGGTAATAGACTTTTCCCCCAAAAATGATTGAACTTGGTTTTTGGAGGGGGTGTTAGCCGTGCATTTTCAGACAAATTGGTCCTGACTCAACGAGCCCCATTTTAAATGAGTATTAGCCTTAGATTTCTAACCTTGTTCATATACAATCCGTTTTAGTTGGTATTAGACTTAAAATTTATGGGTAATAGACTTTTCCACCCAAAATGATAGAACTTGGTGTTTGGAGGGGGTGTTAGCCTTGGATTTTTGGACAAATTTGTTCTGACTCGACGAGCCCCATTTTAAATGAGTATTAGCCTTAGATTTCTAACCTTGTTCATACCCAATCCCTTTTAGCTGGTATTAGACTTCAAATATATGGGTAATAGACTTTTACCCCTAACATGATTGAACTTGGTTTTTGGAGGGGTGTTAGCCTTGAATTTTCGGACAAATTGATTCTGACTCGACGAGCCCCATTTTAAATGAGTATTAGCCTTAGATTTCTAACCTTGTTCATATCCAATCCCTTTTAGTTGGTATGAGACTTCAAATTTATGGGTAATAGACTTTTCCCCCCAAAATGATAGAACTTGGTTTTTGGAGGGGGTGTTAGCCTTGGATTTTCGGACAAATTTGTCCTGACTTCACGAGCCCCATTTTAAATCAGTATTAGCCTTAGATTTATAACCTTGTTCATATCCAATACCTTTTAGTTGGTATTAGACTTCAAATTTATGGGTAATAGACTTTTCCCCCAAAAATGATTAAACTTGGTTTTTGGAGGGTGTTAGCCGTGCATTTTTCGGACAAATTGGTCCTCACTCAACGAGCCCCATTTTAAATGAGTATTAGCCTTAGATTTCTAACCTTGTTCATATACAATACCTTTTAGTTGGTATTAGACTTAAAATTTATGGGTAATAGACTTTTCCCCCCAAAATGATAGAACTTGGTTTTTGGAGGGGGTGTTAGTCTTGGATTTTTGGACAAATTTGTTCTGACTCGACGAGCCACATTTTAAATGAGTATTAGCCTTAGATTTCTAACCTTGTTCATATCCAATCCCTTTTAGTTGGTATTAGACTTAAAATTTATGGGTAATAGACTTTTATCCCAAACATGATTGAACTTGGTTTTTGGAGGGGGTGTTAGCCTTGGATTTTCGGACAAATTGGTTCAGACTCGACGAGCCCCATTTTAAATGAGTATTAGCCTTAGATTTCTAACCTTGTTCATACCCAATCCCTTTTAGTTGGTATTAGACTTCAAATTTATGGGTAATAGACTTTTCCCCCCAAAATGATAGAACTTGGTTTTTGGAGGGGGTGTTAGCCTTGGATTTTCGGACAAATTGGTCCTGATTTCATGAGCCCCATTTTCAATGAGTATTAGCCTTAGATTTCTAACCTTGTTCATATCCAATCCCTTTTAGCTGGTATTAGACTTCAAATTTATGGGTAATAGACTTTTATCCCAAACATGATTGAACTTGGTTTTTGGAGGGGGTGTTAGCCTTGCATTTTCAGACAAATTGATCATGACTCCACGAGCCCCATTTAAATGAGTATTAGCCTTATATTTCAAACCTTGTTCATATCCAATACCTTTTAGTTGGTATTAGACTTCAAATTTATGGGTAATAGACTTTTCCCCCAAAAATGATTGAACTTGGTTTTTGGAGGGGGTGTTAGCCGTGCATTTTCAGACAAATTGGTCCTGACTCAACGAGCCCCATTTTAAATGAGTATTAGCCTTAGATTTCTAACCTTGTTCATATACAATCCCTTTTAGTTGGTATTAGACTTAAAATTTATGGGTAATAGACTTTTCCACCCAAAATGATAGAACTTGGTGTTTGGAGGGGGTGTTAGCCTTGGATTTTTGGACAAATTTGTTCTGACTCGACGAGCCCCATTTTAAATGAGTATTAGCCTTAGATTTCTAACCTTGTTCATACCCAATCCCTTTTAGCTGGTATTAGACTTCAAATATATGGGTAATAGACTTTTACCCCTAACATGATTGAACTTGGTTTTTGGAGGGGGTGTTAGCCTTGCATTTTCAGACAAATTGATCATGACTCCACGAGCCCCATTTAAATGAGTATTAGCCTTATATTTCAAACCTTGTTCATATCCAATACCTTTTAGTTGGTATTAGACTTCAAATTTATGGGTAATAGACTTTTCCCCCAAAAATGATTGAACTTGGTTTTTGGAGGGGGTGTTAGCCGTGCATTTTCAGACAAATTGGTCCTGACTCAACGAGCCCCATTTTAAATGAGTATTAGCCTTAGATTTCTAACCTTGTTCATATACAATCCGTTTTAGTTGGTATTAGACTTAAAATTTATGGGTAATAGACTTTTCCACCCAAAATGATAGAACTTGGTGTTTGGAGGGGGTGTTAGCCTTGGATTTTTGGACAAATTTGTTCTGACTCGACGAGCCCCATTTTAAATGAGTATTAGCCTTAGATTTCTAACCTTGTTCATACCCAATCCCTTTTAGCTGGTATTAGACTTCAAATATATGGGTAATAGACTTTTACCCCTAACATGATTGAACTTGGTTTTTGGAGGGGGTGTTAGCCTTGAATTTTCAGACAAATTGATTCTGACTCGACGAGCCCCATTTTAAATGAGTATTAGCCTTAGATTTCTAACCTTGTTCATATCCAATACCTTTTAGTTGGTATGAGACTTCAAATTTATGGGTAATAGACTTTTCCCCCCAAAATGATAGAACTTGGTTTTTGGAGGGGGTGTTAGCCTTGGATTTTCGGACAAATTTGTCCTGACTTCACGAGCCCCATTTTAAATCAGTATTAGCCTTAGATTTATAACCTTGTTCATATCCAATACCTTTTAGTTGGTATTAGACTTCAAATTTATGGGTAATAGACTTTTCCCCCAAAAATGATTAAACTTGGTTTTTGGAGGGGGTGTTAGCCGTGCATTTTCAGACAAATTGGTCCTCACTCAACGAGCCCCCATTTTAAATGAGTATTAGCCTTAGATTTCTAACCTTGTTCATATACAATACCTTTTAGTTGGTATTAGACTTAAAATTTATGGGTAATAGACTTTTCCCCCCAAAATGATAGAACTTGGTTTTTGGAGGGGTGTTAGTCTTGGATTTTTGGACAAATTTGTTCCCGACTCGACGAGCCACATTTTAAATGAGTATTAGCCTTAGATTTCTAACCTTGTTCATATCCAATCCCTTTTAGTTGGTATTAGACTTAAAATTTATGGGTAATAGACTTTTATCCCAAACATGATTGAACTTGGTTTTTGGAGGGGGTGTTAGCCTTGGATTTTCGGACAAATTGGTTCAGACTCGACGAGCCCCATTTTAAATGAGTATTAGCCTTAGATTTCTAACCTTGTTCATACCCAATCCCTTTTAGTTGGTATTAGACTTCAAATTTATGGGTAATAGACTTTTCCCCCCAAAATGATAGAACTTGGTTTTTGGAGGGGGTGTTAGCCTTGGATTTTCGGACAAATTGGTCCTGATTTCATGAGCCCCATTTTCAATGAGTATTAGCCTTAGATTTCTAACCTTGTTCATATCCAATCCCTTTTAGCTGGTATTAGACTTCAAATTTATGGGTAATAGACTTTTATCCCCAAACATGATTGAACTTGGTTTTTGGAGGGGGTGTTAGCCTTGCATTTTCAGACAAATTGATCATGACTCCACGAGCCCCATTTAAATGAGTATTAGCCTTATATTTCAAACCTTGTTCATATCCAATACCTTTTAGTTGGTATTAGACTTCAAATTTATGGGTAATAGACTTTTTCCCCCCCAAAAATGATTGAACTTGGTTTTTGGAGGGGGTGTTAGCCGTGCATTTTCGGGACAAATTGGTCCTGACTCAACGAGCCCCATTTTAAATGAGTATTAGCCTTAGATTTCTAACCTTGTTCATATACAATCCCTTTTAGTTGGTATTAGACTTAAAATTTATGGGTAATAGACTTTTCCACCCAAAATGATAGAACTTGGTGTTTGGAGGGGTGTTAGCCTTGGATTTTTGGACAAATTTGTTCTGACTCGACGAGCCCCATTTTAAATGAGTATTAGCCTTAGATTTCTAACCTTGTTCATACCCAATCCCTTTTAGCTGGTATTAGACTTCAAATATATGGGTAATAGACTTTTACCCCTAACATGATTGAACTTGGTTTTTGGAGGGGGTGTTAGCCTTGAATTTTCAGACAAATTGATTCTGACTCGACGAGCCCCATTTTAAATGAGTATTAGCCTTAGATTTCTAACCTTGTTCATATCCAATCCCTTTTAGTTGGTATGAGACTTCAAATTTATGGGTAATAGACTTTTCCCCCCAAAATGATAGAACTTGGTTTTTGGAGGGGGTGTTAGCCTTGGATTTTCGGACAAATTTGTCCTGACTTCACGAGCCCCATTTTAAATCAGTATTAGCCTTAGATTTATAACCTTGTTCATATCCAATACCTTTTAGTTGGTATTAGACTTCAAATTTATGGGTAATAGACTTTTCCCCCAAAAATGATTAAACTTGGTTTTTGGAGGGGGTGTTAGCCGTGCATTTTCAGACAAATTGGTCCTCACTCAACGAGCCCCATTTTAAATGAGTATTAGCCTTAGATTTCTAACCTTGTTCATATACAATACCTTTTAGTTGGTATTAGACTTAAAATTTATGGGTAATAGACTTTTCCCCCCAAAATGATAGAACTTGGTTTTTGGAGGGGGTGTTAGTCTTGGATTTTTGGACAAATTTGTTCTGACTCGACGAGCCACATTTTAAATGAGTATTAGCCTTAGATTTCTAACCTTGTTCATATCCAATCCCTTTTAGTTGGTATTAGACTTAAAATTTATGGGTAATAGACTTTTATCCCAAACATGATTGAACTTGGTTTTTGGAGGGGGTGTTAGCCTTGGATTTTCGGACAAATTGGTTCGGACTCGACGAGCCCCATTTTTAAATGAGTATTAGCCTTAGATTTCTAACCTTGTTCATACCCAATCCCTTTTAGTTGGTATTAGACTTCAAATTTATGGGTAATAGACTTTTTCCCCCCCAAAATGATAGAACTTGGTTTTTGGAGGGGGTGTTAGCCTTGGATTTTCGGACAAATTGGTCCTGATTTCATGAGCCCCATTTTCAATGAGTATTAGCCTTAGATTTCTAACCTTGTTCATATCCAATCCCTTTTAGCTGGTATTAGACTTCAAATTTATGGGTAATAGACTTTTATCCCAAACATGATTGAACTTGGTTTTTGGAGGGGGTGTTAGCCTTGAATTTTCGGACAAATTGGTTCTGACTCGACGAGCCCCATTTTAAATGAGTATTAGCCTTAGATTTCTAACCTTGTTCATATCCAATCCCTTTTAGTTGGTATGAGACTTCAAATTTATGGGTAATAGACTTTCCCCCCCAAAATGATAGAACTTGGTTTTTGGAGGGGGTGTTAGCCTTGGATTTTTGGATAAATTTGTTCTGACTCGACGAGCCCCATTTTAAATGAGTATTAGCCTTAGATTTCTAACCTTGTTCATACCCAATCCCTTTTAGGTATTAGACTTCAAATTTATGGGTAATAGACTTTTACCCCTAACATGATTGAACTTGGTTTTTGGAGGGTGTGTTAGCCTTGAATTTTCAGACAAATTGATTCGACTCGACGAGCCCCATTTTTAAATGAGTATTAGCCTTAGATTTCTAACCTTGTTCATATCCAATCCCTTTTAGTTGGTATGAGACTTCAAATTTATGGGTAATAGACTTTTCCCCCCAAAATGATAGAACTTGGTTTTTGGAGGGGGTGTTAGCCTTGGATTTTCGGACAAATATGTCCTGACTTCACGAGCCCCATTTTAAATCAGTATTAGCCTTAGATTTATAACCTTGTTCATATCCAATACCTTTTAGTTGGTATTAGACTTCAAATTTATGGGTAATAGACTTTTCCCCCAAAAATGATTGAACTTGGTTTTTGGAGGGGGTGTTAGCCGTGCATTTTCAGACAAATTGGTCCTGACTCAACGAGCCCCATTTTAAATGAGTATTAGCCTTAGATTTCTAACCTTGTTCATATACAATCCCTTTTAGTTGGTATTAGACTTCAAATTTATGGGTAATAGACTTTTCCCCCAAAAATGATTGAACTTGGTTTTTGGAGGGGGTGTTAGCCGTGCATTTTCAGACAAATTGGTCCTGACTCAACGAGCCCCATTTTAAATGAGTATTAGCCTTATATTTCAAACCTTGTTCATATCCAATACCTTTTAGTTGGTATTAGTCTTCAAATTTATGGGTAATAGACTTTTCCCCCAAAAATGATTGAACTTGGTTTTTGGAGGGGGTGTTAGCCTTGCATTTTCCGACAAATTGATCATGACTCCACGAGCCCCATTTAAATGAGTATTAGCCTTATATTTCAAACCTTGTTCATATCCAATACCTTTCAGTTGGTATTAGACTTCAAATTTATGGGTAATAGACTTTTCCCCCAAAAATGAATGAACTTGGTTTTTGGAGGGGGTGTTAGCCTTGGATTTTCGGACAAATTGGTCCTGACTTCACGAGCCCCATTTCAAATGAGTATTAGCCTTATATTTCAAACCTTGTTCATATCCAATACCTTTTAGCTGGTATTAGTCTTCAAATTTATGGGTAATAGACTTTTCCCACAAAAATGATTGAACTTGGTTTTTGGAGGGGGTGTTAGCCGTGCATTTTCAGACAAATTGGTCCTCACTCAACAAGCCCCATTTTAAATGAGTATTAGCCTTAGATTTCTAACCTTGTTCATATACAATACCTTTTAGTTGGTATTAGACTTAAAATTTATGGGTAATAGACTTTTCCCCCCAAAATGATAGAACTTGGTTTTTGGAGGGGGTGTTAGCCTTGGATTTTTGGACAAATTTGTTCTGACTCGACGAGCCCCATTTTAAATGAGTATTAGCCTTAGATTTCTAACCTTGTTCATATCCAATCCCTTTTAGTTGGTATTAGACTTAAAATTTATGGGTAATAGACTTTCCCCCCCAAAATGATAGAACTTGGTTTTTGGAGGGGGTGTTAGCCTTGGATTTTTGGATAAATTTGTTCTGACTCGACGAGCCCCATTTTAAATGAGTATTAGCCTTAGATTTCAAACCTTGTTCATATCCAATACCTTTTAGTTGGTATTAGTCTTCAAATTTATGGGTAATAGACTTTTCCCCCAAAAATGATTGAACTTGGTTTTTGGAGGGGGTGTTAGCCTTGCATTTTCAGACAAATTGATCATGACTCCACGAGCCCCATTTAAATGAGTATTAGCCTTATATTTCAAACCTTGTTCATATCCAATACCTTTTAGTTGGTATTAGACTTCAAATTTATGGGTAATAGACTTTTCCCCCAAAAATGATTGAACTTGGTTTTTGGAGGGGGTGTTAGCCGTGCATTTTCAGACAAATTGGTCCTGACTCAACGAGCCCCATTTTAAATGAGTATTAGCCTTAGATTTCTAACCTTGTTCATATACAATCCCTTTTAGTTGGTATTAGACTTAAAATTTATGGGTAATAGACTTTTCCACCCAAAATGATAGAACTTGGTGTTTGGAGGGGGTGTTAGCCTTGGATTTTTGGACAAATTTGTTCTGACTCGACGAGCCCCATTTTAAATGAGTATTAGCCTTAGATTTCTAACCTTGTTCATACCCAATCCCTTTTAGCTGGTATTAGACTTCAAATATATGGGTAATAGACTTTTACCCCTAACATGATTGAACTTGGTTTTTGGAGGGGGTGTTAGCCTTGAATTTTCAGACAAATTGATTCTGACTCGACGAGCCCCATTTTAAATGAGTATTAGCCTTAGATTTCTAACCTTGTTCATATCCAATCCCTTTTAGTTGGTATGAGACTTCAAATTTATGGGTAATAGACTTTTCCCCCCAAAATGATAGAACTTGGTTTTTGGAGGGGGTGTTAGCCTTGGATTTTCGGACAAATTTGTCCTGACTTCACGAGCCCCATTTTAAATCAGTATTAGCCTTAGATTTATAACCTTGTTCATATCCAATACCTTTTAGTTGGTATTAGACTTCAAATTTATGGGTAATAGACTTTTCCCCCAAAAATGATTAAACTTGGTTTTTGGAGGGGGTGTTAGCCGTGCATTTTCAGACAAATTGGTCCTCACTCAACGAGCCCCATTTTAAATGAGTATTAGCCTTAGATTTCTAACCTTGTTCATATACAATACCTTTTAGTTGGTATTAGACTTAAAATTTATGGGTAATAGACTTTTCCCCCCAAAATGATAGAACTTGGTTTTTGGAGGGGGTGTTAGTCTTGGATTTTTGGACAAATTTGTTCTGACTCGACGAGCCACATTTTAAATGAGTATTAGCCTTAGATTTCTAACCTTGTTCATATCCAATCCCTTTTAGTTGGTATTAGACTTAAAATTTATGGGTAATAGACTTTTATCCCAAACATGATTGAACTTGGTTTTTGGAGGGGGTGTTAGCCTTGGATTTTCGGACAAATTGGTTCAGACTCGACGAGCCCCATTTTAAATGAGTATTAGCCTTAGATTTCTAACCTTGTTCATACCCAATCCCTTTTAGTTGGTATTAGACTTCAAATTTATGGGTAATAGACTTTTCCCCCCAAAATGATAGAACTTGGTTTTTGGAGGGGGTGTTAGCCTTGGATTTTCGGACAAATTGGTCCTGATTTCATGAGCCCCATTTTCAATGAGTATTAGCCTTAGATTTCTAACCTTGTTCATATCCAATCCCTTTTAGCTGGTATTAGACTTCAAATTTATGGGTAATAGACTTTTATCCCAAACATGATTGAACTTGGTTTTTGGAGGGGGTGTTAGCCTTGAATTTTCGGACAAATTGGTTCTGACTCGACGAGCCCCATTTTAAATGAGTATTAGCCTTAGATTTCTAACCTTGTTCATATCCAATCCCTTTTAGTTGGTATGAGACTTCAAATTTATGGGTAATAGACTTTTCCCCCCAAAATGATAGAACTTGGTTTTTGGAGGGGGTGTTAGCCTTGAATTTTCGGACAAATTTGTCCTGACTTCACGAGCCCCATTTTAAATCAGTATTAGCCTTAGATTTATAACCTTGTTCATATACAATACCTTTTAGTTGGTATTAGACTTAAAATTTATGGGTAATAGACTTTTCCCCCCAAAATGATAGAACTTGGTTTTTGGAGGGGGTGTTAGCCTTGGATTTTTGGACAAATTTGTTCTGACTCGACGAGCCCCATTTTAAATGAGTATTAGCCTTAGATTTCTAACCTTGTTCATATCCAATCCCTTTTAGTTGGTATTAGACTTCAAATTTATGGGTAATAGAGTTTTCCCCCCAAAATGATAGAACTTGGTTTTTGGAGGGGGTGTTAGCCTTGTATTTTCGGACAAATTGGTCCTGACTTCACGAGCCCCATTTCAAATGAGTATTAGCGTTAGATTTATAACCTTGTTCATATACAATACCTTTTAGTTGGTATTAGACTTCAAATTTATGGGTAATAGACTTTTCCCCCCAAAATGATAGAACTTGGTTTTTGGAGGGGGTGTTAGCCTTGGATTTTCGGACAAATTGGTCCTGATTTCATGAGCCCCATTTTCAATGAGTATTAGCCTTAGATTTCTAACCTTGTTCATATCCAATCCCTTTTAGCTGGTATTAGACTTCAAATTTATGGGTAATAGACTTTTATCCCAAACATGATTGAACTTGGTTTTTGGAGGGGGTGTTAGCCTTGAATTTTCGGACAAATTGGTTCTGACTCGACGAGCCCCATTTTAAATGAGTATTAGCCTTAGATTTCTAACCTTGTTCATATCCAATCCCTTTTAGTTGGTATGAGACTTCAAATTTATGGGTAATAGACTTTTCCCCCCAAAATGATAGAACTTGGTTTTTGGAGGGGGTGTTAGCCTTGAATTTTCGGACAAATTTGTCCTGACTTCACGAGCCCCATTTTAAATCAGTATTAGCCTTAGATTTATAACCTTGTTCATATACAATACCTTTTAGTTGGTATTAGACTTAAAATTTATGGGTAATAGACTTTTCCCCCCAAAATGATAGAACTTGGTTTTTGGAGGGGGTGTTAGCCTTGGATTTTTGGACAAATTTGTTCTGACTCGACGAGCCCCATTTTAAATGAGTATTAGCCTTAGATTTCTAACCTTGTTCATATGCAATCCCTTTTAGTTGGTATTAGACTTCAAATTTATGGGTAATAGAGTTTTCCCCCCAAAATGATAGAACTTGGTTTTTGGAGGGGGTGTTAGCCTTGTATTTTCGGACAAATTGGTCCTGACTTCACGAGCCCCATTTCAAATGAGTATTAGCGTTAGATTTATAACCTTGTTCATATACAATACCTTTTAGTTGGTATTAGACTTCAAATTTATGGGTAATAGACTTTTCCCCCAAAAATGATTGAACTTGGTTTTTGGAGGGGGTGTTAGCTGTGCATTTTCAGACAAATTGGTCCTGACTCAACGAGCCCCATTTTAAATGAGTATTAGCCTTAGATTTCTAACCTTGTTCATATACAATCCCTTTTAGTTGGTATTAGACTTAAAATTTATGGGTAATAGACTTTTCCCCCCAAAATGATAGAACTTGGTTTTTAGAGGGGGTGTAAGCCTTGGATTTTTGGACAAATTTGTTCTGACTCGACGAGCCCCATTTTAAATGAGTATTAGCCTTAGATTTCTAACCTTGTTCATATACAATCCCTTTTAGTTGGTATTAGACTTAAAATTTATGGGAATAGACTTTTCCCCCCAAAATGATAGAACTTGGTTTTTGGAGGGGGTGTAAGCCTTGGATTTTTGGACAAATTTGTTCTGACTCGACGAGCCCCATTTTAAATGAGTATTAGCCTTAGATTTCTAACCTTGTTCATATCCAATCCCTTTTAGTTGGTATTAGACTTCAAATTTAAGGCATTTTTGGATGAAAGATGCAAAAAGGAGTAAATTGGAGGTAATTGGCAGATTTGACGTTCAGTCGATGTTTTGTGCAGAGCGGAAGCCCTAGAGATCGAAATGAAATGATTCCAGTGGCATTCGAAAGATAACATCCATAACTTTCTGGAAAGCTAAGGCAAAAGAAATAAAATAAGGAAGAGCATGAAAATCGCAGCCTTCAAAGTCAAATCTTGCAATCTGCCGATATCGACCTTTACCCATTCCAACTTCAATATATCGAGCTACAGAAGTCCGATTGATGCAAACTCAATTGGCGTGGATTAAAGACTCAAAGACCTATAAACGCTCCAAATTGCAGCTCAAAACGATGTCATATGAAGGAGATATGAATTTTACAAGGGACAACTAAATTCTGCCAACTTAAGGAAGGACTATTTTGTAAAATAGACATTAGGGTTTCTAAGCATATATAAAGGAAAAGAGGGGCAAGGAAGTGGCGGCTAGCACAAAAGAAAACACAAAATCTTCCTCCTCCAAACCCTAAATCATGTGTTCTTTCATCTTTTTATTTAGTTGTTCAATAAACATGCAAGGCTAGACTCTTTTGCTTGGTTGCAAGGACACGGAAACCTTCGATTTCAAGAACTGTGAGATCTATTTTTTACCTCAATTTTTCAGTTTATATAATGAATATGTTTGTTCTCCTATGCTTATTTTCCTATGATTGTTTATTTAATTGCTAAGAGCGGACTCGAAGTTATTATTGTAGACAATCAATTGCTGAGTTTGATATCAAAACCGGAGTTGTGGTATATGAACTTATGAAGCAACTAAGTTAATAATTATAGCGGATCTATGTTATTAATCTTAGGGATAACATTCAATCGAACTAAACATATATTGCGGACAATTATGTTTCTTAATCGATCAATTTATCTAGATTTTAATGCTGCCATTGAATCAAATTACTAGTGCGGACACCGTGGTTGTTTGATGGTTAGGGTAAGTTATACGGCGGATCCGTTAACGAACCAATTTTAAGAAAGAGATAAATATTCAGAATATAAATTGATGTTTCGTTTCCATGATCAGTTCTGATTTGCATCGGTGGATGTTGATTTGCGTACCAAGGTTGGTTTTATTGATAAATTTCAGTTTTATATAATTTTCGCTTAGTTTGTTTTAGCCTAGCCTAGACAACTTCCAACACCCCCCCCAATTGCATAACATATAGTACGAAAATCTGAACTAAATCGTCCTCGTGGGATCGACCCCTTGCTTGCTCTATACTATCTTGTTTGATTTGTTTTAAGCTAGGGTAATTAATTTGTGCGACCGCGACATCGCAACAAATTTTGGCGCCGTTGCCGGGGACGTGATTTTAGTTGATTCGGTGCTGTGATTTATTCTACTTGCTGTTATTTTTATTTATTCTGAAAAAAAAAAAAAAAACATATTTGTGTTTGCGGCGGTACTGTTCAAAACAGATTTTTTGGTGGAATTAAGTATTGACATTTTTCTTTCTCAAGGAAAACGACGTTCTGAGAAGAACTAGTGACCTATGGTCACTAGCCCCACCTTATTTAGGCCAAATTCTGTCGGTTGCTAAGGGTTCTGGACACTTTTAGTTTTCTAGCGTAGGATTCTATTGCCTATTGCGTTGTCTTCAATCTCTTGTGTGCTTGGTTTCTTTTGAGTTTTCTTTGCGATTTATGCCTCAGTAACCCGTTCGCTAATCAAATTCAAGTGCAGATTGATCTTGAAATAGAAAGCACTTTACGCAGGTTGAGAAAGGAAGCTCGCCTCAATACCATGGCTATTGCACGACAACAAACTCTCAAGGAGCTTGCTGCTCCTAACGTGGAAAATCAACCATTGTGCATAAACATTGACAATAATGTAAACCTTGAGCTCAAATCTGGTTTTATACATTTGTTACCAACATTTAATGGTCTTGCAGGAGAAGATCCTCATACTCATCTCAAGGAGTTCCATATGGTTTGTGTTGGCATGAAACCGAATGGAGTTGATGAAGAACAAGTTAAGTTGAAAGCTTTCCCTTTCTCTTTGAAGGGGGCAACAAAGGCATGGCTTTTCTCTATTCTCCCGTGATCTATTGGAACTTGGAATGCTATGAAGAAGATTTTTCCCTCGAGAAATATTTTCCAGCATCTCGAGTTGCCAATATAAGGAAAGAAATATGTGGGATTCGACAATCTCATGGAGAGACACTTTCCGAGTATTGGGAAAGATTTGAGCAACTATGTATTCAATGCCCTCATCATCAAATACCCGATCAACTGCTCATTCAATATTTCTATGAAGGATTGATACCTACTGACCGTAGTATCATTGATGCTGCAAGTGGAGGCGCATTGGTGGATAAGACACCCGAGGCTGCACGCCAATTGATCTCAAACATGGCAGCCAACTCAAAACAGTTTGGCACTCGTGGAGACCTCTCCAACAAACGAGTAAATGAGGTAAGTATTTCTAACCTTGAAAATAAAGTTAATGATCTTACTTCTCTTGTGCGTTCTTTGGCTTGTGGAAATGTGCAGCAGGTGAAAGTTTGTAACATATGCTCCTTACAAGGACATGCTTCGGATATGTGCCCAACAATGCAAGAAGATTATATTGAACAAGCTCATGCAATTGATGGAGCATTCAACGGACAGCCCCTGGGCGCAGAATATGATCCATTTTCCAACACGCATAATCCCGGATGGAGAGATCATCCCAACTTACGCTACAGACAACCCATCCCAACAAGGCAATCCAGCCGACGCTCCATCCAAATGGATTCCAGCCCCCAACAAAATTATCAAGCAAGACAACCCGCTCCATTCACAAACTCCAATGTTATGGGGGTCGTCATCCAATGATGATCTTCGTGAGATGATGAAAACTTTGGCTTCTAATACTCAGTTACCTTGCAACAAAATGTCATGTCTTTTTCAACAGAAACAAGGTCAAGTATTCACAACTTGGAAAAGCAAATGGGGCAAGTAGCTTCAACTGTAGGGAAATTGGAATCACAAATAAATGGAAAGTTGCCCTCCCAAGCATTGAATCCAAAAGAGAATGTTAGTGCTATCATGCTGCGAAGTGGGAAAGAACTTGAAGAGAAAAAGTTGAAACAAATTGAGGTGGAGGAGGAAGAAGAGATAGAAACTCAATTGAGTACAAAGAAAGAACATCCTCCTCGACAAAAAGAGACAAAAACTCCAAAGGTAACTTTTCACTCAATTAATTCCAATTTTAAAACTAATCCACCCTTTCCCTCGTGAGTTCTTCTAGGTCAAAGAAAGAAGACAAAGAAAAAAGAGATCTTAGAGGTTTTCAAGAAAGTGGAATCGAACATTCCTTTGCTTGATGCTATCAAGCAAATTCCTAGATATGCAAAATTCTTGAAGGAGTTGTGTACTACCAAGAGAGCTTTCAAACCGAAAGGTCATGAAATGGTAAGTATGGGTGAAGTTGTATCCGCCGTTGTTCAAAAGAATCTACCTTTGAAACAAAAAAGACCCTGAGTGCGTTTACTATCCCATGTGTTATTGGTAATGCTAGTTTTAAAAAGAGCTTTATGCGATTTAGGTGCATCCATTAGTGTTATGCCCAAACATGTTTATGATTCTCTTAGTCTTGAGCCTTTGAATAAAACTAGCATTGTAATACAACTTATGGATCGTAGTTTTGTTTACCCACTTGGTGTGATAGAAGATGTCCTAGTCAAGATTGATAGTTTGGTTATTCCATGTGATTTTTTATATTCTTGATATGGAACATGATTCTTGTGATTCATCAACTAGCACTCCTATATTGTTTGGGGAGACCATTCTTGAAAACCGCCAACACAAAGATTGATTGTGGTAAGGATACCTTGTCTATGGAGGTAGGAGATGAAAAAAATTGAATTCAATTTTCATGATGCAATGAAATATCCTTATAGCAATGTTTATTCTATCACATGCTATGATAAAATTGATAAGTGTGTGCAGCAAGTTTGTGATTTTGATTGCGAAGACGGATTAAGCATAGCTTTAAGCTATGGCTATGATTTCACCAAGATAGAAGAGATGGAGAGGCACGTGTGTGTTCCCCAAAACGTGCACGAATCAAGTATTGGCCTTAAAAGCTTTGCAAACCGTTCCCCATGGTAATGTCTTTGTTGATTTAGTACTCTCACTTAAAAAGCTTTTGCCATCTATTTTACAGGCCCCAAGTTAGAATTAAAACCTTTGCCTGATAATTTGAAGTATGTATTCATTGGCGACAACAATACACTTCCTGTTATCATAGCAAAAGGTTTGACAAGTATGCAAGAGGAAAAACTTGTGAAGTTGTTGTGTGATCACAAGACGGCCATTGGATGGACTTTAGCCGACATCAAGGGCATTAGTCCCTCAATATGTATGCATCACATACTATTGGAGGACAACACAAAACCAACAAGGGAAATGCAAAGGAGGTTGAACCCGCCTATGATGGAGGTAGTGAAAGCTGAAATTTTAAAACCGTTAGATGCAGGAGTCATTTACCCCATCACCGACAAGAAATGGGTTGCACCAATCCATGTGGTGCCAAAAAGACCGGAATCACGTTGGTGAAAAACAAAAATGATGAGCTCATTCCTACTGCATCTCGAGTGGATGGAGAATGTGTGTTGATTATAGAAAGCTCAATCTTTCTACACGCAAAGATCATTTCCCATTACCATTCATGGATCAAATGCTTGAACGCCTAGCGTGTAAGTCTTTTTATTGCTTTCTTGATGGATATAGTGGATACAATCAGATTGTTATTAATCCCGAGGATCAAGAAAAGACTACATTTACATGTCCATTTGGTACATATGCATATAGGAGAATGCCTTTTGGTCTCTAGTAATGCTCCCCGCAACTTTTCAAAGATGCATGATGAGTATTTTTTTCCGACTATGTTGAAAGAATCATTGAGGTTTTCATGGATGATTTCACGGTGTATGGTGATTCTTTTGATAGATGTCTAGAAAATTTATCTTTGATCTTGAAAAAGTGCATTGAAACTAACCTTGTCTTGAACTATGAAAAGTGTTATTTTATGGTAGAACAAGGAATAGTTCTTGGGCATGTTGTGTCTTCACGTGGATTAGAGGTTGATAAAGCTAAGATAGATGTTATTTCATCATTGCCTTACCCCCTCATGCGTGAGGGAAGTTCGTTCTTTTCTAGGCCATGCAGGTTTCTATCGACGCTTTATCAAAGATTTCTCAAGATTACGGCACCCTTGTGCAAACTATTAGCCAAAGAAGTGGATTTTGTGTTTGATCAAGCATGTAAAGATGCCCATGATGAGCTTAAAAGACATGTCACATCTGCCCCTATCATCCAACCACCAAATTGGGATGAACCTTTTGAGATAATGTGTGATGCGAGTGACTATGCGGTAGGAGCTGTGCTTGGGCAAAGAATTGGGAAGAATTTGCATGTTATCTCCTATGCTTCTCGTATGTTGGATGGAGCACAATGCAATTACCATACAACTGAAAAGGAACTTTTTGCAGTGGTGTTTGCTCTTGAAAAATTCAGGTCATATCTACTTGGTACAAAAGTCATTGTTTTTACTGACCATGCAGCTCTCGTGTATCTTTTTAAAGAAGAAGGAGTCCAAACCAAGACCGATTAGGTGGATCTTGCTTTTACAAGAATTCGATCTTGAGATCAAAGACAAAAAAGGTGCTGAAAACCATGTGGCTGATCACTTGAGCCGACTGAGGACCGAGGATATACAGATCGAAACAATAAGAGAGACATTCCCTGATGAGCAATTGTATATGTTGCATTCCTCTACAAGACCATGGTATGCTGATTTGGTAAACTATTTAGTCACCAAAGAATTCCCTCCAGTTTGTCTAAACCCCCAAAAAGATAAGTTACGAGCTAATGCTAAATATTATTTTTTGGGACGATCCTTACCTTTGGAAATTTTGTGCGGATCAAGTAGTTAGGAGGTGTGTACCACAAGATGAATTTCATTCCATTCTCACTTTTTGTCATTCTCATTCTTGTGGTGGGCATTTTGGAGCAAAAAGAACATCCCACAAGGTACTTGAAAGTGGTTTCTATTGGCCTTCTATTTTTAAAGATGCATATCACTTCTGCAAATCATGTGAAAAATGCCAAAGAACGTGTAATATCACTCATAAGAATCAAATGCCTTTAACGAATATTCTTGTAAGTGAAATTTTTGATGTTTGGGGTATTGACTTTATGGGTCCATTTCCTTCTTCTTTTGGCAATCTTTATATTCTTCTTGCTGTTGATTATGTGTCTAAATGGATTGAGGCGAAAGCCACACGAATTAACGATGCTAAAGTTGTTTTAGATTTTGTCAGGACTCACATATTTGATGTGTTTGGAATCCCTAAAGCTATCATTAGCGATCGTGGCACTCATTTCTGTAATCGTTCCATGGAAGCATTGCTACGCAAATATCATGTGACTCATCGAACTTCCACAACATATCATCCTCAAACAAATGGCCAAGCTGAAATTTCAAATCGAGAAATCAAGTCCATTTTGGAGAAAACAAAGGCAACCTAATCGGCGAGATTGGAGTCTACGCCTTGGAGATGCACTTTGGGCTTATCGGACTGCTTATAAATCACCTATAGGAATGTCACCTTATAGAATGATTTATGGGAAAGCATGTCATCTACCGGTGGAGCTTGAACACAAAGCTTTTTGGGCCATTAAACAATGTAACATGGATTATGATGCTGCTGGGATTGCAAGAAAACTGCAACTACAAGAGTTGGAAGAAATTCGAAATGATGCTTACGAGAATGCAAGGATTTACAAAGAAAAGACTAAGAATCTTCATGATCGAATGCTTACAAGAAAGGAGTTTCATGTTGGAGACAAAGTCCTTCTTTATCATTCGCGCTTGAAACTTTTTTCCTCGGAAAATTGCGCCTCGTTGGATTGGACCCTTTGTTGTTTCTAAAGTTTTTTCCTTATGGTGCAGCTTGAAATTACAAGTTTAGAAACCAACAAAGTACTCAAGGTCAATGGGCATCGTTTAAAACCTTTCTATGAAGGTTGGACGACGTAACTCACCGCTTCTATAGAGTTAGCTGAACCAATCTACGAAGAATGAGCATGCCACATGTCAAGCCAATGACATAAAACAAAAGCGCTATCGGGAGGCAACCCAACACCAAATCAGATTTGCTTTCTTTTTCCTTATCTTTTTATTTTTTTAGCATTTTAATATATTTTCTATCATTCTCTTATGTTCCTTTGTTTTTATTTCAACATTGAGGACAATGTTGTGTTTTTAAGTGTGGGGGGTATTGGGAGAATTTTAGTTTTCTTTGTTGTTCTATTGTTTGGTCTTTTTTAACTCCCATTGGTTTTTTGAGAATATGAGTATTATGTATGAGAATTAAGTGAGATAGATGAATATATAAATCAAATGAATGAGTGTGCATGCAAGTTTTAATGTTTAATTGGTTTAGGGATTGACTCGAAAATATGCCATGTTGACTTTATAGTGTTATACCAATGTAAGCTTTTGAGCCTTCAACATTATATTCTTTGATTGTGCGTTCTTTCAATGATATGTATCTCTAGAACTTGCTTCATATCTTGTTGAGATTACATTCGCATTACATATATGCATGAAGATGATAAAGGCATTAGGAATTTTAACAACTTGAGCCAAAAAGCCAACCTAAAGCATATTATCTTTAGTGAGCCCCTTTTGAGCTTGTTTATCCTTTCTTTGCTTTTACCCATGTATAAGCCTTAAACTTTTTATATTTTTTTTCCTCTTTTCCCCTCGGCCAAGGATTAGTAGAGCATATACTTGTGATATCTCATGGAATTATGGTTGGAAATTATGTGAAAAGAAAGAAGTGATGCTTGATGAAAAGATGGGCAAAGTTGCCAAAGGTGAAAAAGAACAAAAAAAAAGAAAAAAAAAGAAAAAGAAAAGAACAAAAAAAAAAAAAAAAGAAAAGAACAAGAAAAGAAAAAAGAAAAAGAAAGAAAGAAAGAAAAGAAATAGAAAAGAGCTTGAAATCGAAAGAAGCTAAGCATTGGTGCTTGAAGATTGAAAATTGATGTGTTTTGATGGAATGTCTTGGTTGAAATATTTTTTTTCAGAATGCTCTACTTTCTTTGGTTTGAACCTCTTATACTCTCTTTTACCTCACCTTAACCTTAGCCCCATTACAACCGGAAAATAAGACCTTTTGATTCATGCATTGTTTGTAATATTTTAGTAATGGAGATGGGATTGAAGAGCAAGCTTATGGTAGAACATCTTCATTGATTGAATTTGAGAGATTTAAACACATAAGCCCTAAACACATGAGTGTTGGAGTGTATATCAATGAGAGGACCTATCACTTTGGCATGGCATAGATTTCTTTTAAATCCCGAAGAGTAATTGAGTTTTGAAGTTTGTATGTAAACAAATTCATGAACATTTATGTTCTTTATCCTTCTCGGTTGTATTCTTATTTATAATGCTTGAATTCTTGGATATTGATGGGAGATTAAGAGATTGATCATGGTTATTTTTTACTTTTTATTTTTTATTAAAATTTGTTTTTTTTTACCTATCCTTTCTCGAGGACGAGCAAGAGCTAAGTGTGGGGGTATTTGATGCGACCATATTATTTGATAATTTCATCCATATTTACATAGTGTTTTGCATATGTTTTGTGTATAAAATGCATTGATATTCTTTGTTTTATGTTTTGAAGGCATTTTTGGATGAAAGATGCAAAAAGGAGTAAATTGGAGGTAATTGGCAGATTTGACGTTCAGTCGATGTTTTGTGCAGAGCGGAAGCCCTAGAGATCGAAATGAAATGATTCCAGTGGCATTCGAAAGATAACATCCATAACTTTCTGGAAAGCTAAGGCAAAAGAAATAAAATAAGGAAGAGCATGAAAATCGCAGCCTTCAAAGTCAAATCTTGCAATCTGCCGATATCGACCTTTACCCATTCCAACTTCAATATCTCGAGCTACAGAAGTCCGATTGATGCAAACTCAATTGGCGTGGATTAAAGACTCAAAGACCTATAAACGCTCCAAATTGCAGCTCAAAACGATGTCATATGAAGGAGATATGAATTTTACAAGGGACAACTAAATTCTGCCAACTTAAGGAAGGACTATTTTGTAAAATAGACATTAGGGTTTCTAAGCATATATAAAGGAAAAGAGGGGGCAAGGAAGTGGCGGCTAGCACAAAAGAAAACACAAAATCTTCCTCCTCCAAACCCTAAATCATGTGTTCTTTCATCTTTTTATTTAGTTGTTCAATAAACATGCAAGGCTAGACTCTTTTGCTTGGTTGCAAGGACACGGAAACCTTCGGATTTCAAGAACTGTGAGATCTATTTTTTACCTCAATTTTTTCAGTTTATATAATGAATATGTTTGTTCTCCTATGCTTATTTTCCTATGATTGTTTATTTAATTGCTAAGAGCGGACTCAAGTTATTATTGTAGACAATCAATTGCTGAGTTTGATATCAAAACCGGAGTTGTGGTATATGAACTTATGAAGCAACTAAGTTAATAATTATAGCGGATCTATGTTATTAATCTTAGGGATAACATTCAATCGAACTAAACATATATTGCGGACAATTATGTTTCTTAATCGATCAATTTATCTAGATTTTAATGCTGCCATTGAATCAAATTACTAGTGCGGACACCGTGGTTGTTTGATGGTTAGGTAAGTTATACGGCGGATCCGTTAACGAACCAATTTTAAGAAAGAGATAAATATTCAGAATATAAATTGATGTTTCGTTTCCATGATCAGCTCTGATTTCGCTCGGTGGATGTTGATTTGCGACCAAGGTTGGTTTTATTGATAAATTTCAGTTTTATATAATTTTCGCTTAGTTTGTTTTTAGCCTAGCCTAGACAACTTCCAACACCCCCCCCCCAATTGCATAACATATAGCACGAAAAATCTGAACTAAATCGTCCTCGTGGGATCGACCCCTTGCTTGCTCTATACTATCTTGTTTGATTTGTTTTAAGCTAGGGTAATTAATTTGTGCGACCGCGACATCGCAACAATTAGACTTCAAATTTATGGGTAATAGACTTTTCCCTCCAAAATGATAGAACTTGGTTTTTGGAGGGGGTGTTAGCCTTGCATTTTCAGACAAATTGGTCCTGACTCGACGAGCCCCATTTTAAATGAGTATTAGCCTTAGATTTCTAACCTTGTTCATATCCAATCCCTTTTATTTGGTATTAGACTTCAAATTTATGGGTAATAGACTTTTCCCCCCAAAATGATAGAACTTGGTTTTTGGAGGGGGTGTTAGCCTTGGATTTTTGGACAAATTGGTCCTGACTTCACGAGCCCCATTTTAAATGAGTATTAGCCTTAAATTTCAAACCTTGTTCATATCCAATACCTTTTAGTTGGTATTAGACTTCAAATTTATGGGTAATAGACTTTTCCGCCAAAAATGATTGAACTTGGTTTTTGGAGGGGGTGTTAGCCTTGCATTTTCAGACAAATTGGTCCTGACTGGACGAGCCCCATTTTAAATGATTATTAGCCTTAGATTTATAACCTTGTTCTTATCCAAGCCCTTTTAGTTGGTATTAGACTTCAAATTTATGGTAATAGACTTTTCCCCCCAAAATGATAGAACTTGGTTTTTGGAGGGGGTGTTAGCCTTGCATTTTCAGACAAATTGATCATGACTCCACGAGCCCCATTTAAATGAGTATTAGCCTTAAATTTCAAACCTTGTTCATATCCAATACCTTTTAGTTGGTATTAGACTTCAAATTTATGGTAATAGACTTTTCCCCCCAAAATGATAGAACTTGGTTTTTGGAGGGGGTGTTAGCCTTGCATTTTCAGACAAATTGATCATGACTCCACGAGCCCCATTTAAATGACTATTAGCCTTAGACTTCTAATCTTGTTCATATCCAATCCTTTTTAGTTGGTATTAGACTTCAAATTTATGGGTAATAGACTTTTCCCCCAAACATGATTGAACTTGGTTTTTGGAGGGGGTGTTAGCCTTGGATTTTCGGACAAATTGGTCCTGACTCGACGAGCCCCATTTTAAATGAATATTAACCTTAGATTTCTAACCTTGTTCATATCCAAGCCATTTTATTTGGTATTAGACTTCAAATTTATGGGTAATAGACTTTCCCCCAAACATGATTGAACTTGGTTTTTGGAGGGGGTGTTAGCCTTGCATTTTCAGACAAATTGGTCCTGACTCGACGAGCCCCATTTTAAATAAATATTAGCCTTAGATTTCTAACCTTGTTCATATCCAAGCCCTTTTATTTGGTATTAGACTTCAAATTTATGGGTAAAAGACTTTTCCCCCCAAAATGATAGAACTTGGTTTTTGGACGGGGTGTTATCCTTGCATTTTCAGACAAATTGATCATGACTCCACGAGCCCCATTTAAATGAGTATTAGCCTTAAATTTCAAACCTTGTTCATATCCAATACCTTTTAGTTGGTATTAGACTTCAAATTTATGGGTAATAGACTTTTCCCCCCAAAATGATAGAACTTGGGTTTTGGACGGGGTGTTAGCCTTGCATTTCAGACAAATTGATCATGACTCCACGAGCCCCATTTAAATGAGTATTAGCCTTAAATTTCAAACCTTGTTCATATCCAATACCTTTTAGTTGGTATTAGACTTCAAATTTATGGTAATAGACTTTTCCCCCCCAAAATGATAGAACTTGGTTTTTGGAGGGGGTGTTAGCCTTGCATTTTCAGACAAATTGATCATGACTCCACGAGCCCCATTTAAATGAGTATTAGCCTTAAATTTCAAACCTTGTTCATATCAAATACCTTTTAGTTGGTATTAGACTTCAAATTTATGGTAATAGACTTTTCCCCCCAAAATGATAGAACTTGGTTTTTGGAGGGGGTGTTAGCCTTGCATTTTCAGACAAATTGATCATGACTCCACGAGCCCCATTTAAATGACTATTAGCCTTAGATTTCTAATCTTGTTCATATCCAATCCCTTTTAGTTGGTATTAGACTTCAAATTTATGGGTAATAGACTTTGCCCCCCAAAATGATAGAACTTGGTTTTTGGAGGGTGTGCTAGCCTTGGATTTTCGGACAAATTGGTCCTGACTTCACGAGCCCCATTTTAAATGAGTATTAGCCTTAGATTTCTAACCTTGTTCATATCCAATCCCTTTTAGTTGGTATTAGACTTCAAATTTATGGGTAATAGACTTTTCCCCCCAAAATGATAGAACTTGGTTTTTGGAGGGAGTGTTAGCCTTGGATTTTCGGACAAATTGGTCCTGGCTTCACGAGCCCGCTTTTTAATGAGTATTAGCCTTATATTTCTAACCTTGTTCATATCCAATACCTTTTAGTTGGTATTAGACTTCAAATTTATGGGTAATAGACTTTTCCCTCCAAAATGATAGAACTTGGTTTTTGGAGGGGGTGTTAGCCTTGCATTTTCAGACAAATTAGTCCTGACTCGACGAGCCCCATTTTAAATGAGTATTAGCCTTAGATTTCTAACCTTGTTCATATACAATCCCTTTTAGTTGGTATTAGACTTCAAATTTATGGGTAATAGACTTTTCCCCCCAAAATGATAGAACTTGGGTTTTGGACGGGGTGTTAGCCTTGCATTTCAGACAAATTGATCATGACTCCACGAGCCCCATTTAAATGAGTATTAGCCTTAAATTTCAAACCTTGTTCATATCCAATACCTTTTAGTTGGTATTAGACTTCAAATTTATGGTAATAGACTTTTCCCCCCAAAATGATAGAACTTGGTTTTTGGAGGGGGTGTTAGCCTTGCATTTTCAGACAAATTGATCATGACTCCACGAGCCCCATTTAAATGAGTATTAGCCTTAAATTTCAAACCTTGTTCATATCAAATACCTTTTAGTTGGTATTAGACTTCAAATTTATGGTAATAGACTTTTCCCCCCAAAATGATAGAACTTGGTTTTTGGAGGGGGTGTTAGCCTTGCATTTTCAGACAAATTGATCATGACTCCACGAGCCCCATTTAAATGACTATTAGCCTTAGATTTCTAATCTTGTTCATATCCAATCCCTTTTAGTTGGTATTAGACTTCAAATTTATGGGTAATAGACTTTTCCCTCCAAAATGATAGAACTTGGTTTTTGGAGGGGGTGTTAGCCTTGCATTTTCAGACAAATTGGTCCTGACTCGACGAGCCCCATTTTAAATGAGTATTAGCCTTAGATTTCTAACCTTGTTCATATCCAATCCCTTTTATTTGGTATTAGACTTCAAATTTATGGGTAATAGACTTTTCCCCCCAAAATGATAGAACTTGGTTTTTGGAGGGGGTGTTAGCCTTGGATTTTTGGACAAATTGGTCCTGACTTCACGAGCCCCATTTTAAATGAGTATTAGCCTTAAATTTCAAACCTTGTTCATATCCAATACCTTTTAGTTGGTATTAGACTTCAAATTTATGGGTAATAGACTTTTCCGCCAAAAATGATTGAACTTGGTTTTTGGAGGGGGTATTAGCCTTGCATTTTCAGACAAATTGGTCCTGACTGGACGAGCCCCATTTTAAATGATTATTAGCCTTAGATTTATAACCTTGTTCATATCCAAGCCCTTTTAGTTGGTATTAGACTTCAAATTTATGGTAATAGACTTTTCCCCCCAAAATGATAGAACTTGGTTTTTGGAGGGGGTGTTAGCCTTGCATTTTCAAACAAATTGATCATGACTCCACGAGCCCCATTTAAATGAGTATTAGCCTTAAATTTCAAACCTTGTTCATATCCAATACCTTTTAGTTGGTATTAGACTTCAAATTTATGGTAATAGACTTTTCCCCCCAAAATGATAGAACTTGGTTTTTGGAGGGGGTGTTAGCCTTGCATTTTCAGACAAATTGATCATGACTCCACGAGCCCCATTTAAATGACTATTAGCCTTAGATTTCTAATCTTGTTCATATCCAATCCCTTTTAGTTGGTATTAGACTTCAAATTTATGGGTAATAGACTTTTCCCCCAAACATGATTGAACTTGGTTTTTGGAGGGGGTGTTAGCCTTGGATTTTCGGACAAATTGGTCCTGACTCGACGAGCCCCATTTTAAATGAATATTAACCTTAGATTTCTAACCTTGTTCATATCCAAGCCATTTTATTTGGTATTAGACTTCAAATTTATGGGTAATAGACTTTTCCCCCAAACATGATTGAACTTGGTTTTTGGAGGGGGTGTTAGCCTTGCATTTTCAGACAAATTGGTCCTGACTCGACGAGCCCCATTTTAAATGAATATTAACCTTAGATTTCTAACCTTGTTCATATCCAAGCCATTTTATTTGGTATTAGACTTCAAATTTATGGGTAATAGACTTTTCCCCCAAAAATGATAGAACTTGGTTTTTGGACGGGGTGTTAGCCTTGCATTTTCAGACAAATTGATCATGACTCCACGAGCCCCATTTTAATTGAGTATTAGACTTAGATTTCTAACCTTGTTCATATCCAATCCCTTTTAGTTGGTATTAGATTTCAAATTTATGGGTAATAGACTTTTCCCCCAAACATGATTGAACTTGGTTTTTGGAGGGGGTGTTAGCCTTGGATTTTCGGACAAATTGGTCCTGACTCGACGAGCCCCATTTTAAATGAATATTAACCTTAGATTTCTAACCTTGTTCATATCCAAGCCATTTTATTTGGTTTTAGACTTCAAATTTATGGGTAATAGACTTTTCCCCCAAACATGATTGAACTTGGTTTTTGGAGGGGGTGTTAGCCTTGCATTTTCAGACAAATTGGTCCTGACTCGACGAGCCCCATTTTAAATGAATATTAGCCTTAGATTTCTAACCTTGTTCATATCCAAGCCCTTTTATTTGGTATTAGACTTCAAATTTATGGGTAAAAGACTTTTCCCCCGAAAATGATAGAACTTGGTTTTTGGACGGGGTGTTATCCTTGCATTTTCAGACAAATTGATCATGACTCCACGAGCCCCATTTAAATGAGTATTAGCCTTAAATTTCAAACCTTGTTCATATCCAATACCTTTTAGTTGGTATTAGACTTCAAATTTATGGGTAATAGACTTTTCCCCCCAAAATGATAGAACTTGGATTTTGGACGGGGTGTTAGCCTTGCATTTCAGACAAATTGATCATGACTCCACGAGCCCCATTTAAATGAGTATTAGCCTTAAATTTCAAACCTTGTTCATATCCAATACCTTTTAGTTGGTATTAGACTTCAAATTTATGGTAATAGACTTTTCCCCCCAAAATGATAGAACTTGGTTTTTGGAGGGGGTGTTAGCCTTGCATTTTCAGACAAATTGATCATGACTCCACGAGCCCCATTTAAATGACTATTAGCCTTAGATTTCTAATCTTGTTCATATCCAATCCCTTTTAGTTGGTATTAGACTTCAAATTTATGGGTAATAGACTTTGCCCCCCTAAATGATAGAACTTGGTTTTTGGAGGGTGTGCTAGCCTTGGATTTTCGGACAAATTGGTCCTGACTTCACGAGCCCCATTTTAAATGAGTATTAGCCTTAGATTTCTAACCTTGTACATATCCAATCCCTTTTAGTTGGTATTAGACTTCAAATTTATGGGTAATAGACTTTTCCCCCCAAAATGATAGAACTTGGTTTTTGGAGGGAGTGTTAGCCTTGGATTTTCGGACAAATTGGTCGTGGCTTCACGAGCCCGCTTTTTAATGAGTATTAGACTTATATTTCTAACCTTGTTCATATCCAATACCTTTTAGTTGGTATTAGACTTCAAATTTATGGGTAATAGACTTTTCCCTCCAAAATGATAGAACTTGGTTTTTGGAGGGGGTGTTAGCCTTGCATTTTCAGACAAATTGGTCCTGACTCGACGAGCCCCATTTTAAATGAGTATTAGCCTTAGATTTCTAACCTTGTTCATATACAATCCCTTTTAGTTGGTATTAGACTTCAAATTTATGGGTAATAGACTTTTCCCCCCAAAATGATAGAACTTGGTTTTTGGAGGGGGTGTTAGCTTTGCATTTTCAGACAAATTGGTCCTGACTCGACGAGCCCCATTTTAAATGAGTATTAGCCTTAGATTTCTAAACTTGTTCATATCCAATCCCTTTTAGCTGGTATTAGACTTCAAATTTATGGGTAATAGACTTTTCCCCCCAAAATGATAGAACTTGGTTTTTGGAGGGTGTGCTAGCCTTGGATTTTCGGACAAATTGGTCCTGGCTTCACGAGCCCCATTTTAAATGAGTATTAGCCTTAGATTTCTAACCTTGTTCATATCCAAGTCCTTTTAGTTGGTATTAGACTTCAAATTTATGGGTAATAGACTTTTCCCCCCAAAATGGTAGAACTTGGTTTTTGGAGGGGGTGTTAGCCTTAGATTTTCGGACAAATTGGTCCTGGCTTCACGAGCCCGCTTTTTAATGAGTATTAGCCTTATATTTCTAACCTTGTTCATATCCAATACCTTTTAGTTGGTATTAGACTTCAAATTTATGGGTAATAGACTTTTCCCTCCAAAATGATAGAACTTGGTTTTTGGAGGGGGTGTTAGCCTTGCATTTTCAGACAAATTGGTCCTGACTCGACGAGCCCCATTTTAAATGAGTATTAGCCTTAGATTTCTAACCTTGTTCATATCCAATCCCTTTTATTTGGTATTAGACTTCAAATTTATGGGTAATAGACTTTTCCCCCCAAAATGATAGAACTTGGTTTTTGGAGGGGGTGTTAGCCTTGGATTTTTGGACAAATTGGTCCTGACTTCACGAGCCCCATTTTAAATGAGTATTAGCCTTAAATTTCAAACCTTGTTCATATCCAATACCTTTTAGTTGGTATTAGACTTCAAATTTATGGGTAATAGACTTTTCCGCCAAAAATGATTGAACTTGGTTTTTGGAGGGGGTGTTAGCCTTGCATTTTCAGACAAATTGGTCCTGACTGGACGAGCCCCATTTTAAATGATTATTAGCCTTAGATTTATAACCTTGTTCATATCCAAGCCCTTTTAGTTGGTATTAGACTTCAAATTTATGGTAATAGACTTTTCCCCCCAAAATGATAGAACTTGGTTTTTGGAGGGGGTGTTAGCCTTGCATTTTCAAACAAATTGATCATGACTCCACGAGCCCCATTTAAATGAGTATTAGCCTTAAATTTCAAACCTTGTTCATATCCAATACCTTTTAGTTGGTATTAGACTTCAAATTTATGGGTAATAGACTTTTCCGCCAAAAAAGATTGAACTTGGTTTTTGGAGGGGGTGTTAGCCTTGCATTTTCAGACAAATTGGTCCTGACTCGACGAGCCCCATTTTAAATGAGTATTAGCCTTAGATTTCTAACCTTGTTCATATCCAAGCCCTTTTATTTGGTATTATACTTCAAATTTATGGGTAATAGACTTTTCCCCCCAAAATGATAGAACTTGGTTTTTGGAGGGGGTGTTAGCCTTGCATTTTCAGACAAATTGGTCCTGACTCGACGAGCCCCATTTTAAATGAGTATTAGCCTTAGATTTCTAACCTTGTTCATATCCAATACCTTTTAGTTGGTATTAGACTTCAAATTTATGGGTAATAGACTTTTCCCCCCAAAATGATAGAACTTGGTTTTTCGAGGGGGTGTTAGCCTTGGATTTTCGGACAAATTGGTCCTGACTTCACGACCCCATTTTAAATGAGTATTAGCCTTAGATTTCTAACCTTGTTCATATACAATACCTTTTAGTTGTTATTAGACTTCAAATTTATGGGTAATAGACTTCTCCCCCCAAAATGATAGAACTTGGTTTTTGGAGGGGGTGTTAGCCTTGGATTTTTGGACAAATTGGTCCTGACTCGACGAGCCCCATTTTAAATGAGTATTAGCCTTAGATTTCTAACCTTGTTCATATACAATACCTTTTAGTTTGTATTAGACTTCAAATTTATGGGTAATAGACTTTTCCCCCCAAAATGATAGAACTTGGTTTTTGGAGGGGGTGTTAGCCTTGTATTTTCAGACAAATTGGTCCTGACTCGACGAGCCCCATTTTAAATGAGTATTAGCCTTAGATTTCTAACCTTGTTCATATCCAATACCTTTTAGTTGGTATTAGACTTCAAATTTATGGGTAATAGACTTTTCCCCCAAAAATGATTAAACTTGGTTTTTGGAGGGGGTGTTAGCCTTGGATTTTCGTACAAATTGGTCCTGACTCGACGAGCCCCATTTTAAATGAATATTAACCTTATATTTCTAACCTTGTTCATATCCAAGCCCTTTTATTTGGTATTAGACTTCAAATTTATGGGTAATAGACTTTTCCCCCCAAAATGATAGATCTTGGTTTTTGGACGGGGTGTTATCCTTGCATTTTCAGACAAATTGATCATGACTCCACGAGCCCCATTTAAATGAGTATTAGCCTTAAATTTCAAACCTTGTTCATATCCAATACCTTTTAGTTGGTATTAGACTTCAAATTTATGGGTAATAGACTTTTCCCCCCAAAATGATAGAACTTGGGTTTTGGACGGGGTGTTAGCCTTGCATTTCAGACAAATTGATCATGACTCCACGAGCCCCATTTAAATGAGTATTAGCCTTAAATTTCAAACCTTGTTCATATCCAATACCCTTTTAGTTGGTATTAGACTTCAAATTTATGGTAATAGACTTTTCCCCCCCAAAAATGATAGAACTTGGTTTTTGGAGGGGGTGTTAGCCTTGCATTTTCGGACAAATTGATCATGACTCCACGAGCCCCATTTTAAATGACTATTAGCCTTAGATTTCTAATCTTGTTCATATCCAATCCCTTTTAGTTGGTATTAGACTTCAAATTTATGGGTAATAGACTTTGCCCCCCCCAAAATGATAGAACTTGGTTTTTTGGAGGGGTGTGCTAGCCTTGGATATTTGGACAAATTGGTCCCCGACTTCACGAGCCCCATTTTAAATGAGTATTAGCCTTAGATTTCTAACCTTGTTCATATCCAATCCCTTTTAGTTGGTATTAGACTTCAAATTTATGGGTAATAGACTTTTCCCCCCAAAATGATAGAACTTGGTTTTTTGGAGGGAGTGTTAGCCTTGGATTTTCTGACAAATTGGTCCCGACTTCACGAGCCCGCATTTTTAAATGAGTATTAGCCTTATATTTCTAACTTGTTCATATCCAATACCTTTTAGTTGGTATTAGACTTCAAATTTATGGGTAATAGACTTTTCTCTCCAAAATGATAGAACTTGGTTTTTGGAGGGGGTGTTAGCCTTGCATTTTCGGGACAAATTGGTCCCCGACTCGACGAGCCCCATTTTAAATGAGTATTAGCCTTAGATTTCTAACCTTGTTCATATACAATCCCTTTTAGTTGGTATTAGACTTCAAATTTATGGGTAATAGACTTTTCCCCCCAAAATGATAGAACTTGGTTTTTGGAGGGGGGTGTTAGCTTTGCATTTTCGGACAAATTGGTCCCGACTCGACGAGCCCCATTTTAAATGAGTATTAGCCTTAGATTTCTAACCTTGTTCATATCCAATCCCTTTTAGCTGGTATTAGACTTCAAATTTATGGGTAATAGACTTTTTCCCCCCAAAAATGATAGAACTTGGTTTTTGGAGGGTGTGCTAGCCTTGGATTTTCTGACAAATTGGTCCCGACTTCACGAGCCCCATTTTAAATGAGTATTAGCCTTAGATTTCTAACCTTGTTCATATCCAAGTCCCTTTTAGTTGGTATTAGACTTCAAATTTATGGGTAATAGACTTTTTCCCCCCCAAAATGATAGAACTTGGTTTTTGGAGGGGGTGTTAGCCTTAGATTTTCAGACAAATTGGTCCTGGCTTCACGAGCCCGCTTTTTAATGAGTATTAGCCTTATATTTCTAACCTTGTTCATATCCAATACCTTTTAGTTGGTATTAGACTTCAAATTTATGGGTAATAGACTTTTCCCTCCAAAATGATAGAACTTGGTTTTTGGAGGGGGTGTTAGCCTTGCATTTTCAGACAAATTGGTCCTGACTCGACGAGCCCCATTTTAAATGATTATTAGCCTTAGATTTCTAACCTTGTTCATATCCAATCCCTTTTATTTGGTATTAGACTTCAAATTTATGGGTAATAGACTTTTCCCCCCAAAATGATAGAACTTGGTTTTTGGAGGGGGGTGTTAGCCTTGGATTTTTTGGACAAATTGGTCCCGACTTCACGAGCCCCATTTTAAATGAGTATTAGCCTTAAATTTCAAACCTTGTTCATATCCAATACCTTTTAGTTGGTATTAGACTTCAAATTTATGGGTAATAGACTTTTCCGCCAAAAATGATTGAACTTGGTTTTTGGAGGGGGTGTTAGCCTTGCATTTTCAGACAAATTGGTCCTGACTCGACGAGCCCCATTTTAAATGAGTATTAGCCTTAGATTTCTAACCTTGTTCATATCCAAGCCCTTTTATTTGGTATTAGACTTCAAATTTATGGGTAATAGACTTTTCCCCCCCAAAATGATAGAACTTGGTTTTTGGAGGGGGGTGTTAGCCTTGCATTTTCGGACAAATTGGTCCCGACTCGACGAGACCCCATTTTAAATGAGTATTAGCCTTAGATTTCTAACCTTGTTCATATCCAAGCCCTTTTATTTGGTATTAGACTTCAAATTTATGGGTAATAGACTTTTTCCCCCCAAAATGATAGAACTTGGTTTTTTGGAGGGGGTGTTAGCCTTGCATTTTCGGACAAATTGGTCCCTGACTCGACGAGCCCCATTTTAAATGAATATTAGCCTTAGATTTCTAACCTTGTTCTTATCCAAGCCCTTTTATTTGGTATTAGACTTCAAATTTATGGGTAATAGACTTTTTCCCCCAAAAATGTTAGAACTTGGTTTTTGGAGGGGGTGTTAGCCTTGCATTTTCGGACAAATTGGTCCCGACTCGACGAGCCCCATTTTAAATGAATATTAGCCTTAGATTTCTAACCTTGTTCTTATCCAAGCCCTTTTATTTGGTATTAGACTTCAAATTTATGGTTAATAGACTTTTCCCCCCAAAATGATAGGACTAGGTTTTTGGACGGGGTGTTAGCCTTGCATTTTCGGGACAAATTGATCATGACTCCACGAGCCCCATTTAAATGAGTATTAGCCTTAAATTTCAAACCTTGTTCATATACAATACCTTTTAGTTGGTATTAGACTTCAAATTTATGGGTAATAGACTTTTCCGCCAAAAAAGATTGAACTTGGTTTTTGGAGGGGGTGTTAGCCTTGCATTTTCGTGACAAATTGGTCCCCGACTCGACGAGCCCCATTTTAAATGAGTATTAACCTTAGATTTCTAACCTTTTTCATATCCAAGCCCTTTTATTTGGTATTAGACTTCAAATTTATGGGTAATAGACTTTTCCCCCCAAAATGATAGAACTTGGTTTTTGGAGGGGGTGTTAGCCTTGCATTTTCGTGACAAATTGGTCCTGACTCGACGAGCCACATTTCAAATGAGTATTAGCCTTAGATTTCTAACCTTGTTCATATCCAATACCTTTTAGTTGGTATTAGACTTCAAATTTATGGGTAATAGACTTTTCCCCCCAAAATGATAGAACTTGGTTTTTGGAAGGGGTGTTAGCCTTGGATTTTCGGACAAATTGGTCCTGACTTCACAAGCCCCATTTTAAATGAGTATTAGCCTTAGATTTCTAACCTTGTTCATATACAATACCTTTTAGTTTGTATTAGGCTTCAAATTTATGGGTAATAGACTTTTCCCCCCAAAATGATAGAACTTGGTTTTTGGAGGGGGTGTTAGCCTTGTATTTTCAGACAAATTGGTCCTGACTCGACGAGCCCCATTTTAAATGAGTATTAGCCTTAGATTTCTAACCTTGTTCATATCCAATACCTTTTAGTTGGTATTAGACTTCAAATTTATGGGTAATAGACTTTTCCGCCAAAAATGATTGAACTTGGTTTTTGGAGGGGGTGTTAGCCTTGCATTTTCAGACAAATTGGTCCTGACTCGACGAGCCCCATTTTAAATGAGTATTAGCCTTAGATTTCTAACCTTGTTCATATCCAAGCCCTTTTATTTGGTATTAGACTTCAAATTTATGGGTAATAGACTTTTCCCCCCAAAATGATAGAACTTGGTTTTTGGAGGGGGTGTTAGCCTTGCATTTTCAGACAAATTGGTCCTGACTCGACGAGCCCCATTTTAAATGAATATTAGCCTTAGATTTCTAACCTTGTTCTTATCCAAGCCCTTTTATTTGGTATTAGACTTCAAATTTATGGGTAATAGACTTTTCCCCCCAAAATGATAGGACTTGGTTTTTGGACGGGGTGTTAGCCTTGCATTTTCAGACAAATTGATCATGACTCCACGAGCCCCATTTAAATGAGTATTAGCCTTAAATTTCAAACCTTGTTCATATACAATACCTTTTAGTTGGTATTAGACTTCAAATTTATGGGTAATAGACTTTTCCGCCAAAAATGATTGAACTTGGTTTTTGGAGGGGGTGTTAGCCTTGCATTTTCAGACAAATTGGTCCTGACTCGACGATCCCCATTTTAAATGAGTATTAGCCTTAAAGTTCAAACCTTGCTCATATCCAATACCTTTTAGTTGGTATTAGACTTCAAATTTATGGGTAATAGACTTTTCCGCCAAAAATGATTGAACTTGGATTTTGGAGGGGGTGTTAGCCTTGCATTTTCAGACAAATTGGTCCTGACTCGACGAGCCCCATTTTAAATGAGTATTAGCCTTAGATTTCTAACCTTGTTCATATCCAAGCCCTTTTATTTGGTATTAGACTTCAAATTTATGGGTAATAGACTTTTCCCCCCAAAATGATAGAACTTGGTTTTTGGAGGGGGTGTTAGCCTTGCATTTTCAGACAAATTGGTCCTGACTCGACGAGCCCCATTTTAAATGAATATTAGCCTTAGATTTCTAACCTTGTTCTTATCCAAGCCCTTTTATTTGGTATTAGACTTCAAATTTATGGGTAATAGACTTTTCCCCCCAAAATGATAGGACTTGGTTTTTGGACGGGGTGTTAGCCTTGCATTTTCAGACAAATTGATCATGACTCCACGAGCCCCATTTAAATGAGTATTAGCCTTAAATTTCAAACCTTGTTCATATACAATACCTTTTAGTTGGTATTAGACTTCAATTTTATGGGTAATAGACTTTTCCGCCAAAAAAGATTGAACCTGGTTTTTGGAGGGGGTGTTAGCCTTGCATTTTCAGACAAATTGGTCCTGACTCGACGAGCCCCATTTTAAATGAGTATTAACCTTAGATTTCTAACCTTTTTCATATCCAAGCCCTTTTATTTGGTATTAGACTTCAAATTTATGGGTAATAGACTTTTCCCCCCAAAATGATAGAACTTGGTTTTTGGAGGGGGTGTTAGCCTTGCATTTTCAGACAAATTGGTCCTGACTCGACGAGCCCCATTTCAAATGAGTATTAGCCTTAGATTTCTAACCTTGTTCATATCCAATACCTTTTAGTTGGTATTAGATTTCAAATTTATGGGTAATAGACTTTTCCGCCAAAAATGATTGAACTTGGTTTTTGGAGGGGGTGTTAGCCTTGCATTTTCAGACAAATTGGTCCTGACTCGACGATCCCCATTTTAAATGAGTATTAGCCTTAGATTTCTAACCTTGTTCATATCCAAGCCCTTTTATTTGGTATTAGACTTCAAATTTATGGGTAATAGACTTTTCCCCCCAAAATGATAGAACTTGGTTTTTGGAGGGGGTGTTAGCCTTGCATTTTCAGACAAATTGGTCCTGACTCGACGAGCCCCATTTTAAATGAATATTAGCCTTAGATTTCTAACCTTGTTCATATCCAAGCCCTTTTATTTGGTATTAGACTTCAAATTTATGGGTAATAGACTTTTCCCCCCAAAATGATAGAACTTGGTTTTTGGAGGGGGTGTTAGCCTTGCATTTTCAGACAAATTGGTCCTGACTCGACGAGCCCCATTTCAAATGAGTATTAGCCTTAGATTTCTAACCTTGTTCATATCCAATACCTTTTAGTTGGTATTAGACTTCAAATTTATGGGTAATAGACTTTTCCCCCCAAAATGATAGAACTTGGTTTTTGGAGGGGGTGTTAGCCTTGGATTTTCGGACAAATTGGTCCTGACTTCACAAGCCCCATTTTAAATGAGTATTAGCCTTAGATTTCTAACCTTGTTCATATCCAATACGTTTTAGTTGGTATTAGACTTCAAATTTATGGGTAATAGACTTTTCCCCCAAAAATGATAGAACTTGGTTTTTGGAGGGGGTGTTAGCCTTGGATTTTCGGACAAATTGGTCCTGACTTCACGAGCCCCATTTTAATTGAGTATTAGACTTAGATTTCTAACCTTGTTCATATCCAATCCCTTTTAGTTGGTATTAGATTTCAAATTTATGGGTAATAGACTTTTCCCCCAAACATGATTGAACTTGGTTTTTGGAGGGGGTGTTAGCCTTGGATTTTCGGACAAATTGGTCCTGACTTCACGAGCCCCATTTTAATTGAGTATTAGACTTAGATTTCTAACCTTGTTCATATCCAATCCCTTTTAGTTGGTATTAGATTTCAAATTTATGGGTAATAGACTTTTCCCCCAAACATGATTGAACTTGGTTTTTGGAGGGGGTGTTAGCCTTGGATTTTCGGACAAATTGGTCCTGACTCGACGAGCCCCATTTTAAATGAGTATTAGCCTTAGATTTCTAACCTTGTTCATATCCAATTCCTTTTAGTTGGTATTAGACTTAAAATTTATGGGTAATAGACTTTCCCCCCCAAAAAGATAGAACTTGGTTTTTGGAGGGGTTGTTAGCTTTGGATTTTCGGACAAATTGGTCCTGACTTCACGAGCCCCATTTTAAATGAGTATTAGCTTTAGATTTCTAACCTTGTTCATATACAATACCTTTTAGTTTGTATTAGACTTCAAATTTATGGGTAATAGACTTTTCCCCCCAAAATGATAGAACTTGGTTTTTGGAGCGGGTGTTAGCCTTGCATTTTCAGACAAATTGGTCCTGACTCGACGAGCCCCATTTTAAATGAGTATTATCCTTAGATTTCTAACCTTGTTCATATCCAATACCTTTTAGTTGGTATTAGACTTCAAATTTATGGGTAATATACTTTTCCCCCCAAAATGATAGAACTTGGTTTTTGGAGGGGGTGTTAGCCTTGCATTTTCAGACAAATTGGTCCTGACTCGACGAGCCCCATTTTAAATGAGTATTAGCCTTAAAGTTCAAACCTTGCTCATATCCAATACCTTTTAGTTGGTATTAGACTTCAAATTTATGGGTAATAGACTTTTCCGCCAAAAATGATTGAACTTGGATTTTGGAGGGGGTGTTAGCCTTGCATTTTCAGACAAATTGGTCCTGACTCGACGAGCCCCATTTTAAATGAGTATTAGCCTTAGATTTCTAACCTTGTTCATATCCAAGCCCTTTTATTTGGTATTAGACTTCAAATTTATGGGTAATAGACTTTTCCCCCCAAAATGATAGAACTTGGTTTTTGGAGGGGGTGTTAGCCTTGCATTTTCAGACAAATTGGTCCTGACTCGACGAGCCCCATTTTAAATGAATATTAGCCTTAGATTTCTAACCTTGTTCTTATCCAAGCCCTTTTATTTGGTATTAGACTTCAAATTTATGGGTAATAGACTTTTCCCCCCAAAATGATAGGACTTGGTTTTTGGAGGGGGTGTTAGCCTTGCATTTTCAGACAAATTGGTCCTGACTCGACGAGCCCCATTTTAAATGAATATTAGCCTTAGATTTCTAACCTTGTTCTTATCCAAGCCCTTTTATTTGGTATTAGACTTCAAATTTATGGGTAATAGACTTTTCCCCCCAAAATGATAGGACTTGGTTTTTGGACGGGGTGTTAGCCTTGCATTTTCAGACAAATTGATCATGACTCCACGAGCCCCATTTAAATGAGTATTAGCCTTAAATTTCAAACCTTGTTCATATACAATACCTTTTAGTTGGTATTAGACTTCAATTTTATGGGTAATAGACTTTTCCGCCAAAAAAGATTGAACCTGGTTTTTGGAGGGGGTGTTAGCCTTGCATTTTCAGACAAATTGGTCCTGACTCGACGAGCCCCATTTTAAATGAGTATTAACCTTAGATTTCTAACCTTTTTCATATCCAAGCCCTTTTATTTGGTATTAGACTTCAAATTTATGGGTAATAGACTTTCCCCCCCAAAAAGATAGAATTTGGTTTTTGGAGGGGGTGTTAGCTTTGGATTTTCGGATAAATTGGTCCTGACTTCACGAGCCCCATTTTAAATGAGTATTAGCTTTAGATTTCTAACCTTGTTCATATACAATACCTTTTAGTTTGTATTAGACTTCAAATTTATGGGTAATAGACTTTCCCCCCCAAAATGATAGAACTTGGTTTTTGGAGCGGGTGTTAGCCTTGCATTTTCAAACAAATTGGTCCTGACTCGACGAGCCCCATTTTAAATGAGTATTATCCTTAGATTTCTAACCTTGTTCATATACAATACCTTTTAGTTTGTATTAGACTTCAAATTTATGGGTAATAGACTTTCCCCCCCAAAATGATAGAACCTGGTTTTTGGAGCGGGTGTTAGCCTTGCATTTCCAGACAAATTGGTCCTGACTCGACGAGCCTCATTTTAAATGAGTATTATCCTTAGATTTCTAACCTTGTTCATATCCAAGCCCTTTTAGTTGGTATTAGACTTCAAATTTATGGGTAATAGACTTTTCCCTCCAAAATGATAGAACTTGGTTTTTGGAGGGGGTGTTAGCCTTGGATTTTCGGACAAATTGGTCCTGACTTCACGAGCCCGCTTTTTAATGAGTATTAGCCTTAGATTTCTAACCTTGTTCATATCCAATACCTTTTAGTTGGTATTAGACTTCAAATTTATGGGTAATAGACTTTTCCCCCCAAAATAATAGAACTTGGTTTTTGGAGGGGGTGTTAGCCTTGCATTTTCAGACAAATTGGTCCTGACTCGACGAGCCCCATTTTAAATGATTATTAGCCTTAGATTTCTAACCTTGTTCATATACAATCCCTTTTAATTGGTATTAGACTTAAATTTATGGGTAATAGACTTTTCCCCCCAAAATGATAGAACTTGGTTTTTGGAGGGGGTGTTAGCCTTGGATTTTCGGACAAATCGGTCCTGACTCGACGAGCCCCATTTTAAATGAGTATTACCCTTATATTTCTAACCTTGTTCATATACAAGCACTTTTATTTGGTATTAGACTTCAAATTTATGGGTAATAGACTTTCCCCCCCAAAATGATAGAACTTGGTTTTTGGAGGGGGTGTTAGACTTGGATTTTCGGACAAATTGGTCCTGACTTCACGAGCCCGCTTTTTAATGAGTATTAGCCTTAGATTTCTAACCTTGTTCATATCCAATACCTTTTAGTTGGTATTACACTTCAAATTTATGGGTAATAGACTTTTCCCCCCAAAATGATAGAACTTGGTTTTTGGAGGGGGTGTTAGCCTTGGATTTTCGGACAAATTGGTCCTGACTTCACGAGCCCCATTTTAAATGAGTATTAGCCTTAGATTTCTAACCTTGTTCATATAAAATACCTTTTAGTTTGTATTAGACTTCAAATTTATGGGTAATAGACTTTCCCCCCCAATATGATAGAACTTGGTTTTTGGAGGGGGTGTTAGCTTTGGATTTTCGGACAAATTGGTCCTGACTTCACGAGCCCCATTTTAAATGAGTATTAGCTTTAGATTTCTAACCTTGTTCATATACAATACCTTTTAGTTTGTATTAGACTTCAAATTTATGGGTAATAGACTTTCCCCCCCAAAATGATAGAACTTGGTTTTTGGAGCGGGTGTTAGCCTTGCATTTTCAGACAAATTGGTCCTGACTCGACGAGCCCCATTTTAAATGAGTATTATCCTTAGATTTCTAACCTTGTTCATATACAATACCTTTTAGTTTGTATTAGACTTTAAATTTATGGGTAATAGACTTTTCCCCCCAAAATGATAGAACCTGGTTTTTGGAGCGGGTGTTAGCCTTGCATTTTCAGACAAATTGGTCTTGACTCGACGAGCCCCATTTTAAATGAGTATTATCCTTAGATTTCTAACCTTGTTCATATCCAAGCCCTTTTAGTTGGTATTAGACTTCAAATTTATGGGTAATAGACTTTTCCCTCCAAAATGATAGAACTTGGTTTTTGGAGGGGGTGTTAGCCTTGGATTTTCGGACAAATTGGTCCTGACTTCACGAGCCCGCTTTTTAATGAGTATTAGCCTTAGATTTCTAACCTTGTTCATATCCAATACCTTTTAGTTGGTATTAGACTTCAAATTTATGGGTAATAGACTTTTCCCCCCAAAATAATAGAACTTGGTTTTTGGAGGGGGTGTTAGCCTTGCATTTTCAGACAAATTGGTCCTGACTCGACGAGCCCCATTTTAAATGAGTATTAGCCTTAGATTTCTAACCTTGTTCATATACAATCCCTTTTAATTGGTATTAGACTTAAATTTATGGGTAATAGACTTTTCCCCCCAAAATGATAGAACTTGGTTTTTGGAGGGGGTGTTAGCCTTGGATTTTCGGACAAATCGGTCCTGACTCGACGAGCCCCATTTTAAATGAGTATTACCCTTATATTTCTAACCTTGTTCATATACAAGCACTTTTATTTGGTATTAGACTTCAAATTTATGGGTAATAGACTTTCCCCCCCAAAATGATAGAACTTGGTTTTTGGAGGGGGTGTTAGCCTTGCATTTTCAGACAAATTGGTCCTGACTCGACGAGCCCCATTTTAAATGAGTATTAGCCTTAGATTTCTAACCTTGTTCATATCCAATACCTTTTAGTTGGTATTAGACTTCAAATTTATGGGTAATAGACTTTTCCCCCCAAAATGATTAAACTTGGTTTTTGGAGGGGGTGATAGCCTTGCATTTTCAGACAAATTGGTCCTGACTGGACGAGCCCCATTTTAAATGATTATTAGCCTTATATTTCTAACCTTGTTCATATCCAAGCCCTTTTAGTTGGTATTAGACTTCAAATTTATGGGTAATAGACTTTTCCCCCCAAAATGATAGGACTTGGTTTTTGGAGGGGGTGTTAGCCTTGGATTTTCGGACAAATTGGTCCTGACTTCACGAGCCCGCTTTTTAATGAGTATTAGCCTTAGATTTCTAACCTTGTTCATATCCAATACCTTTTAGTTAGTATTAGACTTCAAATTTATGGGTAATAGACTTTTCCCCCCAAAATGATAGAACTTGGTTTTTGGAGGGGGTGTTAGCCTTGGATTTTCGGACAAATTGGTCCTGACTTCACGAGCCCCATTTTAAATGAGTATTAGCCTTAGATTTCTAACCTTGTTCATATAAAATACCTTTTAGTTTGTATTAGACTTCAAATTTATGGGTAATAGACTTTTCCCCCCAAAATGATAGAACTTGGTTTTTGGAGGGGGTGTTAGCTTTGGATTTTCGGACAAATTGGTCCTGACTTCACGAGCCCCATTTTAAATGAGTATTAGCTTTAGATTTCTAACCTTGTTCATATACAATACCTTTTAGTTTGTATTAGACTTCAAATTTATGGGTAATAGACTTTCCCCCCCAAAATGATAGAACTTGGTTTTTGGAGCGGGTGTTAGCCTTGCATTTTCAGACAAATTGGTCCTGACTCGACGAGCCCCATTTCAAATGAGTATTATCCTTATATTTCTAACCTTGTTCATATACAATACCTTTTAGTTTGTATTAGACTTCAAATTTATGGGTAATAGACTTTTCCCCCCAAAATGATAGAACCTGGTTTTTGGAGCGGGTGTGAGCCTTGCATTTTCAGACAAATTGGTCCTGACTCGACGAGCCCCATTTTAAATGAGTATTATCCTTAGATTTCTAACCTTGTTCATATCCAAGCCCTTTTAGTTGGTATTAGACTTCAAATTTATGGGTAATAGACTTTTCCCTCCAAAATGATAGAACTTGGTTTTTGGAGGGGGTGTTAGCCTTGGATTTTCGGACAAATTGGTCCTGACTTCACGAGCCCGCTTTTTAATGAGTATTAGCCTTAGATTTCTAACCTTGTTCATATCCAATACCTTTTAGTTGGTATTAGACTTCAAATTTATGGGTAATAGACTTTTCCCCCCAAAATAATAGAACGTGGTTTTTGGAGGGGGTGTTAGCCTTGCATTTTCAGACAAATTGGTCCTGACTCGACGAGCCCCATTTTAAATGAGTATTAGCCTTATATTTCTAACCTTGTTCATATCCAATACCTTTTAGTTGGTATTAGACTTCAAATTTATGGGTAATAGACTTTTGCCCCAAAAATGATTAAACTTGGTTTTTGGAGGGGTGATAGCCTTGCATTTTCGGACAAATTGGTCCCCGACTCGGACGAGCCCCATTTTTAAATGATTATTAGCCTTATATTTCTAACCTTGTTCATATCCAAGCCCTTTTAGTTGGTATTAGACTTCAAATTTATGGGTAATAGACTTTTCCCCCCAAAATGATAGGACTTGGTTTTTGGAGGGGGTGTTAGCCTTGCATTTTCGGACAAATTGGTCCCCGACTCGACTGAGCCCCATTTTTAAATGAGTATTAGCCTTATATTTCTAACCTTGTTCATATCCAATACCTTTTAGTTGGTATTAGACTTCAAATTTATGGGTAATAGACTTTTCCCCCCAAAATGATTAAACTTGGTTTTTGGAGGGGGTGATAGCCTTGCATTTTCAGACAAATTGGTCCTGACTGGACGAGCCCCATTTTAAATGATTATTAGCCTTATATTTCTAACCTTGTTCATATCCAAGCCCTTTTAGTTGGTATTAGACTTCAAATTTATGGGTAATAGACTTTTCCCCCCAAAATGATAGGACTTGGTTTTTGGAGGGGGTGTTAGCCTTGGATTTTCGGACAAATTGGTCCTGACTTCACGAGCCCGCTTTTTAATGAGTATTAGCCTTAGATTTCTAACCTTGTTCATATCCAATACCTTTTAGTTAGTATTAGACTTCAAATTTATGGGTAATAGACTTTTTCCCCCCAAAATGATAGAACTTGGTTTTTTGGAGGGGGTGTTAGCCTTGGATTTTCTGGACAAATTGGTCCCCGACTTCACGAGCCCCATTTTAAATGAGTATTAGCCTTAGATTTCTAACCTTGTTCATATAAAATACCTTTTAGTTTGTATTAGACTTCAAATTTATGGGTAATAGACTTTTCCCCCCAAAATGATAGAACTTGGTTTTTGGAGGGGGTGTTAGCTTTGGATTTTCGGACAAATTGGTCCTGACTTCACGAGCCCCATTTTAAATGAGTATTAGCTTTAGATTTCTAACCTTGTTCATATACAATACCTTTTAGTTTGTATTAGACTTCAAATTTATGGGTAATAGACTTTTCCCCCCAAAATGATAGAACTTGGTTTTTGGAGCGGGGTGTTAGCCTTGCATTTTCGGACAAATTGGTCCCCGACTCGACGAGCCCCATTTTAAATGAGTATTATCCTTAGATTTCTAACCTTGTTCATATACAATACCTTTTAGTTTGTATTAGACTTCAAATTTATGGGTAATAGACTTTTCCCCCCAAAATGATAGAACCTGGTTTTTGGAGCGGGTGTTAGCCTTGCATTTTCAGACAAATTGGTCCTGACTCGACGAGCCCCATTTTAAATGAGTATTATCCTTAGATTTCTAACCTTGTTCATATCCAAGCCCTTTTAGTTGGTATTAGACTTCAAATTTATGGGTAATAGACTTTTCCCTCCAAAATGATAGAACTTGGTTTTTGGAGGGGGTGTTAGCCTTGGATTTTCTGGACAAATTGGTCCTGACTTCACGAGCCCGCTTTTTAATGAGTATTAGCCTTAGATTTCTAACCTTGTTCATATCCAATACCTTTTAGTTGGTATTAGACTTCAAATTTATGGGTAATAGACTTTTCCCCCCAAAATAATAGAACGTGGTTTTTGGAGGGGGTGTTAGCCTTGCATTTTCAGACAAATTGGTCCTGACTCGAAGAGCCCCATTTTAAATGAGTATTAGCCTTATATTTCTAACCTTGTTCATATCCAATACCTTTTAGTTGGTATTAGACTTCAAATTTATGGGTAATAGACTTTTCCCCCAAAAATGATTAAACTTGGTTTTTGGAGGGGGTGATAGCCTTGCATTTTCAGACAAATTGGTCCTGACTGGACGAGCCCCATTTTAAATGATTATTAGCCTTATATTTCTAACCTTGTTCATATCCAAGCCCTTTTAGTTGGTATTAGACTTCAAATTTATGGGTAATAGACTTTTCCCCCCAAAATGATAGGACTTGGTTTTTGGAGGGGGTGTTAGCCTTGGATTTTCGGACAAATTGGTCCTGACTTCACGAGCCCGCTTTTTAATGAGTATTAGCCTTAGATTTCTAACCTTGTTCATATCCAATACCTTTTAGTTAGTATTAGACTTCAAATTTATGGGTAATAGACTTTTCCCCCCAAAATAATAGAACTTGGTTTTTGGAGGGGGTGTTAGCCTTGCATTTTCATACAAATTGGTCCTGACTCAACGAGCCCCATTTTAAATGAGTATTAGCCTTAGATTTCTAACCTTGTTCATATACAATCCCTTTTAATTGGTATTAGACTTAAATTTATGGGTAATAGACTTTTCCCCTCAAAATGATAGAACTTGGTTTTTGGAGGGGGTGTTAGCCTTGGATTTTCGGACAAATCGGTCATGACTCGACGAGCCCCATTTTAAATGAGTATTACCCTTATATTTCTAACCTTGTTCATATACAAGCCCTTTTATTTGGTATTAGACTTCAAATTTATGGGTAATAGACTTTCCCCCCCAAAATGATAGAACTTGGTTTTTGGAGGGGGTGTTAGACTTGGATTTTCGGACAAATTGGTCCTGACTTCACGAGCCCGCTTTTTAATGAGTATTAGCCTTAGATTTCTAACCTTGTTCATATCCAATACCTTTTAGTTGGTATTAGACTTCAAATTTATGGGTAATAGACTTTTCC
>CM054983.1:16623041-16644152 GCA_029030765.1 Salix suchowensis
GTAATAGACTTTTCCCCCAAAAATGATTGAACATGGTTTTTGGAGGGGGTGTTAGCCTTGGATTTTCGGACAAATTGGTCCACACTCGACGAGTACTATTATAAATGAGTATTAGCCTTAGATTTCTAACCTTGTTCATATCCAATACCTTTTAGTTGGTATTAGACTTCAAATTTATGGGTAATAGACTTTTCCCCCCAAAATGATAGAACTTGGTTTTTAGAGGGGGTGTTAGCCTTGGATTTTCGGACAAATTGATCCTTATTCGACGAGCCCCACTTAAATGAGTATTAGCCTTATATTTCTAACCTTGTTCATATCCAATCCCTTATAGTTGGTATTAGACTTCAAATTTATGGGTAATAGACTATTCCCCGCAAAATGATAGAACTTGGTTTTTGGAGGGGGTGTTAGCCTTGGATTTTCTGGACAAATTGGTCCCGGACTCGACGAGCCCCATTTTAAATGAGTATTAGCCTTAGGTTTCTAACCTTGTTCATATCCAATCCCTTTTAGTTGGTATTAGACTTCAAATTTATGGGTAATAGACTTTTTCCCCCAAAATGATAGAACTTGGTTTTTGGAGGGGGTGTTAGCCTTGGATTTTCGGACAAATTGGTCCTGACTCGACGAGCCCCATTTTAAATGAGTATTAGCCTTAGATTTCTAACCTTGTTCATATCCAATCCCTTTTTTTTGGTATTAGACTTCAAATTTATGGGTAATAGACTTTTCCCCCCAAAATGATAGAACTTGGTTTTTGGAGGGGGTGTTAGCCTTGGATTTTAGGGCAAATTGGTCCTGACTCGACGAGCCCCATTTTAAATGAGTATTAGCCTTATATTTCTAACCTTGTTCAAATCCAATCCCTTTTAGTTGGTATTAGACTTCAAATTTATGGGTAATAGACTTTTCCCCCCAAAATGATAGAACTTGGTTTTTTGGAGGGGGTGTTAGGCTTGGATTTTCTGACAAATTTGTCCTCACTCGACGAGCCCTATTTTTAAATGAGTATTAGACTTATATTTCTAACCTTGTTCATATCCAATCCCTTTTATTTGGTATTAGACTTCAAATTTATGGGTAATAGACTTTTCCCCCAAAAATGATTGAACTTGGTTTTTAGAGGGGGTGTTAGCCTTGGATTTTCGGACAAATTGGTCCTGACACGACGAGGCCCATTTTAAATAAGTATTAGCCTTAGATTTCTAACCTTGTTCATATTCAATCCCTTTTAGTTGGTATTAGACTTCAAATTTATGGGTTATAGACTTTTCCCCCCAAAATGATAGAACTTGGTTTTTGGAGGGGGTGTTAGCCTTGGATTTTCGGACAAATTGGTTCTGACTCGACGAGCCCCATTTTAAATGAGTATTAGCCATAGATTTCTAACCTTGTTCATATCCAATACCTTTTAGTTGGTATTAGACTTCAAATTTATGGGTAATAGACATTTTCCCCCAAAATGATAGAACTTGGTTTTTGGAGGGGGTGTTAGCCTTGGATTTTAGGACAAATTGGTCCTCACTCGAAGAGCCCTATTTTAAATGAGTATTAGCCTTATATTTCTAACCTTGTTCATATCCAATCCCTTTTAGTTGGTATTAGACTTCAAATTTATGGGTAATAGACTTTTCCTCCCAAAATGATAGAACTTGGTTTTTGGAGGGGGTGTTAGCCTTGGATTTTCGGACAAATTGGTCCTGACTCGACGAGCCCCATTTTAAATGAGTATTAGCCTTAGATTTCTAACCTTGTTCATATCCAATCCCTTTTAGTTGGTATTAGGCTTCAAATTTATGGGTAATAGACTTTTCCCCCCAAAATGATAGAACTTGGTTTTTGGAGGGGGTGTTAGCCTTGGATTTTCGGACAAATTGGTCCTGACTCGACAAGCCCCATTTTAAATGAGTATTAGCCTTATATTTCTAACCTTGTTCATATACAATACCTTTTAGATGGTATTAAACTTCAAATTTATGGGTAATAGACTTTTTCCCCCAAAATGATAGAACTTGGTTTTTGGAGGGGGTGTTAGCCTTGGATTTTCGGAAAATTGATCCTTATTCGACGAGCCTCATTTAAATGAGTATTAGCATTATATTTCTAACCTTGTTCATATCCAATCCCTTTTAGTTGGTATTAGACTTCAAATTTATGGGTAATAGACTTTTCCCCCAAAAATGATTGAACTTGGTTTTTGGGGGGGGTGTTAGCCTTGGATCTTCGGACAAATTGGCCCTGACTTCACGAGCCGCATTTTAAATGAGTATTAGCGTTATATTTCTAACCTTGTTCATATCCAAGCCCTTTTAGTTGGTATTAGACTTCAAATTTATGGGTAATAGACTATTCCCCCCAAAATGATAGAACTTGGTTTTTGAAGGGGGTGTTAGCCTTGGATTTTCGGACAAATTGGTCCTCACTCGACGAGCCCTATTTTAAATGAGTATTAGCCTTAGATTTCTAACCTTGTTCATATCCAATCCCTTTTAGTTGGTATTAGACTTCAAATTTATGGGTAATAGACTTTTCCCCCAAAAATGATTGAACTTGGTTTTTTGAGGGGTCGTTAGCCTTGGATTTTCGGACAAATTGGTCCTGACTTCACGAGCCCCATTTTAAATGAGTATTAGCCTTAGATTTATAACCTTGTTCATATCCAATCCCTTTTTGTTGGTATTAGACTTCAAATTTATGGGTAATAGACTTTTCCCCCCAAAATGATAGAACTTGGTTTTTTTTTTGGGGGGGGGGGGTGTTAGCCTTGGATTTTCGGACAAATTGGTCTTGACTTCACGAGCCGCATTTTAAATGAGTATTAGCCTTATATTTCTAACCTTGTTCATATCCAATCCCTTTTAGTTGGTATTAGACTTCAAATTTATGGGTAATAGACTATTCCCCCCAAAATGATAGAACTTGGTTTTTGGAGGGGGTGTTAGCCTTGGATTTTCGGACAAATTGATCCTTATTCGACGAGCCCCATTTAAATGAGTATTAGCCTTATATTTCTAACCTTGTTCAAATCCAATCCCTTTTAGTTGGTATTAGACTTCAAATTTATGGGTAATAGACTTTTCCCCCCAAAATGATAGAACTTGGTTTTTGGAGGGGGTGTTAGGCTTGGATTTTCGGACAAATTTGTCCTCACTCGACGAGCCCTATTTTAAATGAGTATTAGACTTATATTTCTAACCTTGTTCATATCCAATCCCTTTTATTTGGTATTAGACTTCAAATTTATGGGTAATAGACTTTTCCCCCAAAAATGATTGAACTTGGTTTTTAGAGGGGGTGTTAGCCTTGGATTTTCGGACAAATTGGTCCTGACACGACGAGGCCCATTTTAAATAAGTATTAGCCTTAGATTTCTAACCTTGTTCATATTCAATCCCTTTTAGTTGGTATTAGACTTCAAATTTATGGGTAATAGACTTTTCCCCCCAAAATGATAGAACTTGGTTTTTTGGAGGGGGTGTTAGCCTTGGATTTTCTGGACAAATTGGTCCCCGACTCGACGAGCCCCATTTTAAATGAGTATTAGCCTTAGATTTCTAACCTTGTTCATATCCAATCCCTTTTTTTTGGTATTAGACTTCAAATTTATGGGTTATAGACTTTTCCCCCCAAAATGATTGAACTTGGTTTTTGGAGGGGGTGTTAGCCTTGGATTTTCGGACAAATTGGTCCTGACTCGACGAGCCCCATTTTAAATGAGTATTAGCCATAGATTTCTAACCTTGTTCATATCCAATACCTTTTAGTTGGTATTAGACTTCAAATTTATGGGTAATAGACATTTTTCCCCAAAATGATAGAACTTGGTTTTTGGAGGGGGTGTTAGCCTTGGATTTTAGGACAAATTGGTCCTCACTCGAAGAGCCCTATTTTAAATGAGTATTAGCCTTATATTTCTAACCTTGTTCATATCCAATCCCTTTTAGTTGGTATTAGACTTCAAATTTATGGGTAATAGACTTTTCCCCCCAAAATGATAGAACTTGGTTTTTGGACTGGGGTGTTAGCCTTGGATTTTCTGACAAATTGGTCCCGACTCGACGAGCCCCCATTTTAAATGAGTATTAGCCTTAGATTTCTAACCTTGTTCATATCCAATCCCTTTTAGTTGGTATTAGACTTCAAATTTATGGGTAATAGACTTTTCCCCCCAAAATGATAGAACTTGGTTTTTGGAGGGGGTGTTAGCCTTGGATTTTCGGACAAATTGGTCCTGACTCGACAAGCCCCATTTTAAATGAGTATTAGCCTTATATTTCTAACCTTGTTCATATACAATACCTTTTAGATGGTATTAAACTTCAAATTTATGGGTAATAGACTTTTTCCCCCAAAATGATAGAACTTGGTTTTTGGAGGGGGTGTTAGCCTTGGATTTTCGGAAAATTGATCCTTATTCGACGAGCCTCATTTAAATGAGTATTAGCATTATATTTCTAACCTTGTTCATATCCAATCCCTTTTAGTTGGTATTAGACTTCAAATTTATGGGTAATAGACTTTTCCCCCAAAAATGATTGAACTTGGTTTTTGGGGGGGGTGTTAGCCTTGGATCTTCGGACAAATTGGCCCTGACTTCACGAGCCGCATTTTAAATGAGTATTAGTGTTATATTTCTAACCTTGTTCATATCCAAGCCCTTTTAGTTGGTATTAGACTTCAAATTTATGGGTAATAGACTATTCCCCCTAAAATGATAGAACTTGGTTTTTGGAGGGGGTGTTAGCCTTGGATTTTCGGACAAATTGGTCCTCACTCGACGAGCCCTATTTTAAATGAGTATTAGCCTTAGATTTCTAACCTTGTTCATATCCAATCCCTTTTAGTTGGTATTAGACTTCAAATTTATGGGTAATAGACTTTTCCCCCAAAAATGATTGAACTTGGTTTTTTGAGGGGTCGTTAGCCTTGGATTTTCGGACAAATTGGTCCTGACTTCACGAGCCCCATTTTAAATGAGTATTAGCCTTAGATTTATAACCTTGTTCATATCCAATCCCTTTTTGTTGGTATTAGACTTCAAATTTATGGGTAATAGACTTTTCCCCCCAAAATGATAGAACTTGGTTTTTTTTTGGGGGGGGTGTTAGCCTTGGATTTTCGGACAAATTGGTCTTGACTTCACGAGCCGCATTTTAAATGAGTATTAGCCTTATATTTCTAACCTTGTTCATATCCAAGACCTTTTAGTTGGTATTAGACTTCAAATTTATGGGTAATAGACTATTCCCCCCAAAATGATAGAACTTGGTTTTTGGAGGGGGTGTTAGCCTTGGATTTTCGGACAAATTGATCCTTATTCGACGAGCCCCATTTAAATGAGTATTAGCCTTATATTTCTATTCTTGTTCATATCCAATCCCTTTTAGTTGGTATTAGACTTCAAATTCATGGGTAATAGACTTTTCCCCCAAAAATGATTGAACTTGGTTTTTGGAGGGGGTGTTAGCCTTGGATTTTCGGACAAATTGGTCCTCACTCGACGAGCCCTATTTTAAATGAGTATTAGCCTTAGATTTATAACCTTGTTCATATCCAATCCCTTTTAGTTGGTATTAGACTTCAAATTTATGGGTAATAGACTTTTCCCCCCAAAATGATAGAACTTGGTTTTTGGAGGGGGTGTTAGCCTTGGATTTTCTAACAAATTGATCCTTATTCGACGAGCCCCATTTAAATGAGTATTAGCCTTATATTTCTAACCTTGTTCAAATCCAATCCCTTTTAGTTGGTATTAGACTTCAAATTTATGGGTAATAGACTTTTCCCCCCAAAATGATAGAACTTGGTTTTTGGAGGGGGTGTTAGCCTTGGATTTTCGGACAAATTGGTCCTCACTCGACGAGCCCTATTTTAAATGAGTATTAGACTTATATTTCTATCCTTGTTCATATCCAATCCCTTTTAGTTGGTATTAGACTTCAAATTTATGAGTAATAGACTTTTCCCCTCAAAATGATAGAACTTGGTTTTTGGAGGGGTTGTTAGCCTTGGATTTTCGGACAAATTGGTCCTGACTTCACGAGCCCCATTTTAAATGAGTATTAGCCTTAGATTTATAACCTTGTTCATATCCAATCCCTTTTTGTTGGTATTAGACTTCAAATTTATGGGTTATAGACTTTTCCCCCCAAAATGATAGAACTTGGTTTTTGGGGGGGATGTTAGCCTTGGATCTTCGGACAAATTGGTCCTGACTTCACGAGCCGCATTTTAAATGAGTATTAACTTTATATTTCTAACCTTGTTCATATCCAAGCCCTTTTAGTTGGTATTAGACTTCAAATTTATGGGTAATAGACTATTCCCCCCAAAATGATAGAACTTGGTTTTTGGAGGGGGCGTTAGCCTTGGATTTTTGGACAAATTGGTCCTGACTTCACAAGCCCCATTTTAAATGAGTATTAGCCTTAGATTTATAACCTTGTTCATATCCAATCCCTTTTTGTTGCTATTAGACTTCAAATTTATGGGTAATAGACTTTTCCCCCAAAAATGATTGAACTTGGTTTTTGGAGGGGGTGTTAGCCTTGGATTTTTGGACAAATTGGTCCTGACTTCACGAGCCCCATTTTAAATGAGTATTAGCCTTAGATTTATAACCTTGTTCATATCCAATCCCTTTTTGTTGGTATTAGACTTCAAATTTATGGGTTATAGACTTTTCCCCCAAAAATGATTGAACTTGGTTTTTGGAGGGGGTGTTAGCCTTGGATTTTCGGACAAATTGGTCCTCACTCGACGAGCCCTATTTAAAATGAGTATTAGACTTATATTTCTATCCTTGTTCATATCCAATCCCTTTTAGTTGGTATTAGACTTCAAATTTATGAGTAATAGACTTTTCCCCTCAAAATGATAGAACTTGTTTTTTGGAGGGGTTGTTAGCCTTGGATTTTTGGACAAATTGGTCCTGACTTCACGAGCCCCATTTTAAATGAGTATTAGCCTTAGATTTATAACCTTGTTCATATCCAATCCCTTTTTGTTGGTATTAGACTTCAAATTTATGGGTTATAGACTTTTCCCCCTAAAATGATAGAACTTGGTTTTTGGGGGGGGTGTTAGCCTTGGATCTTCGGACAAATTGGTCCTGACTTCACGAGCCGCATTTTAAATGAGTATTAACTTTATATTTCTAACCTTGTTCATATCCAAGCCCTTTTAGTTGGTATTAGACTTCAAATTTATGGGTAATAGACTATTCCCCCCAAAATGATAGAACTTGGTTTTTGGAGGGGGCGTTAGCCTTGGATTTTCGGACAAATTGGTCCTGACTTCACGAGCCCCATTTTAAATGAGTATTAGCCTTAGATTTATAACCTTGTTCATATCCAATCCCTTTTTGTTGGTATTAGACTTCAAATTTATGGGTAATAGAGTTTTCCCCCAAAATTATTGAACTTGGTTTTTGGAGGGGGTGTTAGCCTTGGATTTTCGGACAAATTGGTCCTGACTCGACGAGCCCCATTTTAAATGAGTATTAGCCTTATATTTCTAACCTTGTTCATATCCAATCCCTTTTAGTTGGTATTAGACTTCAAATTTATGGGTAATAGACTTTTCCCCCCAAAATGATAGAACTTTGTTTTTGGAGGGGGTGTTAGCCTTGGATTTTCGGACAAAATTGATCCTTATTCAACAAGCCCCATTTAAATGAGTATTAGCCTTATATTTCTAACCTTGTTCATATCCAATCCCTTTTAGTTGGTATTAGACTTCAAATTTATGGGTAATAGACTTTTCCCCAAAAAATGATTGAACTTGGTTTTTGGAGGGGGTGTTAGCCTTGGATTTTCGGACAAATTGGTCCTGACTCGACGAACCCCATTTTAAATGTGTATTAGCCTTATATTTCTATTCTTGTTCATATCCAATCCCTTTTAGTTGGTATTAGACTTCAAATTTATGGGTAATAGACTTTTCCCCCAAAAATGATTGAACTTGGTTTTTGGAGGGGGTGTTAGCCTTGGATTTTCGGACAAATTGGTCCTCACTCGACGAGCCCTATTTTAAATGAGTATTAGCCTTAGATTTCTAACCTTGTTCATATCCAATCCCTTTTAGTTGGTATTAGACTTCAAATTTATGGGTAATAGACATTTTCCCCCAAAATGATAGAACTTGGTTTTTTGGAGGGGGTGTTAGCCTTGGATTTTCTAACAAATTGATCCTTATTCGACGAGCCCCATTTAAATGAGTATTAGCCTTATATTTCTAACCTTGTTCAAATCCAATCCCTTTTAGTTGGTATTAGACTTCAAATTTATGGGTAATAGACTTTTTCCCCCCAAAATGATAGAACTTGGTTTTTGGAGGGGGTGTTAGCCTTGGATTTTCGGAGAAATTGGTCCTCACTCGACGAGCCCTATTTTTAAATGAGTATTAGACTTATATTTCTAACCTTGTTCATATCCAATCCCTTTTAGTTGGTATTAGACTTCAAATTTATGGGTAATAGACTTTTCCCCCAAAAATGATTGAACTTGGTTTTTTGAGGGGGTGTTAGCCTTAGATTTTCGGACAAATTGGTCCTCACTCGACGAGCCCTATTTTAAATGAGTATTAGCCTTATATTTCTAACCTTGTTCATATCCAATCCCTTTTAGTTGGTATTAGACTTCAAATTTATGGGTAATAGACTTTTCCCCCCAAAATGATAGAACTTGGTTTTTTGGGGGGGGGGTGTTAGCCTTGGATCTTGGGACAAATTGGTCCTGACTTCACGAGCCGCATTTTAAATGAGTATTAGCGTTATATTTCTAACCTTGTTCATATCCAAGCCTTTTAGTTGTTATTAGACTTCAAATTTATGGGTAATAGACTATTCCCCCAAAAATGATAGAACTTGGTTTTTGGAGGGGGTGTTAGCCTTGGATTTTCGGACAAATTGGTCCTCACTCGACGAGCCCTATTTTAAATGAGTATTAGCCTTAGATTTCTAACCTTGTTCATATCCAATCCCTTTTAGTTGGTATTAGACTTCAAATTTATGGGTAATAGACTTTTCCCCCAAAAATGATTGAACTTGGTTTTTAGAGGGGGTGTTAGCCTTGGATTTTTGGACAAATTGGTCCTGACGCGACGAGCCCCATTTTAAATAAGTATTAGCCTTAGATTTCTAACCTTGTTCATATCCAATACCTTTTAGTTGGTATTAGACTTCAAATTTATGAGTAATAGACTTTTCCCCTCAAAATGATAGAACTTGGTTTTTTGTAGGGGTCGTTAGCCTTGGATTTTTCGGACAAATTGGTCCCGACTTCACGAACCCCATTTTAAATGAGTATTAGCCTTAGATTTATAACCTTGTTCATATCCAATCCCTTTTAGGTGGTATTAGACTTCAAATTTATGGGTAATAGACTTTTTCCCCCCAAAATGATAGAACGTGGTTTTTGGAGGGGGTGTTAGCCTTGGATTTTTCGGAAAAATTGATCCTTATTCGACGAGCCCCATTTAAATGATTATTAGCCTTATATTTCTATTCTTGTTCATATCCAATCCCTTTTAGTTGGTATTAGACTTCAAATTTATGGGTAATAGACTTTTTCCCCCCAAAAAATGATTGAACATGGTTTTTGGAGGGGGTGTTAGCCTTGGATTTTCTGACAAATTGGTCCTCACTCGACGAGCCCTATTTTAAATGAGTATTAGCCTTATATTTCTAACCTTGTTCATATCAAATCCCTTTTAGTTGGTATTAGACTTCAAATTTATGGGTAATAGACTTTTCCCCCTAAAATGATAGAACTTGGTTTTTGGAAGGGGTGTTAGCCTTGGATTTTCGGACAAATTGATACTTATTCGACGAGCCCCATTTAAATGAGTATTAGCCTTATATTTCTAACCTTGTTGAAATCCAATCCCTTTTAGTTGGTATTAGACTTCAAATTTATGGGTAATAGACTTTTCCCCCCAAAATGATAGAACTTGGTTTTTAGAGGGGGTGTTAGCCTTGGATTTTCGGACAAATTGGTCCTCACTCGACGAGCCCTATTTTAAATGAGTATTAGCCTTATATTTCTAACCTTGTTCATATCCAATCCCTTTTAGTTGGTATTAGACTTCTAATTTATGAGTAATAGACTGTTCCCCTCAAAATGATAGAACTTGGTTTTTGGAGGGGGTGTTAGCCTTGGATTTTCTAACAAATTGATCCTTATTCGACGAGCCCCATTTAAATGAGTATTAGCCTTATATTTCTAACCTTGTTCAAATCCAATCCCTTTTAGTTGGTATTAGACTTCAAATTTATGGGTAATAGACTTTTCCCCCCAAAATGATAGAACTTGGTTTTTGGAGGGGGTGTTAGCCTTGGATTTTCGGAGAAATTGGTCCTCACTCGACGAGCCCTATTTTAAATGAGTATTAGACTTATATTTCTAACCTTGTTCATATCCAATCCCTTTTAGTTGGTATTAGACTTCAAATTTATGGGTAATAGACTTTTCCCCCAAAAATGATTGAACTTGGTTTTTTGAGGGGGTGTTAGCCTTGGATTTTCGGACAAATTGGTCCTCACTCGACGAGCCCTATTTTAAATGAGTATTAGCCTTATATTTCTAACCTTGTTCATATCCAATCCCTTTTAGTTGGTATTAGACTTCAAATTTATGGGTAATAGACTTTTCCCCCCAAAATGATAGAACTTGGTTTTTTGGAGGGGGGGGTGTTAGCCTTGGATCTTGGGACAAATTGGTCCTGACTTCACGAGCCGCATTTTAAATGAGTATTAGCGTTATATTTCTAACCTTGTTCATATCCAAGCCCTTTTAGTTGTTATTAGACTTCAAATTTATGGGTAATAGACTATTCCCCCCAAAATGATAGAACTTGGTTTTTGGAGGGGGTGTTAGCCTTGGATTTTCGGACAAATTGGTCCTCACTCGACGAGCCCTATTTTAAATGAGTATTAGCCTTAGATTTCTAACCTTGTTCATATCCAATCCCTTTTAGTTGGTATTAGACTTCAAATTTATGGGTAATAGACTTTTTCCCCCCCAAAAAATGATTGAACTTGGTTTTTTAGAGGGGGTGTTAGCCTTGGATTTTTGGACAAATTGGTCCTGACGCGACGAGCCCCATTTTAAATAAGTATTAGCCTTAGATTTCTAACCTTGTTCATATCCAATCCCTTTTAGTTGGTATTAGACTTCAAATTTATGAGTAATAGACTTTTCCCCTCAAAATGATAGAACTTGGTTTTTGTAGGGGTCGTTAGCCTTGGATTTTTCGGACAAATTGGTCCTGACTTCACGAGCCCCATTTTAAATGAGTATTAGCCTTAGATTTATAACCTTGTTCATATCCAATCCCTTTTAGGTGGTATTAGACTTCAAATTTATGGGTAATAGACTTTTCCCCCCAAAATGATAGAACGTGGTTTTTGGAGGGGGTGTTAGCCTTGGATTTTCGGACAAATTGATCCTTATTCGACGAGCCCCATTTAAATGATTATTAGCCTTATATTTCTATTCTTGTTCATATCCAATCCCTTTTAGTTGGTATTAGACTTCAAATTTATGGGTAATAGACTTTTCCCCCAAAAATGATTGAACATGGTTTTTGGCGGGGGTGTTAGACTTGGATTTTCGGACAAATTGGTCCTCACTCGACGAGCCCTATTTTAAATGAGTATTAGCCTTATATTTCTAACCTTGTTCATATCAAATCCCTTTTAGTTGGTATTAGACTTCAAATTTATGGGTAATAGACTTTTCCCCCTAAAATGATAGAACTTGGTTTTTGGAAGGGGTGTTAGCCTTGGATTTTCGGACAAATTGATCCTTATTCGACGAGCCCCATTTAAATGAGTATTAGCCTTATATTTCTAACCTTGTTGAAATCCAATCCCTTTTAGTTGGTATTAGACTTCAAATTTATGGGTAATAGACTTTTCCCCCCAAAATGATAGAACTTGCTTTTTAGAGGGGGTGTTAGCCTTGGATTTTCGGACAAATTGGTCCTCACTCGACGAGCCCTATTTTAAATGAGTATTAGCCTTATATTTCTAACCTTGTTCATATCCAATCTCTTTTAGTTGGTATTAGACTTCTAATTTATGAGTAATAGACTGTTCCCCTCAAAATTATAGAACTTGGTTTTTGGAGGGGTTGTTAGCCTTGGATTTTCGGACAAATTGGTCCTGACTTCACGAGCCCCATTTTAAATGAGTATTAGCCTTAGATTTATAACCTTGTTCATATCCAATCCCTTTTTGTTGGTATTAGACTTGCAATTTATGGGTAATAGACTTTTCCCCCCAAAATGATAAAACTTGGTTTTGGGGGGGGTGTTAGCCTTGGATCTTCGGACAAATTGGTCCTGACTTCACGAGCCGCATTTTAAATGAGTATTAGCGTTATATTTATAACCTTGTTCATATCCAAGCCCTTTTAGTTGGTATTAGACTTCAAATTTATGGGTAATAGACTTTTCCCCCTAAAATGATAGAACTTGGTTTTTGGAAGGGGTGTTAGCCTTGGATTTTCGGACAAATTGATCCTTATTCGACGAGCCCCATTTAAATGAGTATTAGCCTTATATTTCTAACCTTGTTGAAATCCAATCCCTTTTAGTTGGTATTAGACTTCAAATTTATGGGTAATAGACTTTTCCCCCAAAAATGATTGAACTTGGTTTTTAGAGGGGGTGTTAGTCTTGGATTTTCGGACAAATTGGTCCTGACGCGACGAACCCCATTTTAAATAAGTATTAGCCTTAGATTTCTAACCTTGTTCATATCCAATGCCTTTTAGTTGGTATTAGACTTCAAATTTATGAGTAATAGACTTTTCCCCTCAAAATGATAGAACTTGGTTTTTTGAGGGGTCGTTAGCCTTGGATTTTCGGACAAATTGGTCCTGACTTCACGAGCCCCATTTTAAATGAGTATTAGCCTTAGATTTATAACCTTGTTCATATCCAATCCCTTTTTGTTGGTATTAGACTTCAAATTTATGGGTAATAGACTTTTCCCCCCAAAATGATAGAACTTGTTTTTTGGGGGGGGGGGTGTTAGCCTTGGATTTTCGGACAAATTAGTCTTGACTTCACGAGCCGCATTTTAAATGAGTATTAGCCTTATATTTCTAACCTTGTTCAAATCCAATCCCTTTTAGTTGGTATTAGACTTAAAATTTATGGGTAATAGACTTTTCCCCCAAAAATTATTGAACTTGGTTTTTAGAGGGGGTGTTAGCCTTGGATTTTCGGACAAATTGGTCCTCACTCGAAGAGCCCTATTTTAAATGAGTATTAGCCTTATATTTCTAACCTTGTTCTTATCCAATCCCTTTTAGTTGGTATTAGACTTCAAATTTATGTGTAATAGACTTTTCCCCCTAAAAATGATTGAACTTGGTTTTTGGAGGGGGTGTTAGCCTTGGATTTTCGGACAAATTGGTCCTGACTCGACGAGCCCCATTTTAAATGAGTATTAGCCTTATATTTCTAACCTTGTTCATATCCAATCCCTTTTAGTTGGTATTAGACTTCAAATTTATGGGTAATAGACTTTTCCCCCAAAAATGATTGAACTTGGTTTTTGGGGGGGGTGTTAGCCTTGGATTTTCGGACAAATTGGTCCTGACTTCACGAGCCCCATTTTAAATGAGTATTAGCCTTATATATCTAACCTTGTTCATATCCAAGCCCTTTTAGTTGGTATTAGACTTCAAATTTATGGGTAATAGACATTTTCCCCCAAAATGATAGAACTTGGTTTTTGGAGGGGGTGTTAGCCTTTGATTTTCGGACAAATTGGTCCTCACTCGAAGAGCCCTATTTTAAATGAGTATTAGCCTTATATTTCTAACCTTGTTCATATCCAATATCTTTTTGTTGGTATTAGACTTCAAATTTATGGGTAATAGACTTTTTCCCCCTAAAAAATGATTGAACTTGGTTTTTTGGAGGGGGTGTTAGCCTTGGATTTTCGGACAAATTGGTCCTGACTCGACGAGCCCCATTTTAAATGAGTATTAGCCTTATATTTCTAACCTTGTTCATATCCAATACCTTTTAGTTGATATTAGACTTCAAATTTATGGGTAATAGACATTTTCCCCCAAAATGATAGAACTTGGTTTTTGGAGGGGGTGTTAGCCTTGGATTTTCGGACAAATTGGTCCTCACTCGAAGAGCCCTATTTTAAATGAGTATTAGCCTTATATTTCTAACCTTGTTCATATCCAATCCCTTTTAGTTGGTATTAGACTTCAAATTTATGGGTAATAGAATTTTCCCCCTAAAAATGATTGAACTTGGTTTTTGGAGGGGGTGTTAGCCTTGGATTTTCGGACAAATTGGTCCTCACTCGACGAGCCCTATTTTAAATGAGTATTAGCCTTAGATTTCTAACCTTGTTCATATCCAATCCCTTTTAGTTGGTATTAGACTTCAAATTTATGGGTAATAGACTTTTCCCCCAAAAATGATTGAACTTGGTTTTTAGAGGGGGTGTTAGCCTTGGATTTTTGGACAAATTGGTCCTGACGCGACGAGCCCCATTTTAAATAAGTATTAGCCTTAGATTTCTAACCTTGTTCATATCCAATACCTTTTAGTTGGTATTAGACTTCAAATTTATGAGTAATAGACTTTTCCCCTCAAAATGATAGAACTTGGTTTTTGTAGGGGTCGTTAGCCTTGGATTTTCGGACAAATTGGTCCTGACTTCACGAGCCCCATTTTAAATGAGTATTAGCCTTAGATTTATAACCTTGTTCATATCCAATCCCTTTTAGGTGGTATTAGACTTCAAATTTATGGGTAATATACTTTTCCCCCCAAAATGATAGAACGTGGTTTTTGGAGGGGGTGTTAGCCTTGGATTTTCGGACAAATTGATCCTTATTCGACGAGCCCCATTTAAATGATTATTAGCCTTATATTTCTATTCTTGTTCATATCCAATCCCTTTTAGTTGGTATTAGACTTCAAATTTATGGGTAATAGACTTTTCCCCCAAAAATGATTGAACATGGTTTTTGGCGGGGGTGTTAGACTTGGATTTTCGGACAAATTGGTCCTCACTCGACGAGCCCTATTTTAAATGAGTATTAGCCTTATATTTCTAACCTTGTTCATATCGAATCCCTTTTAGTTGGTATTAGACTTCAAATTTATGGGTAATAGACTTTTCCCCCTAAAATGATAGAACTTGGTTTTTGGAAGGGGTGTTAGCCTTGGATTTTCGGACAAATTGATCCTTATTCGACGAGCCCCATTTAAATGAGTATTAGCCTTATATTTCTAACCTTGTTGAAATCCAATCCCTTTTAGTTGGTATTAGACTTCAAATTTATGGGTAATAGACTTTTCCCCCCAAAATGATAGAACTTGCTTTTTAGAGGGGGTGTTAGCCTTGGATTTTCGGACAAATTGGTCCTCACTCGACGAGCCCTATTTTAAATGAGTATTAGCCTTATATTTCTAACCTTGTTCATATCCAATCCCTTTTAGTTGGTATTAGACTTCTAATTTATGAGTAATAGACTGTTCCCCTCAAAATGATAGAACTTGGTTTTTGGAGGGGTTGTTAGCCTTGGATTTTCTGGGACAAATTGGTCCTGACTTCACGAGCCCCATTTTAAATGAGTATTAGCCTTAGATTTATAACCTTGTTCATATCCAATCCCTTTTTGTTGGTATTAGACTTGCAATTTATGGGTAATACACTTTTCCCCCCAAAATGATAAAACTTGGTTTTGGGGGGGGGTGTTAGCCTTGGATCTTCGGACAAATTGGTCCTGACTTCACGAGCCGCATTTTAAATGAGTATTAGCGTTATATTTATAACCTTGTTCATATCCAAGCCCTTTTAGTTGGTATTAGACTTCAAATTTATGGGTAATAGACTTTTCCCCCTAAAATGATAGAACTTGGTTTTTGGAAGGGGTGTTAGCCTTGGATTTTCGGACAAATTGATCCTTATTCGACGAGCCCCATTTAAATGAGTATTAGCCTTATATTTCTAACCTTGTTGAAATCCAATCCCTTTTAGTTGGTATTAGACTTCAAATTTATGGGTAATAGACTTTTTCCCCCCAAAAAATGATTGAACTTGGTTTTTTAGAGGGGGTGTTAGTCTTGGATTTTTCGGACAAATTGGTCCCCGACGCGACGAACCCCATTTTAAATAAGTATTAGCCTTAGATTTCTAACCTTGTTCATATCCAATGCCTTTTAGTTGGTATTAGACTTCAAATTTATGAGTAATAGACTTTTCCCCTCAAAATGATAGAACTTGGGTTTTTTGAGGGGTCGTTAGCCTTGGATTTTCTGGACAAATTGGTCCCGACTTCACGAGCCCCATTTTAAATGAGTATTAGCCGTAGATTTATAACCTTGTTCATATCCAATCCCTTTTTGTTGGTATTAGACTTCAAATTTATGGGTAATAGACTTTTCCCCCCAAAATGATAGAACTTGTTTTTTGGGGGGGGGGTGTTAGCCTTGGATTTTCGGACAAATTAGTCTTGACTTCACGAGCCGCATTTTAAATGAGTATTAGCCTTATATTTCTAACCTTGTTCAAATCCAATCCCTTTTAGTTGGTATTAGACTTAAAATTTATGGGTAATAGACTTTTCCCCCAAAAATTATTGAACTTGGTTTTTAGAGGGGGTGTTAGCCTTGGATTTTCGGACAAATTGGTCCTCACTCGAAGAGCCCTATTTTAAATGAGTATTAGCCTTATATTTCTAACTTTGTTCATATCCAATCCCTTTTAGTTGGTATTAGACTTCAAATTTATGGGTAATAGACTTTTCCCCCTAAAAATGATTGAACTTGGTTTTTGGAGGGGGTGTTAGCCTTGGATTTTCGGACAAATTGGTCCTGACTCGACGAGCCCCATTTTAAATGAGTATTAGCCTTATATTTCTAACCTTGTTCATATCCAATCCCTTTTAGTTGGTATTAGACTTCAAATTTATGGGTAATAGACTTTTCCCCCAAAAATGATTGAACTTGGTTTTTGGGGGGGGTGTTAGCCTTGGATTTTCGGACAAATTGGTCCTGACTTCACGAGCCCCATTTTAAATGAGTATTAGCCTTATATATCTAACCTTGTTCATATCCAAGCCCTTTTAGTTGGTATTAGACTTCAAATTTATGGGTAATAGACATTTTTCCCCCAAAATGATAGAACTTGGTTTTTTGGAGGGGGGTGTTAGCCTTTGATTTTCTGGACAAATTGGTCCTCACTCGAAGAGCCCTATTTTAAATGAGTATTAGCCTTATATTTCTAACCTTCTTCATATCCAATATCTTTTTGTTGGTATTAGACTTCAAATTTATGGGTAATAGACTTTTCCCCCTAAAAATGATTGAACTTGGTTTTTGGAGGGGGTGTTAGCCTTGGATTTTCGGACAAATTGGTCCTGACTTGACGAGCCCCATTTTAAATGAGTATTAGCCTTATATTTCTAACCTTGTTCATATCCAATACCTTTTAGTTGATATTAGACTTCAAATTTATGGGTAATAGACATTTTCCCCCAAAATGATAGAACTTGGTTTTTGGAGGGGGTGTTAGCCTTGGATTTTCGGACAAATTGGTCCTCACTCGAAGAGCCCTATTTTAAATGAGTATTAGCCTTATATTTCTAACCTTGTTCATATCCAATCCCTTTTAGTTGGTATTAGACTTCAAATTTATGGGTAATAGAATTTTCCCCCTAAAAATGATTGAACTTGGTTTTTGGAGGGGGTGTTAGCCTTGGATTTTCGGACAAATTGGTCCTCACTCGATGAGCCCTATTTTAAATGAGTATTAGACTTATATTTCTAACCTTGTTCATATCCAATCCCTTTTAGTTGGTATTAGACTTCAAATTTATGGGTAATAGACTTTTCCCCCCAAAATGATAGAACTTGGTTTTTGGAGGGGGTGTTAGCCTTGGATTTTCGAACAAATTGATCCTTATTCGACGAGCCCCTTTTAAATGAGTATTAGCCTTATATTTATGACCTTGTTCATATCCAACCCTTTTAGTTGGTATTAGACTTCAAATTTATGGCTAATAGACTATTTACCCAAAATGATAGAACTTGGTTTTTGGAGGGGGTGTTAGGCTTGCATTTTCGGACAAAATGGTCCTGACTTCACGAGCCCCATTTTAAATGAGTATTAGCCTTATATTTATAACCTTGTTCATATCTAATCCCTTTTTGTTGGTATTAGACTTCAAATTTATGGGTAATAGACTTTTCCCCCCAAAATGATAGAACTTGGTTTTTGGGGGGGGTGTTAGGCTTGAATTTTCGGACAAATTGGTCCTGACTTCACGAGCCCTATTTTAAATGAGTATTAGCCTTATATATCTAACCTTGTTCATATCCAAGCCCTTTTAGTTGGTATTAGACTTCAAATTTATGGGTAATAGACATTTTCCCCCAAAATGATAGAACTTGGTTTTTGGAGGGGGTGTTAGCCTTGGATTTTCGGACAAATTGGTCCTCACTCGAAGAGCCCTATTTTAAATGAGTATTAGCCGTATATTTCTAACCTTGTTCATATCCAATCCCTTTTAGTTGGTATTAGACTTCAAATTTATGGGTAATAGACTTTTCCGCCTAAAAATGATTGAACTTGGTTTTTGGGGGGGGTGTTAGCCTTGGATCTTCGGACAAATTGGTCCTGACTTCAAGAGCCCCATTTTAAATGAGTATTAACTTTAAATTTCTAACCTTGTTCATATCCAAGCCCTTTTAGTTGGTATTAGACTTCAAATTTATGGGTAATAGACTATTCCCCCCAAAATGATAGAACTTGGTTTTTGGAGGGGGTGTTAGCCTTGGATTTTCGGACAAATTGGTCCTGACTCGAAGAGCCCCATTTTCAATGAGTATTAGCCTTAGATTTCTAACCTTGTTCATATCCAATCCCTTTTTGTTGGTATTAGACTTCAAATTTATGGGTAATAGACTTTTCCCCCCAAAATGATAGAACTTGGTTTTTGGAGGGGGTGTTAGCCTTGGATTTTCGGACAAATTGGTCCTGACTTGACGAGCCCCATTTTAAATGAGTATTAGCCTTAGATTTCTAACCTTGTTCATATCCAAAACCTTTTAGTTGGTATTAGACTTCAAATTTATGGGTAATAGACATTTTCCCCCCAAAATGATAGAACTTGGTTTTTGGAGGGGGGTGTTAGCCTTGGATTTTCGGACAAATTGGTCCTCACTCGACGAGCCCTATTTTAAATGAGTATTAGCCTTATATTTCTAACCTTGTTCATATCCAATCCCTTTTAGTTGGTATTAGACTTCAAATTTATGGGTAATAGACTTTTCCCCCCAAAATGATAGAACTTGGTTTTTGGAGGGGGTGTTAGCCTTGGATTTTCGAACAAATTGATCCTTATTCGACAAGCCCCATTTAAATGAGTATTAGCCTTATATTTATAACCTTGTTCATATCCAATCCCTTTTAGTTGGTATTAGACTTCAAATTTATGGGTAATAGACTTTTCCCCCAAAAATGATTGAACTTGGTTTTTGGAGGGGGTGTTAGCCTTGGATTTTCGGACAAATTGGTCATGACTCGACGAGCCCCATTTTAAATGTGTATTAGCCTTATATTTCTAACCTTGTTCATATCCAATCCCTTTTTGTTGGTATTAGACTTCAAATTTATGGGTAATAGACTTTTCCGCCCAAAATGATAGAACTTGGTTTTTAGAGGGGGTGTTAGCCTTGGATTTTCTGGGACAAATTGGTCCCTGACTCGACGAACCCCATTTTAAAAGAGTATTAGCCTTAGATTTCTAACCTTGTTCATATCCAATACCTTTTAGTTGGTATTAGACTTCAAATTCATGGGTAATAGACATTTTCCCCCAAAATGATAGAAGTTGGTTTTTGGAGGGGGTGTAGTCTTGGATTTTCGGACAAATTGGTCCTCACTCGAAGAGCCCTATTTGAAATTAGTATTAGCCTTATATTTCTAACCTTGTTCATATCCAATCCCTTTTAGTTGGTATTATACTTCAAATTTATGAGTAATAGACTTTTCCCCCCAAAAATGATTGAACTTTGTTTTTGGAGGGGGTGTTAGCCTTGGATTTTCGGACAAATTGGTCCTCACTCGACGAGCCCTATTTTAAATGAGTATTAGCCTTATATTTCTAACCTTGTTCATATCCAATCCCTTTTAGTTGGTATTAGACTTCAAATTTATGGGTAATAGACTTTTCCCCCCAAAATGATAGAACTTGGTTTTTGGAGGTGCTGTTAGCCTTGGATTTTCGGACAAATTGATCCTTATTCGACGAGCCCCTTTTAAATGAGTATTAGCCTTATATTTATAACCTTGTTCATATCCAATCCCTTTTAGTTGGTATTAGACTTCAAATTTATGGGTAATAGACTTTTGACCCAAAAATGATTGAACTTGATTTTTGGAGGGGGTGTTAGCCTTGGATTTTCGGACAAATTGGTCCTGACTCGACGAGCCCCATTTTAAATGAGTATTAGCCTTATATTTCTAACCTTGTTCATATCCAATCCCTTTTTGTTGGTATTAGACTTCAAATTTATGGGTAATAGACTTTTCCCCCTAAAATGATAGAACTTGGTTTTTGGAGGGGGTGTTAGCCTTGGATTTTCGGACAAATTGGTCCTGACTCGACGAGCCCCATTTTAAATGAGTATTAGCCGTAGATTTCTAACCTTGTTCATATCCAATACCTTTTAGTTGGTATTAGACTTCAAATTTATGGGTAATAGACATTTTTCCCCAAAATGATAGAACTTGGTTTTTGGAGAGGGTGTTAGCCTTGGATTTTCGGACAAATTGGTCCTCGCTCGAAGAGCCCTATTTTAAATGAGTATTAGCCTTATATTTCTAACCTTTTTCATATCCAATCCTTTTTAGTTGGTATTAGACTTCAAATTTATGGGTAATAGACTTTTCCCCCAAAAATGATAGAACTTGGTTTTTGGAGGGGGTGTTAGCCTTGGATTTTCGGACAAATTGGTCCTGACTCGAAGAGCCCCATTTTCAATGAGTATTAGCCTTAGATTTCTAACCTTGTTCATATCCAATCCCTTTTTGTTGGTATTAGACTTCAAATTTAT
>CM054984.1:0-242747 GCA_029030765.1 Salix suchowensis
CGATTTTCGGACAAATTGATCCTGACTCGACGAGCCCCATTTAAATGAGTATTAGCCTTATATTTCTAACCTTGTTCATATTCAAGACCCTTTAGTTGGTATTAGACTTCAAATTTATGGGTAATACACTTTTCCCCCAAACATGGTTGAACTTGGTTTTTGGAGGGGGTGTTAGCCTTGGATTTTCGAACAAATTGATCCTGACTCGACGAGCCCCATTTAAATGAGTATTAGCCTTATATATCCAACCTTGTTCATATCCAAGAGCTTTTTGTTGGTATTAGACTACAAATTTATGGGTAATACACTTTTCTCCCATACATGGTTGAACTTGGTTTTTGGAGGGGTGTTAGCCTTCGATTTTTGGACAAATTGATCCTGACTCGACGAGCCCCATTTAAATGAGTATTAGCCTTATATTTCTAACCTTGTTCATATACAAGAGCTTTTAGTTGGTATTAGACTTCAAATTTATGGGTAATACACTTTTCTCCCAAACATGGTTGAACTTGGTTTTTGGAGGGGGTGTTAGCCTTGGATTTTTGGTCAAATTGATCCTGACTCGACGAGCCCCATTTAAATGAGTATTAGCCTTATATTTCTAACCTTGTTCATATCCGAGACCCTTTAGTTGGTATTAGACTTCAAATTTATGGGTAATACTCTTTTCTCCCAAACTTGGTTGAACTTGGTTTTTGGAGGGGGTGTTAGCCTTGGATTTTCGGACAAATTGATCCTGATTCGACGAGCCCCATTTAAATGAGTATTAGCCTTATATTTCCAACCTTGTTCATATCCAAGATCTTTTAGTTGGTATTAGACTACAAATTTATGGGTAATACACTTTTCTCCCATACATTGTTGAACTTGGTTTTTGGAGGGGTGTTAGCCTTCGATTTTCGGACAAATTGATCCTGACTCGACGAGCCCCATTTAAATGAGTATTAGCCTTATATTTCTAACCTTGTTCATATACAAGAGCTTTTAGTTGGTATTAGACTTCAAATTTATGGGTAATACACTTTTCTCCCAAACATGGTTGAACTTGGTTTTTGGAGGGGGTGTTAGCCTTGGATTTTTGGTCAAATTGATCCTGACTCGACGAGCCCCATTTAAATGAGTATTAGCCTTATATTTCTAACCTTGTTCATATCCGAGACCCTTTAGTTGGTATTAGACTTCAAATTTATGGGTAATACACTTTTCCCCCCAAACATGGTTGAACTTGGTTTTTTGGAGGGGGTGTTAGCCTTGGATTTTCGGACAAATTGATCCCCGACTCGACGAGCCCCATTTAAATGAGTATTAGCCTTATATTTCCAACCTTGTTCATATCCAAGAGATTTTAGTTGGTATTAGACTACAAATTTATGGGTAATACACTTTTCTCCCAAACATGGTTGAATTTGGTTTTTGGAGGGGGTGTTAGCCTTGGATTTTCGGTCAAATTGATCCAGACTCCACGAGCCCCATTTAAATGAGTATTAGCCTTATATTTCTAACCTTGTTCATATCCAGGACCCTTTAGTTGGTATTAGACTTCAAATTTATGGGTAATACACTTTTCCCCCAAACATGGTTGAACTTGGTTTTTGGAGGAGTGTTAGCCTTCGATTTTCGGACAAATTGATCCAGACTCGACGAGCCCCATTTAAATGAGTGTTAGCCTTCGATTTTCGGACAAATTGATCCTGACTCGACGAGCCCCATTTAAATGAGTATTAGCCTTATATTTCTAACCTTGTTCATATCCAAGAGCTTTTAGTTGCTATTAGACTACAAATTTATGGGTAATACACTTTTCTCCCAAACATGGTTGAACTTGGTTTTTGGAGGGGTGTTAGCCTTCGATTTTCGGACAAATTGATCCTGACTCGACGAGCCCCATTTAAATGAGTATTAGCCTTATATTTCTAACCTTGTTCATATACAAGAGCTTTTAGTTGGTATTAGACTTCAAATTTATAGGTAATACACTTTTCCCCCAAACATGGTTGAACTTGGTTTTTGGAAGGGGTGTAAGCCTTGGATTTTCGGTCAAATTGATCCTGACTCGACGAGCCCCATTTAAATGAGTATTAGCCTTATATTTCTAACCTTGTTCATATCCGAGACCTTTTAGTTGGTATTAGACTTCAAATTTATGGGTAATACACTTTTCTCCCAAACATGGTTGAACTTGGTTTTTGGAGGAGTGTTAGCCTTCGATTTTCGGACAAATTGATCCTGACTCGACGAGCCCCATTTAAATGAGTATTAGCCTTATATTTCCAATCTTGTTCATATCCAAGAGCTTTTAGTTGGTATTAGACTACAAATTTATGGGTAATACACTTTTCTCCCAAACATGGTTGAACTTGGTTTTTGGAGGGGTGTTAGCCTTCGATTTTCGGACAAATTGATCCCTGACTCGACGAGCCCCCATTTAAATGAGTATTAGCCTTATATTTCTAACCTTGTTCATATACAAGAGCTTTTAGTTGGTATTAGACTTCAAATTTATAGGTAATACACTTTTTCCCCCAAACATGGTTGAACTTGGTTTTTGGAAGGGGTGTAAGCCTTGGATTTTCGGTCAAATTGATCCTGACTCGACGAGCCCCATTTAAATGAGTATTAGCCTTATATTTCTAACCTTGTTCATATCTGAGACCTTTTAGTTGGTATTAGACTTCAAATTTATGGGTAATACACTTTTCTCCCAAACATGGTTGAACTTGGTTTTTGGAGGAGTGTTAGCCTTCGATTTTCGGACAAATTGATCGTGACTCGACGAGCCCCATTTAAATGAGTATTAGCCTTATATTTCTAACCTTGTTCATATCCAAGACCTTTTAGTTGGTATTAGACTACAAATTTATGGGTAATACACTTTTCTCCCATACATGGTTGAACTTGGTTTTTGGAGGGGGTGTTAGCCTTGGATTTTCGAACAAATTGATCCTGACTCGACGAGCCCCATTTAAATGAGTATTAGCCTTATATATCCAACCTTGTTCATATCCAAGAGCTTTTTGTTGGTATTAGACTACAAATTTATGGGTAATACACTTTTCTCCCATACATGGTTGAACTTGGTTTTTGGAGGGGTGTTAGCCTTCGATTTTTGGACAAATTGATCCTGACTCGACGAGCCCCATTTAAATGAGTATTAGCCTTATATTTCTAACCTTGTTCATATACAAGAGCTTTTAGTTGGTATTAGACTTCAAATTTATGGGTAATACACTTTTCTCCCAAACATGGTTGAACTTGGTTTTTGGAGGGGGTGTTAGCCTTGGATTTTTGGTCAAATTGATCCTGACTCGACGAGCCCCATTTAAATGAGTATTAGCCTTATATTTCTAACTGTTGCGATGTCGCGGTCGCACAAATTAATTACCCTAGCTTAAAACAAATCAAACAAGATAGTATAGAGCAAGCAAGGGGTCGATCCCACGAGGACGATTTAGTTCAGATTTTCGTGCTATATGTTATGCAATTGGGGGGGTGTTGGAAGTTGTCTAGGCTAGGCTAAAACAAACTAAGCGAAAATTATATAAAACTGAAATTTATCAATAAAACCAACCTTGGTCGCAAATCAACATCCACCGACAGAAATCAGAACTGATCATGGAAACGAAACATCAATTTATATTCTGAATATTTATCTCTTTCTTAAAATTGGTTCGTTAACGGATCCGCCGTATAACTTACCCTAACCATCAAACAACCACGAGTGTCCGCACTAGTAATTTGATTCAATGGCAGCATTAAAATCTAGATAAATTGATCGATTAAGAAACATAATTGTCCGTAATATATGTTTAGTTCGATTGAATGTTATCCCTAAGATTAATAACATAGATCCGCTATAATTATTAACTTAGTTGCTTCATAAGTTCATATACCACAACTCCGGTTTTGATATCAAACTCAGCAATTGATTGTCTACAATAATAACTTCGAGTCCGCTCTTAGCAATTAAATAAACAATCATAGGAAAATAAGCATAGGAGAACAAACATATTCATTATATAAACTGAAAAATTGAGGTAAAAATAGATCTCACAGTTCTTGAAATCTGAAGGTTTCCGTGTCCTTGCAACCAAGCAAAAGAGTCTAGCCTTGCATGTTTATTGAACAACTAAATAAAAAAGATGAAAGAACACATGATTTAGGGTTTGGAGGAGGAAGATTTTGTGTTTTCTTTTGTGCTAGCCGCCACTTCTATGCTCCTCTTCTCCTTTATATATGCTTAGAAACCCTAATGTCTATTTTACAAAATAGTCCTTCCTTAAGTTGGCAGAATTTAGTTGTCCCCTGTAAAATTCATATCTCCTTCATATGACATCGTTTTGAGCTGCAATTTGGAGCGTTTATAGGTCTTTGAGTCCTGAATCCACTCCAATTGAGTTTGCATCAATCGGACTTCTGTAGCTTGATATATTGAAGTTGGAATGGAGAAAGGTCGACATTGGCAGAATGCGAGATTTGACTTTGCATGATGCGATTTAAATGATCTTTCTCCTTTTATTTTTCTTGCATTACATTTCCAGAAAGGTATGGATGTTAGCTTTTCAGTTCCACTGGAATCACTTCATTTCGATCTCTAGAACTCACGCTCTGCACAAAACATCGACTGAACGTCAAATCTGCCAATTACCTCCAATTTACTCCTTTTTGCATCTTTCATCCAAAAATACCTTCAAAATATAAAACAAAGAATATCAAGGCATTTTATACATAAAACATATGCAAAACACTATGTAAATATGGATGAAATTATCAAATAATATGGTCGCATCAAATACCCCCACACTTAGCTCTTGCTCGTCCTCGAGAAAGGATAGGTAAAAAGAATTTAAAATTAAAAAAAATAAAAATAACCATGATCAATCTCTTAATCTCCCATCAATATCCAAGAATTCAAGCATTATAAATAAGAATACAATTGAGAAGGATAAAGAACATAAATCTTCATGAATTTGTTTACATGCAAACTTCAAAACTCAATTACTCTTCGGGATTTAAAAGAAATCTATGCCATGCCAAAGTGATAGGTCCTCTCATTGATATACACTCCAACACTCATGTGTTTAGGGCTTATGTGTTTAAATCTCTCAAATTCAATCAATGAAGATGTTCTACCATAAGCTTGCTCTTCAATCTCATCTCCATTACTAAAAATATTACAAACAATGCATGAATCAAAAGGTCTTATTTTCCGGTTGTAATGGGGCTAAGGTTAAGGTGAGGTAAAAGAGAGTAGAAGAAAAGGTTCAAACCAAAGAAAGTAGAGCATTCTGAAAAAAAATATTTCAACCAAGACATTCCATCAAAACACATCAATTTTCAATCTTCAAGCACTAATGCTTAGCTTCTTTCGATTTCAAGCTCTTTTCTATTTCTTTTCTTTTCTTTTCCTTTCTTTTTCTTTTTCTTCTTTTTTATTTTTTCTTTTGTTCTTTTCTTTTTTTCTTTTGTTCTTTTTCACCTTTGGCAACTTTGCCCATCTTTTCATCAAGCATCACTTCTTCTTTCTTTTCACATAATTTCCAACCATAATTCCATGAGATATCACAAGTATATGCTCTACTAATCCTTGGCCAGGGGAAAAAAAGGAAAACATATAAAAAAGTTTAAGGCTTATACATGGATAAAGCAAAGAAAGGATAAACAAGCTCAAAAGGGGCTCACTAAAGATAATATGTTTTAGGTTGGCTTTTTTGGCTCAAGCGGTTAAAATTCCTAATGCCTTTATCATCTTCATGCATCTATGTAATGTGAATGTAATCTCAACAAGATATGAAGCAAGTTCTAGAGATACATATCATTGAAAGAATGCACAATCAAAGAATATAATGTTGAAGGCTCAAAAGCTTACATTGGTATAACACTATAAAGTCAACATGGCATATTTTCAGAGTCAATCCCTAAACCAATTAAACATTAAAACTTGCATGCACACTCATTCATTTGATTTATATATTCATCTATATCACTTAATTCTCATACATAATACTCATATTCTCAAAAACCAATGGGAGTTCAAAAAGATCAATCATAGATTTTTTTCTTTTTTTTTTTTTCTTTTTTTTCTTACGGAAGAATAAAGAAAACCAAAATAAGAAAACTAATATTTTCCCAATACCCCCACACTTAAAACAGAACATTGTCCTCAATGTTGAAAATAAAAGAAAAGGAATATAGGAGAATGACAAAAAATGAAATAAAATGCGAAAAAATAAAAGATAAGGGAAAAAGAAGGCAAATCTGATTTTGTTTTGTCTTTGGGTTGCCTCCCGATAGCGCTTGTGTTTTTGTGTCATTGGCTCGACATGTGGCATTACATGCTCATTCTTCATAGAAGCGAGTGATTTCTGATGTCCAACTTTCATAGAAAAGTTTCAGTCGATGCCCATTGATCTTGAGTACTTTATTGGTTTCGAAACCTGTAATTTCAACATGGGGAACGGTTTGCAAAGCCAATGCTTCTTCATGCACATTTTGGGGAACACATGTGTGCCTCTCCATCTCCTCCAATTGGGTAAAATCATAGCCATAGCTCAAAGCTACGCTTAATCCATCCACATAATTAAAATCACAAACTTGCTGCACACACTTATCAACTTTGTCATAACATGTGATAGAATAAACATTGCTATAAGGATATTTCATTGCATCATGAAAATTAAATTCAATCTTTTCATCTCCGACCTCCATAGACAAAGTATCCTTACCACAATCAATCTTTGTATTGGCAGTTTTTAAGAACGGTCTCCCAAACAATATAGAATACTTGGAATCACAAGAATTATGCTCCATATCAAGAATATAAAAGTCACATGGAATTAGCAAGCTATCAATCTTGACTAGGACATCTTCTATCACACCAAGTGGGTAAACAAAACTACGATCCGCAAGTTGTATTACAATGCTTTGGTTTTATTCAAAGGCTCCAAACTAAGAGAATCATAAATATGTTTAGGCATGACACTAATGGATGCACCTAAATCGCATAGAGCTCTTTTAAAACTAGCATTACCAATAACACATGGGATAGTAAACGCACTTTGGGTCTTTTTTGTTTCAAAGGCAGATTCTTTTGAACAACGGCGGATACAACTTCACCGATACTTACCGTTTCATGACCTTTCGGTTTGAAAGCTCTCTTGGCGATACACAACTCCTTCAAGAATTTTGCATATTTGGGAATTTGCTTGATGGCATCAATCAAAGGAATATTGAGTTCCACTTTCTTGAAAACCTCTAAGATCTCTTTTTTCTTTGTCTTCTTTCTTAGATCTAGAAGAACTCACGAGGAAAGGGTGGAAATGTTTTAGAATTGGAATTGATTGAGTGAAAAGTTACCTTTGGAGTGTTTGTCTTTGTTTACGTTTGTGGAGGAGGAGAATGTTCTTTCTTTGTACTCAATTCAGTTTCTATCTCTTCTTCCTCCTCCATCTCAATTTGTTTCAACTTTTTTCTCTTCAAGTTCTTTCCCACTTCGCAGACATGATAGCACTAACATTCTCTTTTGGATTCAATGCTTGGGAGGACAACTTTCCATTTATTTGTGCTTCCAATTTCCCTACGATTAAAGCTACTTGCCCCATTTGCTTTTCCAAGTTGTGAATACTTGACCTTGTTTCCTGTTGAAAAAGACATGACATTTTGTTGCAAGGTAACTGATATTAGAAGCCAAAGTTTTCATCATCTCACGAAGATCATCATTGGATGATGTCCCCATAACATTGGAGTTGGTGAACGGAGGGGGCTGTCTCGCTTGATAATTTTGTTGGTGTTGTGGTTGAAATCCATAGGAATGGAGCTATGCGCCTTGATTGTATTGGGGTTGTCCATTGAATGTTCCATCAAGCTGCATTAGCTTGCCCCCATGTAATCTTCTTGCATTGTTGGGCACATATTCGAAGCATGTCCTTGTATTGAGCATATGCTACAAACTTTCACCCTGTTGTACATTTCCACAAGCCAAAGAACGCACAAGAGAAGTAAGATCATTAACTTTATTCTCAAGGTTAGAAATACTTACCTCATTCACTTGTTTGTTTGAGAAGTCTCCACGGGTGCCAAAGCTGTTTCGAGTTGGCTGCCATGTTTGAGATTAATTGGCGTGCATCACCGGGTGTCTTATCTACCAATGCCCCTCCGCTTGCAGCATCAATGATACTACGGTCGGTAGGCATCAATCCTTCATAGAAGTATTGAATGAGCGAGTTGATCGGGTATTTGATGATGAGGGCATTGAATGCACAATAACTCAAATCTTTCCCAATACTCGGCGAGTGTTTCTCCATGAGATTGCCGAATCCCACATATTTCTTTTCTTATGTTGGCAACTCGAGATCTTTGGGAAATATTTTTCAAGGAAGATCTTCTTCATGCCATTCCAAGTGTTAATGGAACTCGGGAGAATAGAAAAAAAAACCATGCCTTCGCTGCCCCTTTTTAAAGAGAAAGGAAAAAGCTTTCAACTTAACTTGTTCCTCTTCAACTCCATTCGGTTTCATGCCAACACAAACCATGTGGAACTCCTTAAGATGAGTGTGAGGATCTTCTCCCTGCAAGACCATTAAATGTTGGCAGCAAATGTATAAAACCAGATTTGAGTTCAAAGTTCACATTACTGTCTATGTTTATGCACAATGGTTGGTTTTCCACATTAGGAGCAGCAAGCTCCTTGAGTGTTTGTTGTCGTGCACCAGCCATGATGTTGACGCGAGCTTCCTTTCGTAACCTGCGTAAAGTGTTTTCTATTTCGAGATCAACCTGCACTTGATGAATTTGATTAGCAGAACGGGTTACAGGCATAAATCGCAAAGAAAACTCAAAAGAAACCAAGCACACAAGAGATTGAAGACAACGCAATAGGCAATAGAATCCTACGCTAGAAAACTAAAAGTGTCTAGAAACCTTAGCAAACGATGGAATTGGGCCTCGTTAGTGTGGGGCTAGTGACCATAGGTCACTAGTTCTTCTCAGAACGTCGTTTTCCTTCAGAAAACAAAAGACCAATACCTAATTCCACCAAAACATCTGTTTTGAACAGTACCGCCGCAAACACAAATATGTTTTTTTTTTTTTTTTCTTTTTTCTTTTTACTTTTTTTTTAGAATAAATAAAAATAACAGCAAGTAGAATAAATCACAGCACAACACAAGAACACAAGAATCAACTAAAATCACGTCCCCGACAACGGCGCCAAAATTTGTTGCGATGTCGCGGTCGCACAAATTAATTACCCTAGCTTAAAACAAATCAAACAAGATAGTATAGAGCAAGCAAGGGGTCGATCCCACGAGGACGATTTAGTTCAGATTTTCGTGCTATATGTTATGCAATTGGGGGGGTGTTGGAAGTTGTCTAGGCTAGGCTAAAACAAACTAAGCGAAAATTATATAAAACTGAAATTTATCAATAAAACCAACCTTGGTCGCAAATCAACATCCACCGACAGAAATCAGAACTGATCATGGAAAGCGAAACATCAATTTATATTCTGAATATTTATCTCTTTCTTAAAATTGGTTCGTTAACGGATCCGCCGTATAACTTACCCTAACCATCAAACAACCACAGTGTCCGCACTAGTAATTTGATTCAATGGCAGCATTAAAATCTAGATAAATTGATCGATTAAGAAACATAATTGTCCGCAATATATGTTTAGTTCGATTGAATGTTATCCCTAAGATTAATAACATAGATCCGCTATAATTATTAACTTAGTTGCTTCATAAGTTCATATACCACAACTCCGGTTTTGATATCAAACTCAGCAATTGATTGTCTACAATAATAACTCGAGTCCGCTCTTAGCAATTAAATAAACAATCATAGGAAAATAAGCATAGGAGAACAAACATATTCATTATATAAACTGAAAAAATTGAGGTAAAAATAGATCTCACAGTTCTTGAAATCTGAAGGTTTCCGTGTCCTTGCAACCAAGCAAAAGAGTCTAGCCTTGCATGTTTATTGAACAACTAAATAAAAAGATGAAAGAACACATGATTTAGGGTTTGGAGGAGGAAGATTTTTGTGTTTTCTTTTGTGCTAGCCGCCACTTCTATGCTCCTCTTCTCCTTTATATATGCTTAGAAACCCTAATGTCTATTTTACAAAATAGTCCTTCCTTAAGTTGGCAGAATTTAGTTGTCCCTGTAAAATTCATATCTCCTTCATATGACATCGTTTTGAGCTGCAATTTGGAGCGTTTATAGGTCTTTGAGTCCTGAATCCACTCCAATTGAGTTTGCATCAATCGGACTTCTGTAGCTTGATATATTGAAGTTGGAATGGAGAAAGGTCGACATTGGCAGAATGCGAGATTTGACTTTGCATGATGCGATTTAAATGATCTTTCTCCTTTTATTTTTCTTGCATTACATTTCCAGAAAGGTATGGATGTTAGCTTTTCAGTTCCACTGGAATCACTTCATTTCGATCTCTAGAACTCACGCTCTGCACAAAACATCGACTGAACGTCAAATCTGCCAATTACCTCCAATTTACTCCTTTTTGCATCTTTCATCCAAAAATACCTTCAAAATATAAAACAAAGAATATCAAGGCATTTTATACATAAAACATATGCAAAACACTATGTAAATATGGATGAAATTATCAAATAATATGGTCGCATCACTAACCTTGTTCATATCCGAGACCCTTTAGTTGGTATTAGACTTCAAATTTATGGGTAATACTCTTTTCTCCCAAACTTGGTTGAACTTGGTTTTTGGAGGAGTGTTAGCCTTCGATTTTCGGACAAATTGATCCTGACTCGACGAGCCCCATTTAAATGAGTATTAGCCTTATATTTCTAACCTTGTTCATATCCAAGACCTTTTAGTTGGTATTAGACTACAAATTTATGGGTAATACACTTTTCTCCCATACATGGTTGAACTTGGTTTTTGGAGGGGGTGTTAGCCTTGGATTTTCGAACAAATTGATCCTGACTCGACGAGCCCCATTTAAATGAGTATTAGCCTTATATATCCAACCTTGTTCATATCCAAGAGCTTTTTGTTGGTATTAGACTACAAATTTATGGGTAATACACTTTTCTCCCATACATTGTTGAACTTGGTTTTTGGAGGGGTGTTAGCCTTCGATTTTTGGACAAATTGATCCTGACTCGACGAGCCCCATTTAAATGAGTATTAGCCTTATATTTCTAACCTTGTTCATATACAAGAGCTTTTAGTTGGTATTAGACTTCAAATTTATGGGTAATACACTTTTCTCCCAAACATGGTTGAACTTGGTTTTTGGAGGGGGTGTTAGCCTTGGATTTTTGGTCAAATTGATCCTGACTCGACGAGCCCCATTTAAATGAGTATTAGCCTTATATTTCTAACCTTGTTCATATCCGAGACCCTTTAGTTGGTATTAGACTTCAAATTTATGGGTAATACTCTTTTCTCCCAAACTTGGTTGAACTTGGTTTTTGGAGGGGGTGTTAGCCTTGGATTTTCGGACAAATTGATCCTGATTCGACGAGCCCCATTTAAATGAGTATTAGCCTTATATTTCCAACCTTGTTCATATCCAAGATCTTTTAGTTGGTATTAGACTACAAATTTATGGGTAATACACTTTTCTCCCAAACATGGTTGAACTTGGTTTTTGGAGGGGTGTTAGCCTTCGATTTTCGGACAAATTGATCCTGACTCGACGAGCCCCATTTAAATGAGTATTAGCCTTATATTTCTAACCTTGTTTATATACAAGAGCTTTTAGTTGGTATTAGACTTCAAATTTATGGGTAATACACTTTTCTCCCAAACATGGTTGAACTTGGTTTTTGGAGGGGGTGTTAGCCTTGGATTTTTGGTCAAATTGATCCTGACTCGACGAGCCCCATTTAAATGAGTATTAGCCTTATATTTCTAACCTTGTTCATATCCGAGACCCTTTAGTTGGTATTAGACTTCAAATTTATGGGTAATACACTTTTCCCCCAAACATGGTTGAACTTGGTTTTTGGAGGGGGTGTTAGCCTTGGATTTTCGGACAAATTGATCCTGATTCGACGAGCCCCATTTAAATGAGTATTAGCCTTATATTTCCAACCTTGTTCATATCCAAGAGCTTTTAGTTTGTATTAGACTACAAATTTATGGGTAATACACTTTTCTCCCAAACATGGTTGAACTTGGTTTTTGGAGGGGTGTTAGCCTTGGATTTTCGGACAAATTGATTCTGCCTCGACGAGCCCCATTTAAATGAGTATTAGCCTTATATATCCAACCTTGTTCATATCCAAGAGCTTTTTGTTGGTATTAGACTACAAATTTATGGGTAATACACTTTTCTCCCATACATGGTTGAACTTGGTTTTTGGAGGGGTGTTAGCCTTCGATTTTTGGACAAATTGATCCTGACTCGACGAGCCCCATTTAAATGAGTATTAGCCTTATATTTCTAACCTTGTTCATATACAAGAGCTTTTAGTTGGTATTAGACTACAAATTTATGGGTAATACACTTTTCTCCCAAACATGGTTGAACTTGGTTTTTGGTGGGGGTGTTAGCCTTGGATTTTCGGTCAAATTGATCCTGACTCGACGAGCCCCATTTAAATGAGTATTAGCCTTATATTTCTAACCTTGTTCATATCCGAGACCCTTTAGTTGGTATTATACTTCAAATTTATGGGTAATACACTTTTCCCCCAAACATGGTTGAACTTGGTTTTTGGAGGGGGTGTTAGCCTTGGATTTTCGGACAAATTGATCCTGATTCGACGAGCCCCATTTAAATGAGTATTAGCCTTATATTTCCAACCTTGTTCATATCCAAGAGCTTTTAGTTGGTATTAGACTACAAATTTATGGGTAATACACTTTTCTCCCAAACATGGTTGAACTTGGTTTTTGGAGGGGTGTTAGCCTTCGATTTTCGGACAAATTGATCTTGACTCGACGAGCCCCATTTAAATGAGTATTTTCCTTATATTTCTAACCTTGTTCATATACAAGAGCTTTTAGTTTGTATTAGACTACAAATTTATGGGTAATACACTTTTCTCCCAAACATGGTTGAATTTGGTTTTTGGAGGTGTTGTAGGCCTTCGATTTTCGGACAAATTGATCCTGACTCGACGAGCCCCATTTAAATGAGTATTAGCCTTATATTTCTAACCTTGTTCATATCCGAGACCCTTTAGTTGGTATTAGACTTCAAATTTATGGGTAATACACTTTTCCCCCAAACATGGTTGAACTTGGTTTTTGGAGGGGGTGTTAGCCTTGGATTTTCGGACAAATTGATCCTGATTCGACGAGCCCCATTTAAATGAGTATTAGCCTTATATTTCCAACCTTGTTCATATCCAAGAGCTTTTAGTTTGTATTAGACTACAAATTTATGGGTAATACATTTTTCTCCCAAACATGGTTGAACTTGGTTTTTGGAGGGGTGTTAGCCTTGGATTTTCGGACAAATTGATTCTGACTCGACGAGCCCCATTTAAATGAGTATTAGCCTTATATATCCAACCTTGTTCATATCCAAGAGCTTTTTGTTGGTATTAGACTACAAATTTATGGGTAATACACTTTTCTCCCATACATGGTTGAACTTGGTTTTTGGAGGGGTGTTAGCCTTCGATTTTTGGACAAATTGATCCTGACTCGACGAGCCCCATTTAAATGAGTATTAGCCTTATATTTCTAACCTTGTTCATATACAAGAGCTTTTAGTTGGTATTAGACTACAAATTTATGGGTAATACACTTTTCTCCCAAACATGGTTGAACTTGGTTTTTGGTGGGGGTGTTAGCCTTGGATTTTCGGTCAAATTGATCCTGACTCGACGAGCCCCATTTAAATGAGTATTAGCCTTATATTTCTAACCTTGTTCATATCCGAGACCCTTTAGTTGGTATTATACTTCAAATTTATGGGTAATACACTTTTCCCCCAAACATGGTTGAACTTGGTTTTTGGAGGGGGTGTTAGCCTTGGATTTTCGGACAAATTGATCCTGAGTCGACGAGCCCCATTTAAATGAGTATTAGCCTTATATTTCCAACCTTGTTCATATCCAAGAGCTTTTAGTTGGTATTAGACTACAAATTTATGGGTAATACACTTTTCTCCCAAACATGGTTGAACTTGGTTTTTAGAGGGGTGTTAGCCTTCGATTTTCGGACAAATTGATCTTGACTCGACGAGCCCCATTTAAATGAGTATTTTCCTTATATTTCTAACCTTGTTCATATACAAGAGCTTTTAGTTTGTATTAGACTACAAATTTATGGGTAATACACTTTTCTCCCAAACATGGTTGAATTTGGTTTTTGGAGGTGTTGTAGGCCTTCGATTTTCGGACAAATTGATCCTGACTCGACGAGCCCCATTTAAATGAGTATTAGCCTTATATTTCTAACCTTCTTCATATCCGAGACCCTTTAGTTGGTATTAGACTTCAAATTTATGGGTAATACACTTTTCCCCCAAACATGGTTGAACTTGGTTTTTGGAGGGGGTGTTAGCCTTGGATTTTCGGACAAATTGATCCTGATTCGACGAGCCCCATTTAAATGAGTATTAGCCTTATATTTCCAACCTTGTTCATATCCAAGAGCTTTTAGTTTGTATTAGACTACAAATTTATGGGTAATACACTTTTCTCCCAAACATGGTTGAACTTGGTTTTTGGAGGGGTGTTAGCCTTGGATTTTCGGACAAATTGATTCTGACTCGACGAGCCCCATTTAAATGAGTATTAGCCTTATATATCCAACCTTGTTCATATCCAAGAGCTTTTTGTTGGTATTAGACTACAAATTTATGGGTAATACACTTTTCTCCCATACATGGTTGAACTTGGTTTTTGGAGGGGTGTTAGCCTTCGATTTTTGGACAAATTGATCCTGACTCGACGAGCCCCATTTAAATGAGTATTAGCCTTATATTTCTAACCTTGTTCATATACAAGAGCTTTTAGTTGGTATTAGACTACAAATTTATGGGTAATACACTTTTCTCCCAAACATGGTTGAACTTGGTTTTTGGTGGGGGTGTTAGCCTTGGATTTTCGGTCAAATTGATCCTGACTCGACGAGCCCCATTTAAATGAGTATTAGCCTTATATTTCTAACCTTGTTCATATCCGAGACCCTTTAGTTGGTATTATACTTCAAATTTATGGGTAATACACTTTTCCCCCAAACATGGTTGAACTTGGTTTTTGGAGGGGGTGTTAGCCTTGGATTTTCGGACAAATTGATCCTGATTCGACGAGCCCCATTTAAATGAGTATTAGCCTTATATTTCCAACCTTGTTCATATCCAAGAGCTTTTAGTTGGTATTAGACTACAAATTTATGGGTAATACACTTTTCTCCCAAACATGGTTGAACTTGGTTTTTGGAGGGGTGTTAGCCTTCGATTTTCGGACAAATTGATCTTGACTCGACGAGCCCCATTTAAATGAGTATTTTCCTTATATTTCTAACCTTGTTCATATACAAGAGCTTTTGGTTTGTATTAGACTACAAATTTATGGGTAATACACTTTTCTCCCAAACATGGTTGAATTTGGTTTTTGGAGGTGTTGTAGGCCTTCGATTTTCGGACAAATTGATCCTGACTCGACGAGCCCCATTTAAATGAGTATTAGCCTTATATTTCTAACCTTGTTCATATCCGAGACCCTTTAGTTGGTATTAGACTTCAAATTTATGGGTAATACACTTTTCCCCCAAACATGGTTGAACTTGGTTTTTGGAGGGGGTGTTAGCCTTGGATTTTCGGACAAATTGATCCTGATTCGACGAGCCCCATTTAAATGAGTATTAGCCTTATATTTCCAACCTTGTTCATATCCAAGAGCTTTTAGTTGGTATTAGACTACAAATTTATGGGTAATACACTTTTCTCCCAAACATGGTTGAACTTGGTTTTTGGAGGGGGTGTTAGCCTTCGATTTTCGGACAAATTGATCCTGACTCGACGAGACCCATTTAAATGAGTATTAGCCTTATATTTCTAACCTTGTTCATATCCAAGACCCTTTAGTTGGTATTAGACTTCAAATTTATGGGTAATACACTTTTCTCCCAAACATGGTTGAACTTGGTTTTTGGAGGGGTGTTAGCCTTCGATTTTCGGACAAATTGATCCTGACTCGATGAGACCCATTTAAATGAGTATTAGCCTTATATTTCTAACCTTGTTCATATCCAAGACCCTTTAGTTGGTATTAGACTTCAAATTTATGGGTAATACACTTTTCCCGCAAACATGGTTGAACTTGGTTTTTGGAGGGGTGTTAGCCTTCGATTTTCAGACAAATTGATCCTGACTCGACGAGCCCCATTTAAATGAGTATTAGCCTTATATTTCCAACCTTGTTCATATCCAAGAGCTTTTAGTTGGTATTAGACTACAAATTTATGGGTAATACACTTTTCTCCCAAACATGGTTGAACTTGGTTTTTGGAGGGGTGTTAGCCTTCGATTTTCGGACAAATTGATCTTGACTCGACGAGCCCCATTTAAATGAGTATTTTCCTTATATTTCTAACCTTGTTCATATACAAGAGCTTTTAGTTTGTATTAGACTACAAATTTATGGGTAATACACTTTTCTCCCAAACATGGTTGAATTTGGTTTTTGGAGGTGTTGTAGGCCTTCGATTTTCGGACAAATTGATCCTGACTCGACGAGCCCCATTTAAATGAGTATTAGCCTTATATTTCTAACCTTGTTCATATCCGAGACCCTTTAGTTGGTATTAGACTTCAAATTTATGGGTAATACACTTTTCCCCCAAACATGGTTGAACTTGGTTTTTGGAGGGGGTGTTAGCCTTGGATTTTCGGACAAATTGATCCTGATTCGACGAGCCCCATTTAAATGAGTATTAGCCTTATATTTCCAACCTTGTTCATATCCAAGAGCTTTTAGTTGGTATTAGACTACAAATTTATGGGTAATACACTTTTCTCCCAAACATGGTTGAACTTGGTTTTTGGAGGGGGTGTTAGCCTTCGATTTTCGGACAAATTGATCCCTGACTCGACGAGACCCATTTAAATGAGTATTAGCCTTATATTTCTAACCTTGTTCATATCCAAGACCCTTTAGTTGGTATTAGACTTCAAATTTATGGGTAATACACTTTTCTCCCAAACATGGTTGAACTTGGTTTTTGGAGGGGGTGTTAGCCTTCGATTTTCGGACAAATTGATCCTGACTCGATGAGACCCATTTAAATGAGTATTAGCCTTATATTTCTAACCTTGTTCATATCCAAGACCCTTTAGTTGGTATTAGACTTCAAATTTATGGGTAATACACTTTTCCCGCAAACATGGTTGAACTTGGTTTTTGGAGGGGTGTTAGCCTTCGATTTTCAGACAAATTGATCCTGACTCGACGAGCCCCATTTAAATGAGTATTAGCCTTATATTTCTAACCTTGTTCATATCCGAGACCCTTTAGTTGGTATTAGACTTCAAATTTATGGGTAATACACTTTTCTCCCAAACTTGGTTGAACTTGGTTTTTGGAGGGGGTGTTAGCCTTAGATTTTCGGACAAATTGATCCTGATTCGACGAGCCCCATTTAAATGAGTATTAGCCTTATATTTCCAACCTTGTTCATATCCAAGAGCTTTTAGTTGGTATTAGACTACAAATTTATGGGTAATACACTTTTCTCCCATACATGGTTGAACTTGGTTTTTGGAGGGGTGTTAGCCTTCAATTTTTGGACAAATTGATCCTGACTCGACGAGCCCCATTTAAATGAGTATTAGCCTTATATTTCTAACCTTGTTCATATACAAGAGTTTTTAGTTGGTATTAGACTTCAAATTTATGGGTAATACACTTTTCTCCCAAACTTGGTTGAACTTGGTTTTTGGAGGGGGTGTTAGCCTTGGATTTTTGGTCAAATTGATCCTGACTCGACGAGCCCCATTTAAATGAGTATTAGCCTTATATTTCTAACCTTGTTCATATCCGAGACCCTTTAGTTGGTATTAGACTTCAAATTTATGGGTAATACACTTTTCTCCCAAACTTGGTTGAACTTGGTTTTTGGAGGGGGTGTTAGCCTTAGATTTTCGGACAAATTGATCCTGATTCGACGAGCCCCATTTAAATGAGTATTAGCCTTATATTTCCAACCTTGTTCATATCCAAGAGCTTTTAGTTGGTATTAGACTACAAATTTATGGGTAATACACTTTTCTCCCATACATGGTTGAACTTGGTTTTTGGAGGGGTGTTAGCCTTCAATTTTTGGACAAATTGATCCTGACTCGACGAGCCCCATTTAAATGAGTATTAGCCTTATATTTCTAACCTTGTTCATATACAAGAGCTTTTAGTTGGTATTAGACTTCAAATTTATGGGTAATACACTTTTCTCCCAAACTTGGTTGAACTTGGTTTTTGGAGGGGGTGTAGGCCTTCGATTTTCGGACAAATTGATCCTGACTCGACGAGCCCCATTTAAATGAGTATTAGCCTTATATTTCTAACCTTGTTCATATCCAAGACCCTTTAGTTGGTATTAGACTTCAAATTTATGGGTAATACACTTTTCCCCCAAACATGGTTGAACTTGGTTTTTGGAGGGGTGGTTGCCTTGGATTTTTCGGACAAATTGATCCCTGACTCGACGAGCCCCATTTAAATGAGTATTAGCCTTATATATCCAACCTTGTTCATATCCAAGAGGTTTTAGTTGGTATTAGACTACAAATTTATTGGGTAATACACATTTCTCCCAAACATGGTTGAACTTGGTTTTTGGAGGAGTGTTAGCCTTCGATTTTCGGACAAATTGATCCTGACTCGACGAGCCCCATTTAAATGAGTATTAGCCTTATATTTCTAACCTTGTTCATATCCGAGACCCTTTAGTTGGTATTAGACTTTAAATTTATGGGTAATACACTTTTCCCCCAAACATGGTTGAACTTGGTTTTTGGAGGGGGTGTTAGCCTTGGATTTTCGGACAAATTGATCCTGACTCGACGAGCCCCATTTAAATGAGTATTAGCCTTATATTTCTAACCTTGTTCATATTCAAGACCCTTTAGTTGGTATTAGACTTCAAATTTATGGGTAATACACTTTTCCCCCAAACATGGTTGAACTTGGTTTTTGGAGGGGGTGTTAGCCTTGGATTTTTGGACAAATTGATCCTGACTCGACGAGCCCCATTTAAATGAGTATTAGCCTTATATATCCAACCTTGTTCATATCCAAGAGGTTTTAGTTGGTATTAGACTACAAATTTATGGGTAATACACTTTTCTCCCATACATGGTTGAACTTGGTTTTTGGAGGGGTGTTAGCCTTCGATTTTTGGACAAATTGATCCTCACTCGACGAGCCCCATTTAAATGAGTATTAGCCTTATATTTCTAACCTTGTTCATATACAAGAGCTTTTAGTTGGTATTAGACTTCAAATTTATGGGTCATACACTTTTCTCCCAAACATGATTGAACTTGGTTTTTGGAGGGGGTGTTAGCCTTGGATTTTCGGTCAAATTGATCCTGACTCGACGAGCCCCATTTAAATGAGTATTAGCCTTATATTTCTAACCTTGTTCATATCCGAGACCCTTTATTTGGTATTAGACTTCAAATTTATGGGTAATACACTTTTCCCCCAAACATGGTTGAACTTGGTTTTTGGAGGGAGTGTTAGCCTTGGATTTTCGGACAAATTGATCCTGACTCGACGAGCCCCATTTAAATGAGTATTAGCCTTATATTTCCAACCTTGTTCATATCCATGAGATTTTAGTTGGTATTAGACTACAAATTTATGGGTAATACACTTTTCTCCCAAACATGGTTGAATTTGGTTTTTGGAGGGGGTGTAGGACTTCAATTTTCGGACAAATTGATCCTGACTCGACGAGCCCCATTTAAATGAGTATTAGCCTTATATTTCCAACCTTGTTCATATACAAGAGCTTTTAGTTTGTATTAGACTACAAATTTATGGGTAATACACTTTTCTCCCAAACATGGTTGAATTTGGTTTTTGGAGGGGGTGTAGGCCTTCGATTTTCGGACAAATTGATCCTGACTCGACGAGCCCCATTTAAATGTGTATTAGCCTTATATTTCTAACCTTGTTCATATCCAAGACCCTTTAGTTGGTATTAGACTTCAAATTTATGGGTAATACACTTTTCCCCCAAACATGGTTGAACTTGGTTTTTTGGAGGGGTGGTTGCCTTGGATTTTCTGGACAAATTGATCCCGACTCGACGAGCCCCATTTAAATGAGTATTAGCCTTATATATCCAACCTTGTTCATATCCAAGAGGTTTTAGTTGGTATTAGACTACAAATTTATTGGTAATACACTTTTCTCCCAAACATGGTTGAACTTGGTTTTTGGAGGAGTGTTAGCCTTCGATTTTCGGACAAATTGATCCTGACTCGACGAGCCCCATTTAAATGAGTATTAGCCTTATATTTCTAACCTTGTTCATATCCGAGACCCTTTAGTTGGTATTAGACTTCAAATTTATGGGTAATACACTTTTCCCCCAAACATGGTTGAACTTGGTTTTTGGAGGAGTGTTAGCCTTCGATTTTCGGACAAATTGATCCAGACTAGACGAGCCCCATTTAAATGAGTATTAGCCTTATATTTCTAACCTTGTTCATATCCAAGAACTTTTAGTTGGTATTAGACTACAAATTTATGGGTAATACACTTTTCTCCCAAACATGGTTGAACTTGGTTTTTGGAGGGGTGTTAGCCTTCGATTTTCGGACAAATTGATCTTGACTCGACGAGCCCCATTTAAATGAGTATTTTCCTTATATTTCTAACCTTGTTCATATACAAGAGCTTTTAGTTTGTATTAGACTACAAATTTATGGGTAATACACTTTTCTCCCAAACATGGTTGAATTTGGTTTTTGGAGGGGGTGTAGGCCTTCGATTTTCGGACAAATTGATCCTGACTCGACGAGCCCCATTTAAATGAGTATTAGCCTTATATTTCTAACCTTGTTCATATCCAAGACCCTTTAGTTGGTATTAGACTTCAAATTTATGGGTAATACACTTTTCCCCCAAACATGGTTGAACTTGGTTTTTGGAGGGGGTGGTTGCCTTGGATTTTCGGACAAATTGATCCTGACTCGACGAGCCCCATTTAAATGAGTATTAGCCTTATATATCCAACCTTGTTCATATCCAAGAGGTTTTAGTTGGTATTAGACTACAAATTTATTGGTAATACAATTTTCTCCCAAACATGGTTGAACTTGGTTTTTGGAGGAGTGTTAGCCTTCGATTTTCGGACAAATTGATCCTGACTCGACGAGCCCCATTTAAATGAGTATTAGCCTTATATTTCTAACCTTGTTCATATCCGAGACCCTTTAGTTGGTATTAGACTTCAAATTTATGGGTAATACACTTTTCTCCCAAACATGGTTGAACTTGGTTTTTGGAGGGGTGTTAGCCTTCGATTTTCGGACAAATTGATCTTGACTCGACGGGCCCCATTTAAATGAGTATTTTCCTTATATTTCTAACCTTGTTCATATACAAGAGCTTTTAGTTTGTATTAGACTACAAATTTATGGGTAATACACTTTTCTCCCAAACATGGTTGAATTTGGTTTTTGGAGGGGGTGTAGGCCTTCGATTTTCGGACAAATTGATCCTGACTCGACGAGCCCCATTTAAATGAGTATTAGCCTTATATTTCTAACCTTGTTCATATTCAAGACCCTTTAGTTGGTATTAGACTTCAAATTTATGGGTAATACACTTTTCCCCCAACATGGTTGAAATTGGGTTTTTGGGGGGGTGTTAGCCTTGGATTTTCGGACAAATTGATCCTGACTCGACGAGCCCCATTTAAATGAGTATTAGCCTTATATATCCAACCTTGTTCATATCCAAGAGCTTTTAGTTGGTATTAGACTACAAATTTATGGGTAATACACTTTTCTCCCATACATGGTTGAACTTGGTTTTTGGAGGGGTGTTAGCCTTCGATTTTTGGACAAATTGATCCTGACTCTACGAGCCCCATTTAAATGAGTATTAGCCTTATATTTCTAACCTTGTTCATATACAAGAGCTTTTAGTTGGTATTAGACTTCAAATTTATGGGTAATACACTTTTCTCCCAAACATGGTTGAACTTGGTTTTTGGAGGGGGTGTTAGCCTTGGATTTTCGGTCAAATTGATCCTGACTCGACGAGCCCCATTTAAATGAGTATTAGCCTTATATTTCTAACCTTGTTCATATCCGAGACTCTTTATTTGGTATTAGACTTCAAATTTATGGGTAATACACTTTTCCCCCAAACATGGTTGAACTTGGTTTTTGGAGGGGGTGCTAGCCTTGGATTTTCGGACAAATTGATCCTGACTCGACGAGCCCCATTTAAATGAGTATTAGCCTTATATTTCCAACCTTGTTCATATCCAAGAGATTTTAGTTGGTATTAGACTACAAATTTATGGGTAATACACTTTTCTCTCAAACATGGTTGAATTTGGTTTTTGGAGGGGGTGTAGGCCTTCGATTTTCGGACAAATTGATCCTGACTCGACGAGCCCCATTTAAATGAGTATTAGCCTTATATTTCCAACCTTGTTCATATACAAGAGCTTTTAGTTTGTATTAGACTACAAATTTATGGGTAATACACTTTTCTCCCAAACATGGTTGAATTTGGTTTTTGGAGGGGGTGTAGGCCTTCGATTTTCGGACAAATTGATCCTGACTCGACGAGCCCCATTTAAATGAGTATTAGCCTTATATTTCTAACCTTGTTCATATCCAAGACCCTTTAGTTGGTATTAGACTTCAAATTTATGGGTAATTCACTTTTCCCCCAAACATGGTTGAACTTGGTTTTTGGAGGGGGTGGTTGCCTTGGATTTTCAGACAAATTGATCCTGACTCGACGAGCCCCATTTAAATGAGTATTAGCCTTATATATCCAACCTTGCTCATATCCAAGAGGTTTTAGTTGGTATTAGACTACAAATTTATTGGTAATACACTTTTCTCCCAAACATGGTTGAACTTGGTTTTTGGAGGAGTGTTAGCCTTCGATTTTCGGACAAATTGATCCTGACTCGACGAGCCCCATTTAAATGAGTATTAGCCTTATATTTCTAACCTTGTTCATATCCGAGACCCTTTAGTTGGTATTAGACTTCAAATTTATGGGTAATACACTTTTCCCCCAAACATGGTTGAACTTGGTTTTTGGAGGGGTGTTAGCCTTGGATTTTCGGACAAATTGATCCTGACTCGACGAGCCCCATTTAAATGAGTATTAGCCTTATATTTCTAACCTTTTTCATATTCAAGACCCTTTAGTTGGTATTAGACTTCAAATTTATGGGTAATACACTTTTCCCCCAAACATGGTTGAACTTGGTTTTTGGAGGGGGTGTTAGCCTTGGATTTTCGGACAAATTGATCGTGACTCGACGAGCCCCATTTAAATGAGTATTAGCCTTATATATCCAACCTTGTTCATATCCAAGAGCTTTTAGTTGGTATTAGACTACAAATTTATGGGTAATACACTTTTCTCCCATACATGGTTGAACTTGGTTTTTGGAGGGGTGTTAGCCTTCGATTTTTGGACAAATTGATCCTGACTCGACGAGCCCCATTTAAATGAGTATTAGCCTTATATTTCTAACCTTGTTCATATCCGAGACCCTTTAGTTGGTATTAGACTTCAAATTTATGGGTAATACACTTTTCCCCCAAACATGGTTGAACTTGGTTTTTGGAGGGGGTGTTAGCCTTGGATTTTCGGACAAATTGATCCTGACTCGACGAGCCCTATTTAAATGAGTATTAGCCTTATATTTCTAATCTTTTTCATATCCCAGAGCTTTTAGTTGGTATTAGACTTCAAATTTATGGGTAATACACTTTTCTCCCAAACATGGTTGAACTTGGTTTTTGGAGGGGGTGTTAGCCTTGGATTTTCGGTCAAAATGATCCTGACTCGACGAGCCCCATTTAAATGAGTATTAGCCTTATATTTCTAACCTTGTTCATATCCGAGACCCTTTAGTTGGTATTAGACTTCAAATTTATGGGTAATACACTTTTCCCCCAAACATGGTTGAACTTGGTTTTTGGAGGGGGTGTTAGCCTTGGATTTTCGGACAAATTGATCCTGACTCGACGAGCCCCATTTAAATGAGTATTAGCCTTATATTTCCAACCTTGTTCATATCCAAGAGATTTTAGTTGGTATTAGACTACAAATTTATGGGTAATACACTTTTCTCCCAAACATGGTTGAATTTGGTTTTTGGAGGGGGTGTTAGCTTTGGATTTTCGGTCAAATTGATCCAGACTCGACGAGCCCCATTTAAATGAGTATTAGCCTTATATTTCTAACCTTGTTCATATCCAGGACCCTTTAGTTGGTATTAGACTTCAAATTTATGGGTAATACACTTTTCCCCCAAACATGGTTGAACTTGGTTTTTGGAGGAGTGTTAGCCTTCGATTTTCGGACAAATTGATCCAGACTCGACGAGCCCCATTTAAATGAGTATTAGCCTTATATTTCTAACCTTGTTCATATACAAGAACTTTTAGTTGGTATTAGACTACAAATTTATGGGTAATACACTTTTCTCCCATACATGGTTGAACTTGGTTTTTGGAGGGGTGTTAGCCTTCGATTTTTGGACAAATTGATCCTGAATCGACGAGCCCCATTTAAATGAGTATTAGCCTTATATTTCTAACCTTGTTCATATACAAGAGCTCTTAGTTGGTATTAGACTTCAAATTTATGGGTAATACACTTTTCTCTCAAACATGGTTGAACTTGGTTTTTGGAGGGGGTGTTAGCCTTGGATTTTCGGTCAAATTGATCCTGACTCGACGAGCCCCATTTAAATGAGTATTAGCCTTATATTTCTAACCTTGTTCATATCCGAGACCCTTTAGTTGGTATTAGACTTCAAATTTATGGGTAATACACTTTTCCCCCAAACATGGTTGAACTTGGTTTTTGGAGGGGGTGTTAGCCTTGGATTTTCGGACAAATTGATCCTGACTCGACGAGCCCCATTTAAATGAGTATAAGCCTTATATTTCCAACCTTGTTCATATCCAAGAGATTTTAGTTGGTATTAGACTACAAATTTATGGGTAATACACTTTTCTCCCAAACATGGTTGAATTTGGTTTTTGGAGGGGGTGTTAGCCTTGGATTTTCGGTCAAATTGATCCAGACTCGACGAGCCCCATTTAAATGAGTATTAGCCTTATATTTCTAACCTTGTTCATATACAGGACCCTTTAGTTGGTATTAGACTTCAAATTTATGGGTAATACACTTTTCCCCCAAACATGGTTGAACTTGGTTTTTGGAGGAGTGTTAGCCTTCGATTTTCGGACAAATTGATCCTGACTCGACGAGCCCCATTTAAATGAGTATTAGCCTTATATTTCTAACCTTGTTCATATCCGAGACCCTTTAGTTGGTATTAGACTTCAAATTTATGGGTAATACACTTTTCCCCCAAACATGGTTGAACTTGGTTTTTGGAGGGGGTGTTAGCCTTGGATTTTCGGACAAATTGATCCTGACTCGACGAGCCCCATTTAAATGAGTATTAGCCTTATATTTCTAACCTTGTTCATATTCAAGACCCTTTAGTTGGTATTAGACTTCAAATTTATGGGTAATACACTTTTTCCCCCAAACATGGTTGAACTTGGTTTTTGGAGGGGGTGTTAGCCTTGGATTTTCGGACAAATTGATCCTGACTCGACGAGCCCCATTTAAATGAGTATTAGCCTTATATATCCAACCTTGTTCATATCCAAGAGCTTTTAGTTGGTATTAGACTACAAATTTATGGGTAATACACTTTTCTCCCAAACATGGTTGAACTTGGTTTTTTGGAGGGGTGTTTGCCTTCGATTTTCGGACAAATTGATCCCGACTCGACGAGCCCCATTTAAATGAGTATTAGCCTTATATTTCTAACCTTGTTCATATACAAGAGCTTTTAGTTGGTATTAGACTTCAAATTTATAGGTAATACACTTTTTCCCCCAAACATGGTTGAACTTGGTTTTTGGAAGGGTGTAAGCCTTGGATTTTTCGGTCAAATTGATCCCTGACTCGACGAGCCCCATTTAAATGAGTATTAGCATTATATTTCTAACCTTGTTCATATCCGAGACCTTTTAGTTGGTATTAGACTTCAAATTTATGGGTAATACACTTTTCTCCCAAACATGGTTGAACTTGGTTTTTGGAGGAGTGTTAGCCTTCGATTTTCGGACAAATTGATCCTGACTCGACGAGCCCCATTTAAATGAGTATTAGCCTTATATTTCCAACCTTGTTCATATCCAAGAGCTTTTAGTTGGTATTAGACTACAAATTTATGGGTAATACACTTTTCTCCCAAACATGGTTGAACTTGGTTTTTGGAGGGGTGTTAGCCTTCGATTTCGGACAAATTGATCCTGACTCGACGAGCCCCATTTAAATGAGTATTAGCCTTATATTTCTAACCTTGTTCATATACAAGAGCTTTTAGTTGGTATTAGACTTCAAATTTATAGGTAATACACTTTTCCCCCAAACATGGTTGAACTTGGTTTTTGGAAGGGGTGTAAGCCTTGAATTTTCGGTCAAATTGATCCTGACTCGACGAGCCCCATTTAAATGAGTATTAGCCTTATATTTCTAACCTTGTTCATATCCGAGACCTTTTAGTTGGTATTAGACTTCAAATTTATGGGTAATACACTTTTATCCCAAACATGGTTGAACTTGGTTTTTGGAGGAGTGTTAGCCTTCGATTTGCGGACAAATTGATCCTGACTCGACGAGCCCCATTTAAATGAGTATTAGCCTTATATTTCCAACCTTGTTCATATCCAAGAGCTTTTAGTTGGTATTAGACTACAAATTTATGGGTAATACACTTTTCTCCCAAACATGGTTGAACTTGGTTTTTGGAGGGGTGTTAGCCTTCGATTTTCGGACAAATTGATCCTGACTCGACGAGCCCCATTTAAATGAGTATTAGCCTTATATTTCTAACCTTGTTCATATACAAGAGATTTTAGTTGGTATTAGACTACAAATTTATGGGTAATACACTTTTCTCCCAAACATGGTTGAATTTGGTTTTTGGAGGGGGTGTAGGCCTTCGATTTTCGGACAAATTGATCCTGACTCGACGAGCCCCATTTAAATGAGTATTAGCCTTATATTTCCAACCTTGTTCATATACAAGAGCTTTTAGTTTGTATTAGACTACAAATTTATGGGTAATACACTTTTCTCCCAAACATGGTTGAATTTGGTTTTTGGAGGGGGTGTAGGCCTTCGATTTTCGGACAAATTGATCCTGACTCGACGAGCCCCATTTAAATGAGTATTAGCCTTATATTTCTAACCTTGTTCATATCCAAGACCCTTTAGTTGGTATTAGACTTCAAATTTATGGGTAATACACTTTTCCCCCAAACATGGTTGAACTTGGTTTTTGGAGGGGGTGGTTGCCTTGGATTTTCGGACAAATTGATCCTGACTCGACGAACCCCATTTAAATGAGTATTAGCCTTATATATCCAACCTTGTTCATATCCAAGAGGTTTTAGTTGGTATTAGACTACAAATTTATTGGTAATACACTTTTCTCCCAAACATGGTTGAACTTGGTTTTTGGAGGAGTGTTAGCCTTCGATTTTCGGACAAATTGATCCTGACTCGACGAGCCCCATTTAAATGAGTATTAGCCTTATATTTCTAACCTTGTTCATATCCGAGACCCTTTAGTTGGTATTAGACTTCAAATTTATGGGTAATACACTTTTCCCCCAAACATGGTTGAACTTGGTTTTTGGAGGGGGTGTTAGCCTTGGATTTTCGGACAAATTGATCCTGACTCGACGAGCCCCATTTAAATGAGTATTAGCCTTATATTTCTAACCTTTTTCATATTCAAGACCCTTTAGTTGGTATTAGACTTCAAATTTATGGGTAATATACTTTTCCCCCAAACATGGTTGAACTTGGTTTTTGGAGGGGGTGTTAGCCTTGGATTTTCGGACAAATTGATCGTGACTCGACGAGCCCCATTTAAATGAGTATTAGCCTTATATATCCAACCTTGTTCATATCCAAGAGCTTTTAGTTGGTATTAGACTACAAATTTATGGGTAATACACTTTTCTCCCATACATGGTTGAACTTGGTTTTTGGAGGGGTGTTAGCCTTCGATTTTTGGACAAATTGATCCTGACTCGACGAGCCCCATTTAAATGAGTATTAGCCTTATATTTCTAACCTTGTTCATATACAAGAGCTTTTAGTTGGTATTAGACTTCAAATTTATGGGTAATACTCTTTTCTCCCAAACATGGTTGAACTTGGTTTTTGGAGGGGGTGTTAGCCTTGGATTTTCGGTCAAAATGATCCTGACTCGACGAGCCCCATTTAAATGAGTATTAGGCTTATATTTCTAACCTTGTTCATATCCGAGACCCTTTAGTTGGTATTAGACTTCAAATTTATGGGTAATACACTTTTCCCCCAAACATGGTTGAACTTGGTTTTTGGAGGGGTGTTAGCCTTGGATTTTCGGACAAATTGATCCTGACTCGACGAGCCCCATTTAAATGAGTATTAGCCTTATATTTCCAACCTTGTTCATATCCAAGAGATTTTAGTTGGTATTAGACTACAAATTTATGGGTAATACACTTTTCTCCCAAACATGGTTGAATTTGGTTTTTGGAGGGGGTGTTAGCCTTGGATTTTCGGTCAAATTGATCCAGACTCGACGAGCCCCATTTAAATGAGTATTAGCCTTATATTTCTAACCTTGTTCATATCCAGGACCCTTTAGTTGGTATTAGACTTCAAATTTATGGGTAATACACTTTTCCCCCAAACATGGTTGAACTTGGTTTTTGGAGGGGTGTTAGCCTTCGATTTTCGGACAAATTGATCCTGACTCGACGAGCCCCAGTTAAATGCGTATTAGCCTTATATTTCTAACCTTGTTCATATACAAGAGCTTTTAGTTGGTATTAGACTTCAAATTTATAGGTAATACACTTTTCCCCCAAACATGGTTGAACTTGGTTTTTGGAGGGGGTGTTAGCCTTGGATTTTCGGACAAATTGATCCTGACTCGACGAGCCCCATTTAAATGAGTATTAGCCTTATATTTCTAACCTTGTTCATATACAAGAGATTTTAGTTGGTATTAGACTACAAATTTATGGGTAATACACTTTTCTCCCAAACATGGTTGAATTTGGTTTTTGGAGGGGGTGTAGGCCTTCGATTTTCGGACAAATTGATCCTGACTCGACGAGCCCCATTTAAATGAGTATTAGCCTTATATTTCCAACCTTGTTCATATACAAGAGCTTTTAGTTTGTATTAGACTACAAATTTATGGGTAATACACTTTTCTCCCAAACATGGTTGAATTTGGTTTTTGGAGGGGGTGTAGGCCTTCGATTTTCGGACAAATTGATCCTGACTCGACGAGCCCCATTTAAATGAGTATTAGCCTTATATTTCTAACCTTGTTCATATCCAAGACCCTTTAGTTGGTATTAGACTTCAAATTTATGGGTAATACACTTTTCCCCCAAACATGGTTGAACTTGGTTTGTGGAGGGGGTGGTTGCCTTGGATTTTCGGACAAATTGATCCTGACTCGACGAACCCCATTTAAATGAGTATTAGCCTTATATATCCAACCTTGTTCATATCCAAGAGGTTTTAGTTGGTATTAGACTACAAATTTATTGGTAATACACTTTTCTCCCAAACATGGTTGAACTTGGTTTTTGGAGGAGTGTTAGCCTTCGATTTTTGGACAAATTGATCCTGACTCGATGAGCCCCATTTAAATGAGTATTAGCCTTATATTTCTAACCTTGTTCATATCCGAGACCCTTTAGTTGGTATTAGACTTCAAATTTATGGGTAATACACTTTTTCCCCCAAACATGGTTGAACTTGGTTTTTGGAGGGGGTGTTAGCCTTGGATTTTCTGGACAAATTGATCCTGACTCGACGAGCCCCATTTAAATGAGTATTAGCCTTATATTTCTAACCTTTTTCATATTCAAGACCCTTTAGTTGGTATTAGACTTCAAATTTATGGGTAATATACTTTTCCCCCAAACATGGTTGAACTTGGTTTTTGGAGGGGGTGTTAGCCTTGGATTTTCGGACAAATTGATCGTGACTCGACGAGCCCCATTTAAATGAGTATTAGCCTTATATATCCAACCTTGTTCATATCCAAGAGCTTTTAGTTGGTATTAGACTACAAATTTATGGGTAATACACTTTTCTCCCATACATGGTTGAACTTGGTTTTTGGAGGGGTGTTAGCCTTCGATTTTTGGACAAATTGATCCTGACTCGACGAGCCCCATTTAAATGAGTATTAGCCTTATATTTCTAACCTTGTTCATATACAAGAGCTTTTAGTTGGTATTAGACTTCAAATTTATGGGTAATACTCTTTTCTCCCAAACATGGTTGAACTTGGTTTTTGGAGGGGGTGTTAGCCTTGGATTTTCTGGTCAAAATGATCCCGACTCGACGAGCCCCATTTAAATGAGTATTAGGCTTATATTTCTAACCTTGTTCGTATCCGAGACCCTTTAGTTGGTATTAGACTTCAAATTTATGGGTAATACACTTTTCCCCCAAACATGGTTGAACTTGGTTTTTGGAGGGGGTGTTAGCCTTGGATTTTCGGACAAATTGATCCTGACTCGACGAGCCCCATTTAAATGAGTATTAGCCTTATATTTCCAACCTTGTTCATATCCAAGAGATTTTAGTTGGTATTAGACTACAAATTTATGGGTAATACACTTTTCTCCCAAACATGGTTGAATTTGGTTTTTGGAGGGGGTGTTAGCCTTGGATTTTCGGTCAAATTGATCCAGACTCGACGAGCCCCATTTAAATGAGTATTAGCCTTATATTTCTAACCTTGTTCATATCCAGGACCCTTTAGTTGGTATTAGACTTCAAATTTATGGGTAATACACTTTTCCCCCAAACATGGTTGAACTTGGTTTTTGGAGGGGTGTTAGCCTTCGATTTTCGGACAAATTGATCCTGACTCGACGAGCCCCAGTTAAATGCGTATTAGCCTTATATTTCTAACCTTGTTCATATACAAGAGCTTTTAGTTGGTATTAGACTTCAAATTTATAGGTAATACACTTTTCCCCCAAACATGGTTGAACTTGGTTTTTGGAGGGGGTGTTAGCCTTGGATTTTCGGACAAATTGATCCTGACTCGACGAGCCCCATTTAAATGAGTATTAGCCTTATATTTCTAACCTTGTTCATATACAAGAGATTTTAGTTGGTATTAGACTACAAATTTATGGGTAATACACTTTTCTCCCAAACATGGTTGAATTTGGTTTTTTGGAGGGGGGTGTAGGCCTTCGATTTTCTGACAAATTGATCCCGACTCGACGAGCCCCATTTAAATGAGTATTAGCCTTATATTTCCAACCTTGTTCATATACAAGAGCTTTTAGTTTGTATTAGACTACAAATTTATGGGTAATACACTTTTCTCCCAAACATGGTTGAATTTGGTTTTTTGGAGGGGGTGTAGGCCTTCGATTTTCTGGACAAATTGATCCCGACTCGACGAGCCCCATTTAAATGAGTATTAGCCTTATATTTCTAACCTTGTTCATATCCAAGACCCTTTAGTTGGTATTAGACTTCAAATTTATGGGTAATACACTTTTCCCCCCAAACATGGTTGAACTTGGTTTTTGGAGGGGGTGGTTGCCTTGGATTTTCGGACAAATTGATCCTGACTCGACGAACCCCATTTAAATGAGTATTAGCCTTATATATCCAACCTTGTTCATATCCAAGAGGTTTTAGTTGGTATTAGACTACAAATTTATTGGTAATACACTTTTCTCCCAAACATGGTTGAACTTGGTTTTTGGAGGAGTGTTAGCCTTCGATTTTTGGACAAATTGATCCTGACTCGATGAGCCCCATTTAAATGAGTATTAGCCTTATATTTCTAACCTTGTTCATATCCGAGACCCTTTAGTTGGTATTAGACTTCAAATTTATGGGTAATACACTTTTCCCCCAAACATGGTTGAACTTGGTTTTTGGAGGGGGTGTTAGCCTTGGATTTTCGGACAAATTGATCCTGACTCGACGAGCCCCATTTAAATGAGTATTAGCCTTATATTTCTAACCTTTTTCATATTCAAGACCCTTTAGTTGGTATTAGACTTCAAATTTATGGGTAATATACTTTTCCCCCAAACATGGTTGAACTTGGTTTTTGGAGGGGGTGTTAGCCTTGGATTTTCGGATAAATTGATCGTGACTCGACGAGCCCCATTTAAATGAGTATTAGCCTTATATATCCAACCTTGTTCATATCCAAGAGCTTTTAGTTGGTATTAGACTACAAATTTATGGGTAATACACTTTTCTCCCATACATGGTTGAACTTGGTTTTTGGAGGGGTGTTAGCCTTCGATTTTTGGACAAATTGATCCTGACTCGACGAGCCCCATTTAAATGAGTATTAGCCTTATATTTATAACCTTGTTCATATACAAGAGCTTTTAGTTGGTATTAGACTTCAAATTTATGGGTAATACACTTTTCTCCCAAACATGGTTGAACTTGGTTTTTGGAGGGGGTGTTAGCCTTGGATTTTCGGTCAAAATGATCCTGACTCGACGAGCCCCATTTAAATGAGTATTAGGCTTATATTTCTAACCTTGTTCATATCCGAGACCCTTTAGTTGGTATTAGACTTCAAATTTATGGGTAATACACTTTTCCCCCAAACATGGTTGAACTTGGTTTTTGGAGGGGGTGTTAGCCTTGGATTTTCGGACAAATTGATCCTGACTCGACGAGCCCCATTTAAATGAGTATTAGCCTTATATTTCCAACCTAGTTCATATCCAAGAGATTTTATTTGGTATTAGACTACAAATTTATGGGTAATACACTTTTCTCCCAAACATGGTTGAATTTGGTTTTTGGAGGGGGTGTTAGCCTTGGATTTTCGGTCAAATTGATCCAGACTCGACGAGCCCCATTTAAATGAGTATTAGCCTTATATTTCTAACCTTGTTCATATCCAGGACCCTTTAGTTGGTATTAGACTTCAAATTTATGGGTAATACACTTTTCCCCCAAACATGGTTGAACTTGGTTTTTGGAGGGGTGTTAGCCTTCGATTTTCGGACAAATTGATCCTGACTCGACGAGCCCCATTTAAATGCGTATTAGCCTTATATTTCTAACCTTGTTCATATACAAGAGCTTTTAGTTGGTATTAGACTTCAAATTTATAGGTAATACACTTTTCCCCCAAACATGGTTGAACTTGGTTTTTGGAAGGGGTGTAAGCCTTGGATTTTCGGTCAAATTGATCCTGACTCGACGAGCCCCATTTAAATGAGTATTAGCCTTATATTTCTAACCTTGTTCATATCCGAGACCTTTTAGTTGGTATTAGACTTCAAATTTATGGGTAATACACTTTTCTCCCAAACATGGTTGAACTTGGTTTTTGGAGGAGTGTTAGCCTTCGATTTTCGGACAAATTGATCCTGACTCGACGAGCCCCATTTAAATGAGTATTAGCCTTATATTTCCAACCTTGTTCATATCCAAGAGCTTTTAGTTGGTATTAGACTACAAATTTATGGGTAATACACTTTTCTCCCAAACATGGTTGAACTTGGTTTTTGGAGGGGTGTTAGCCTTCGATTTTCGGACAAATTGATCCTGACTCGACGAGCCCCATTTAAATGAGTATTAGCCTTATATTTCTAACCTTCTTCATATACAAGAGCTTTTAGTTGGTATTAGACTTCAAATTTATAGGTAATACACTTTTCCCCCAAACATGGTTGAACTTGGTTTTTGGAAGGGGTGTAAGCCTTGGATTTTCGGTCAAATTGATCCAGACTCGAAGAGCCCCATTTAAATGAGTATTAGCCTTATATTTCTAACCTTGTTCATATCCAAGAACTTTTAGTTGGTATTAGACTACAAATTTATGGGTAATACACTTTTCTCCCAAACATGGTTGAACTTTGTTTTTGGAGGGGGTGTAGGCCTTCGATTTTCGGACAAATTGATCCTGACTCGACGAGCCCCATTTAAATGAGTATTAGCCTTATATTTCTAACCTTGTTCATATCCAAGACCCTTTAGTTGGTATTAGACTTCAAATTTATGGGTAATACACTTTTCCCCCAAACATGGTTGAACTTGGTTTTTGGAGGGGGTGTTTGCCTTGGATTTTCGGACAAATTGATCCTGACTCGACGAGCCCCATTTAAATGAGTATTAGCCTTATATTTCCAACCTTGTTCATATCCAAGAGATTTTAGTTGGTATTAGACTACAAATTTATGGGTAATACACTTTTCTCCCAAACATGGTTGAATTTGGTTTTTGGAGGGGTGTTAGCCTTGGATTTTCGGTCAAATTGATCCAGACTCGACGAGCCCCATTTAAATGAGTATTAGCCTTATATTTATAACCTTGTTCATATACAAGAGCTTTTAGTTGGTATTAGACTTCAAATTTATGGGTAATACACTTTTCTCCCAAACATGGTTGAACTTGGTTTTTGGAGGGGGTGTTAGCCTTGGATTTTCGGTCAAAATGATCCTGACTCGACGAGCCCCATTTAAATGAGTATTAGGCTTATATTTCTAACCTTGTTCATATCCGAGACCCTTTAGTTGGTATTAGACTTCAAATTTATGGGTAATACACTTTTCCCCCCAAACATGGTTGAACTTGGTTTTTGGAGGGGGTGTTAGCCTTGGATTTTCGGACAAATTGATCCTGACTCGACGAGCCCCATTTAAATGAGTATTAGCCTTATATTTCCAACCTTGTTCATATCCAAGAGATTTTAGTTGGTATTAGACTACAAATTTATGGGTAATACACTTTTCTCCCAAACATGGTTGAATTTGGTTTTTGGAGGGGGTGTTAGCCTTGGATTTTCGGTCAAATTGATCCCGGACTCGACGAGCCCCATTTAAATGAGTATTAGCCTTATATTTCTAACCTTGTTCATATCCAGGACCCTTTAGTTGGTATTAGACTTCAAATTTATGGGTAATACACTTTTCCCCCAAACATGGTTGAACTTGGTTTTTGGAGGGGGTGTTAGCCTTCGATTTTCGGACAAATTGATCCTGACTCGACGAGCCCCATTTAAATGCGTATTAGCCTTATATTTCTAACCTTGTTCATATACAAGAGCTTTTAGTTGGTATTAGACTTCAAATTTATAGGTAATACACTTTTTCCCCCAAACATGGTTGAACTTGGTTTTTTGGAAGGGGTGTAAGCCTTGGATTTTCGGTCAAATTGATCCCGACTCGACGAGCCCCCATTTAAATGAGTATTAGCCTTATATTTCTAACCTTGTTCATATCCGAGACCTTTTAGTTGGTATTAGACTTCAAATTTATGGGTAATACACTTTTCTCCCAAACATGGTTGAACTTGGTTTTTGGAGGAGTGTTAGCCTTCGATTTTCGGACAAATTGATCCTGACTCGACGAGCCCCCATTTAAATGAGTATTAGCCTTATATTTCCAACCTTGTTCATATCCAAGAGCTTTTAGTTGGTATTAGACTACAAATTTATGGGTAATACACTTTTCTCCCAAACATGGTTGAACTTGGTTTTTGGAGGGGTGTTAGCCTTCGATTTTCGGACAAATTGATCCTGACTCGACGAGCCCCATTTAAATGAGTATTAGCCTTATATTTCTAACCTTCTTCATATACAAGAGCTTTTAGTTGGTATTAGACTTCAAATTTATAGGTAATACACTTTTCCCCCAAACATGGTTGAACTTGGTTTTTGGAAGGGGTGTAAGCCTTGGATTTTCGGTCAAATTGATCCAGACTCGAAGAGCCCCATTTAAATGAGTATTAGCCTTATATTTCTAACCTTGTTCATATCCAAGAACTTTTAGTTGGTATTAGACTACAAATTTATGGGTAATACACTTTTCTCCCAAACATGGTTGAACTTGGTTTTTGGAGGGGTGTTAGGCCTTCGATTTTCGGACAAATTGATCCCGACTCGACGAGCCCCATTTAAATGAGTATTAGCCTTATATTTCTAACCTTGTTCATATCCAAGACCCTTTAGTTGGTATTAGACTTCAAATTTATGGGTAATACACTTTTTCCCCCAAACATGGTTGAACTTGGTTTTTGGAGGGGGTGTTTAGCCTTGGATTTTCGGACAAATTGATCCCGACTCGACGAGCCCCATTTAAATGAGTATTAGCCTTATATTTCTAAACTTGTTCATATCCAAGAGGTTTTAGTTGGTATTAGACTACAAATTTATTGGTAATACACTTTTCTCCCAAACATGGTTGAACTTGGTTTTTGGAGGGGTGTTAGCCTTCGATTTTTGGACAAATTGATCCTAACTCGACGAGCCCCATTTAAATGAGTATTAGCCTTATATTTCTAACCTTGTTCATATACAAGAGCTTTTAGTTGGTATTAGACTTCAAATTTATGGGTAATACACTTTTCTCCCAAACATGGTTGAACTTGGTTTTTGGAGGGGTGTTAGCCTTGGATTTTTCGGACAAAATTGATCCCGACTCGACGAGCCCCATTTAAATGAGTATTAGCCTTATATTTCTAACCTTGTTCATATCCAAGACCCTTTTAGTTGGTATTAGACTTCAAATTTATGGGTAATACACTTTTCCCCCAAACATGGTTGAACTTGGTTTTTGGAGGGGGTGTTAGCCTTGGATTTTCGGACAAATTGATCCTGACTCGACGAGCCCCATTTAAATGAGTATTAGCCTTATATTTCTAACCTTGTTCATATCCAAGAGATTTTAGTTGGTATTAGACTACAAATTTATGGGTAATACACTTTTCTCCCAAACATGGTTGAATTTGGTTTTTGGAGGGGGTGTTAGCCTTGGATTTTCGGTCAAATTGATCCAGACTCGACGAGCCCCATTTAAATGAGTATTAGCCTTATATTTCTAACCTTGTTCATATCCAGGACCCTTTAGTTGGTATTAGACTTCAAATTTATGGGTAATACACTTTTCCCCCAAACATGGTTGAATTTGGTTTTTGGAGGGGGTGTAGGCCTTCGATTTTCGGACAAATTGATCCTGACTCGACGAGCCCCATTTAAATGAGTATTAGCCTTATATTTCTAACCTTTTTCATATCCAAGAGCCCTTTTAGTTGGTATTAGACTTCAAATTTATGGGTAATACACTTTTCCCCCAAACATGGTTGAACTTGGTTTTTGGAGGGGGTGTTAGCCTTGGATTTTCGGTCAAATTGATCCTGACTCGACGAGCCCCATTTAAATGAGTATTAGCCTTATATTTCTAACCTTGTTCATATCCAAGAGCTTTTAGTTGGTATTAGACTTCAAATTTATGGGTAATACACTTTTCTCCCAAACATGGTTGAACTTTGGTTTTTGGAGGGGGTGTTAGCCTTGGATTTTTCGGACAAATTGATCCTGACTCGACGAGCCCCATTTAAATGAGTATTAGCCTTATATTTCTAACCTTGTTCATATCCGAGACCCTTTAGTTGGTATTAGACTTCAAATTTATGGGTAATACACTTTTCCCCCAAACATGGTTGAACTTGGTTTTTGGAGGGGGTGTTAGCCTTGGATTTTCGGACAAATTGATCCTGACTCGACGAGCCCCATTTAAATGAGTATTAGCCTTATATTTCCAACCTTGTTCATATCCAAGAGATTTTAGTTGGTATTAGACTACAAATTTATGGGTAATACACTTTTCTCCCAAACATGGTTGAATTTGGTTTTTTGGAGGGGTGTTAGCCTTGAATTTTTCGGTCAAATTGATCCGGACTCGACGAGCCCCATTTAAATGAGTATTAGCCTTATATTTCTAACCTTGTTCATATCCAGGACCCTTTAGTTGGTATTAGACTTCAAATTTATGGGTAATACACTTTTTCCCCCAAACATGGTTGAACTTGGTTTTTGGAGGGGTGTTAGCCTTCGATTTTCTGGACAAATTGATCCCGACTCGACGAGCCCCATTTAAATGAGTATTAGCCTTATATTTCTAACCTTGTTCATATCCAAGAGCTTTTAGTTGCTATTAGACTACAAATTTATGGGTAATACACTTTTCTCCCAAACATGGTTGAACTTGGTTTTTGGAGGGGTGTTTGCCTTCGATTTTTGGACAAATTGATCCTGACTCGACGAGCCCCCATTTAAATGAGTATTAGCCTTATATTTCTAACCTTGTTCATATCCGAGACCTTTTAGTTGGTATTAGACTTCAAATTTATGGGTAATACACTTTTCTCCCAAACATGGTTGAACTTGGTTTTTGGAGGAGTGTTAGCCTTCGATTTTCGGACAAATTGATCCTGACTCGACGAGCCCCATTTAAATGAGTATTAGCCTTATATTTCCAACCTTGTTCATATCCAAGAGCTTTTAGTTGGTATTAGACTACAAATTTATGGGTACTACACTTTTCTCCCAAACATGGTTGAACTTGGTTTTTGGAGGGGTGTTAGCCTTCAATTTTTGGACAAATTGATCCTGACTCGACGAGCCCCATTTAAATGAGTATTAGCCTTATATTTCTAACCTTGTTCATATACAAGAGCTTTTAGTTGGTATTAGACTTCAAATTTAAGGGTAATACACTTTTCTCCCAAACATGGTTGAACTTGGTTTTTTGAGGGGGTGTTAGCCTTGGATTTTCGGTCAAATTGATCCAGACTCGACGAGCCCCATTTAAATGAGTATTAGCATTATATTTCTAACTTTTTTCATATCCAAGACCCTTTAGTTGGTATTAGACTTCAAATTTATGGGTAATACACTTTCCCCCCAAACATGGTTGAACTTGGTTTTTGGAGGGGGTGTTAGCCTTGGATTTTTGGACAAATTGATCCTGACTCGACGAGCCCCATTTAAATGAGTATTAGCCTTATATTTCCAACCTTGTTCATATCCAAGATCTTTTAGTTGGTATTAGACTACAAATTTATGGGTAATACACTTTTCTCCCATACATGGTTGAACTTGGTTTTTGGAGGGGGTGTAGGCCTTCGATTTTCGGACAAATTGATCCTGACTCGACGAGCCCCATTTAAATGAGTATTAGCCTTTTATTTCTAACCTTGTTCATATCCAAGACCCTTTAGTTGGTATTAGACTTCAAATTTATGGGTAATACACTTTCCCCCCAAACATGGTTGAACTTGGTTTTTGGAGGGGGTGTTTGCCTTGGATTCTCGGACAAATTGATCCTGACTCGACGAGCCCCATTTAAATGAGTATTAGCCTTATATATCCAACCTTGTTCATATCCAAGAGGTTTTAGTTGGTATTAGACTACAAATTTATTGGTAATACACTTTTCTCCCAAACATGGTTGAACTTGGTTTTTGGAGGAGTGTTTGCCTTCGATTTTCGGACAAATTGATCCTGACTCGACGAGCCCCATTTAAATGAGTATTAGCCTTATATTTCTAACCTTGTCCATATCCAAGAGCTTTTAGTTGGTATTAGACTACAAATTTATGGGTAATACACGTTTCTCCCATAAATGGTTGAACTTGGTTTTTGGAGGGGTGTTAGCCTTTGATTTTCGGACAATTTGATCCTGACTCGACGAGCCCCATTTAAATGAGTATTAGCCTTATATTTCTAACCTTGTTCATATACAAGAGCTTTTAGTTGGTATTAGACTTCAAATTTATGGGTAATACACTTTTCTCCCAAACATGGTTGAACTTGGTTTTTGGAGGGGGTGTTAGCCTTGGATTTTCGGTCAAATTGATCCTGACTCGACGAGCCCCATTTAAATGAGTATTAGCCTTATATATCCAACCTTGTTCATATCCAAGAGGTTTTAGTTGGTATTAGACTACAAATTTATGGGTAATACACTTTTCTCCCAAACATGGTTGAACTTGGTTTTTGGAGGGGTGTTAGCCTTCGATTTTCGGAAAAATTGATCCTGATCGACGAGCCCCATTTAAATGAGTATTAGCCTTATATTTCTAACCTTGTTCATATCCAAGAGCTCTTAGTTGGTATTAGACTACAAATTTATGGGTAATACACATTTCACCCATACATGGTTGAACTTGGTTTTTGGAGGGGTGTTAGGCTTCGATTTTCGGACAATTTGATCCTGACTCGACGAGCCCCATTTAAATGACTATTAGCCTTATATTTCTAACCTTGTTCATATACAAGAGCTTTTAGTTGGTATTAGACTTCAAATTTATGGGTAATACACTTTTCTCCCAAACATGGTTGAACTTGGTTTTTGGAGGGGGTGTTAGCCTTGGATTTTCGGTCAAATTGATCTTGACTCGACGAGCCCCATTTAAATGAGTATTACCCTTATATTTCTAACATTGTTCATATCCGAGACCTTATAGTTGGTATTAGACTTCAAATTTATAGGTAATACACTCTTCTCCCAAACATGGTTGAACTTGGTTTTTGGAGGGGGTGTTAGCCTTGGATTTTCGGTCAAATTGATCCTGACTCGACGAACCCCATTTAAATGAGTATTACCCTTATATTTCCAACCTTGTTCATATCCAAGAGCTTTTAGTTGGTATTAGACTACAAATTTATGGGTAATACACTTTTCTCCCAAACATGGTTGAACTTGGTTTTTGGAGGGGTGTTAGCCTTCGATTTTCTGACAAATTGATCCCGACTCGACGAGCCCCATTTAAATGAGTATTTTCCTTATATTTCTAACCTTTGTTTCATATACAAGAGCTTTTAGTTGGTATTAGACTTCAAATTTATGGGTAATACACTTTTCTCCCAAACATGGTTGAACTTGGTTTTTGGAGGGGGTGTTAGCCTTGGATTTTCTGGGTCAAATTGATCCGCACTCGACGAGCCCCATTTAAATGAGTATTAGCATTATATTTCTAACTTTGTTCATATCCAAGACCCTTTTAGTTGGTATTAGACTTCAAATTTTATGGGTAATACACTTTTCCCCCCAAACATGGTTGAACTTGGTTTTTGGAGGGGGTGTTAGCCTTGGATTTTTGGACAAATTGATCCCGACTCGACGAGCCCCATTTAAATGAGTATTAGCCTTATATTTCCAACCTTGTTCATATCCAAGAGCTTTTAGTTGGTATTAGACTTCAAATTTATGGGTAATACACTTTTCTCCCAAACATGGTTGAACTTGGTTTTTGGAGGGGTGTTAGCCTTCGATTTTTGGACAAATTGATCCTGACTCGACGAGCCCCATTTAAATGAGTATTAGCCTTATATTTCTAACCTTGTTCATATACAAGAGCTTTTAGTGGGTATTAGACTTCAAATTTATGGGTAATACACTTTTCTCCCAAACATGGTTGAACTTGGTTTTTGGAGGGGGTGTTAGCCTTGGATTTTCGGTCAAATTGATCCAGACTCGACGAGCCCCATTTAAATGAGTATTAGCATTATATTTCTAACTTTGTTCATATCCAAGACCCTTTAGTTGGTATTAGACTTCAAATTTATGGGTAATACACTTTCCCCCCAAACATGGTTGAACTTGGTTTTTGGAGGGGGTGTTAGCCTTGGATTTTTGGACAAATTGATCCTGACTCGACGAGCCCCATTTAAATGAGTATTAGCCTTATATTTCCAACCTTGTTCATATCCAAGAGCTTTTAGTTGGTATTAGACTACAAATTTATGGGTAATACACTTTTCTCCCATACATGGTTGAACTTGGTTTTTGGAGGGGGTGTAGGCCTTCGATTTTCGGACAAATTGATCCTGACTCGATGAGCCCCATTTAAATGAGTATTAGCCTTATATTTCTAACCTTGTTCATATCCAAGACCCTTTAGTTGGTATTAGACTTCAAATTTATGGGTAATACACTTTTCTCCCAAACATGGTTGAACTTGGTTTTTGGAGGGGTGTTAGCCTTCGATTTTCGGACAAATTGATCCTGACTCGACGAGCCCCATTTAAATGAGTATTTTCCTTATATTCTAACCTTTTTCATATACAAGAGCTTTTAGTTGGTATTAGACTTCAAATTTATGGGTAATACACTTTTCTCCCAAACATGGTTGAACTTGGTTTTTGGAGGGGGTGTTAGCCTTGGATTTTCGGTCAAATTGATCCAGACTCGACGAGCCCCATTTAAATGAGTATTAGCATTATATTTCTAACTTTGTTCATATCCAAGAGCTTCTAGTTGGTATTAGACTACAAATTTATGGGTAATACACTTTTCTCCCAAACATGGTTGAACTTGGTTTTTGGAGGGGGTGTTAGCCTTGGATTTTCGGTCAAATTGATCCTGACTCGACGAGCCCCATTTAAATGAGTATTAGCCTTATATTTCTAACCTTGTTCATATCCGAGACCCTTTAGTTGGTATTAGACTTCAAATATATGGGTAATACACTTTTCCCCCAAACATGGTTGAACTTGGTTTTTGGAGGGGGTGTTACCCTTGGATTTTCGGACAAAGTGATCCTGACTCGATGAGCCCCATTTAAATGATTATTAGCCTTATATTTCCAACCTTGTTCATATCCAAGAGCTTTTAGTTGGTATTAGACTACAAATTTATGGGTAATACACTTTTCTCCCAAACATGGTTGAAGTTGGTTTTTGGAGGGGGTGTTAGCCTTGGATTTTCGATCAAATTGATCCAGACTCGACGAGCCCCATTTAAATGAGTATTAGCCTTATATTTCTAACCTTTTTCATATCCAAGACCCTTTAGTTGGTATTAGACTTCAAATTTATTGGTAATACACTTTTCCCCCAAACATGGTTGAACTTGGTTTTTGGAGGGGGTGTTAGCCTTGGATTTTTGGTCAAATTGATCCTGACTCGACGAGCTCCATTTAAATGAGTATTAGCCTTATATTTCTAACCTTGTTCATATCCGAGACCCTTTAGTTTGTATTAGACTTCAAATTTATGGGTAATACACTTTTCTCCCAAACATGGTTGAACTTGGTTTTTGGAGGAGTGTTAGCCTTCGATTTTCGGACAAATTGATCCTGACTCGACGAGCCCCATTTAAATGAGTATTACCCTTATATTTCTAACCTTGTTCATATCCAAGAGCGTTTAGTTGGTATTAGACTACAAATTTATGGGTAATACACTTTTCTCCCAAACATGGTTGAACTTGGTTTTTGGAGGGGTGTTAGCATTCGATTTTCGGACAAATTGATCCTGACTCGACGAGCCCCATTTAAATGAGTATTTTCCTTATATTTCTAACCTTGTTCATATAGAAGATCTTTTAGTTTGTATTAGACTTCAAATTTATGGGTAATACTCTTTTCTCCCAAACATGGTTGAACTTGGTTTTTGGAGGGGGTGTTAGCCTTGGATTTTCGGTCAAATTGATCCAGACTCGACGAGCCCCATTTAAATGAGTATTAGCCTTATATTTCGAACCTTGTTCATATGCAAGACCCTTTAGTTGGTATTAGACTTCAAATTTATGGGTAATACATTTTTCCCCCAAACATGGTTGAACTTGGTTTTTGGAGGGGGTGTTAGCCTTGGATTTTTGGAAAAATTGATCCTGACTCGACGAGCCCCATTTAAATGAGTATTAGCCTTATATTTCCAACCTTGTTCATATCCAAGAGCTTTTAGTTGGTATTAGACTACAAATTTATGGGTAATACACTTTTCTCCCAAACATGGTTGAACTTGGTTTTTGGAGGGGTGTTAGCCTTGGATTTTCGGACAAATTGATCCAGACTCGACGAGCCCCATTTAAATGAGTATTAGCCTTATATTTCTAACCTTGTTCATATCCAAGACCTTTTAGTTGGTATTAGACTTCAAATTTATGGGTAATACACTTTTCCCCCAAACATGGTTGAACTTGGTTTTTGGAGGAGTGTTAGCCTTCGATTTTCGAACAAATTGATCCTGACTCGACGAGCCCCATTTAAATGAGTATTTTCCTTATATTTCTAACCTTGTTCATATCCAAGACCCTTTAGTTGGTATTAGATTTCAAATTTATGGGTAATACACTTTTGCCCCAAACATGGTTGAACTTGGTTTTTGGAGGGGGTGTTAGCCTTGGATTTTCGGTCAAATTGATCCAGACTCGACGAGCCCCATTTAAATGAGTATTAGCCTTATATTTCTAACCTTGTTCATATCCAAGACCTTTTAGTTGGTATTAGACTTCAAATTTATGGGTAATACACTTTTCCCCCAAACATGGTTGAACTTGGTTTTTGGAGGAGTGTTAGCCTTCGATTTTCGGACAAATTGATCCTGACTCGACGAGCCCCATTTAAATGAGTATTAGCCTTATATTTATAACCTTGTTCATATCCAAGACCCTTTAGTTCTTATTAGATTTCAAATTTATGGGTAATACACTTTTCCCCCAAACATGGTTGAATTTGGTTTTTGGAGGGGGTGTTAGCCTTGGATTTTCGGACAAATTGATCCTGACTCGATGAGCCCCATTTAAATGATTATTAGCCTTATATTTCCAACCTTGTTCATATCCAAGAGCTTTTAGTTGGTATTAGACTTCAAATTTATGGGTAATACACTTTTCTCCCAAACATGGTTGAACTTGGTTTTTGGAGGGGGTGTTAGCCTTGGATTTTCGGTCAAATTGATCCTGACTCGACGAGCCCCATTTAAATGAGTATTAGCCTTATATTTCTAACCTTGTTCATATCCGAGACCCTTTAGTTGGTATTAGACTTCAAATTTATGGGTAATACACTTTTCCCCCAAACATGGTTGAACTTGGTTTTTGGAGGGGTGTTAGCATTCGATTTTCTGACAAATTGATCCTGACTCGACGACCCCATTTAAATGAGTATTAGCCTTATATTTCTAACCTTGTTCATATCCAAGACCCTTTAGTTGGTATTAGACTTCAAATTTATGGGTAATACACTTTTCTCCCAAACATAGTTGAACTTGGTTTTTGGAGGGGTGTTTGCCTTCGATTTTTTGGACAAATTGATCCTGACTCGACGAGCCCCATTTAAATGAGTATTTTCCTTATGTTTCTAACCTTGTTCATATACAAGAGCTTTTATTTTGTATTAGACTTCAAATTTATGGGTAATACACTTTTCTCCCAAACATGGTTGAACTTGGTTTTTGGAGGGGGTGTTAGCCTTGGATTTTCGGTCAAATTGATCCAGACTCGACGAGCCCCATTTAAATGAGTATTAGCCTTATATTTCTAACCTTGTTAATTTCCAAGACCCTTTAGTTGGTATTAGACTTCAAATTTATGGGTAATACACTTTTCTCCCAAACATGGTTGAACTTGGTTTTTGTAGGGGGTGTTAGCCTTGGATTTTCGGTCAAATTGATCCAGACTCGACGAGCCCCATTTAAATGAGTATTAGCCTTATATGTCTAACCTTGTTCATATCCAAGACCCTTTAGTTGGTATTAGACTTCAAATTTATGGGTCATACACTTGTCCCCCAAACATGGTTGAACTTGGTTTTTGGAGGGGGTGTTAGCCTTGGATTTTTCGGAAAAATTGATCCTGACTCGACGAGCCCCATTTAAATGAGTATTAGCCTTATATTTCCAACCTTGTTCATATCCAAGAGCTTTTAGTTGGTATTAGACTACAAATTTATGGGTAATACACTTTTCTCCCAAACATGGTTCAATTTGGTTTTTGGAGGGGTGTTAGCCTTCGATTTTTCGGACAAATTGATCCTGACTCGATGAGCCCCATTTAAATGAGTATTTTCCTTATATTTCTAACCTTGTTAATATTCAAGAGCTTTTAGTTTGTATTAGACTTCAAATTTATGGGTAATACACTTTTCTCCCAAACATGGTTGAACTTAGTTTTTGGAGGGGGTGTTAGCCTTGGATTTTCGGTCAAATTGATCCAGACTCGACGAGCCCCATTTAAATGAGTATTAGCCTTATATTTCTAACCTTGTTAATATCCAAGACCCTTTTAGTTGGTATTAGACTTCAAATTTATGGGTAATACACTTTTCCCCCAAACATGGTTGAACTTGGTTTTTGGAGGGGGTGTTAGCCTTGGATTTTCGGTCAAATTGATCCTGACTCGACGAGCCCCATTTAAATGAGTATTAGCCTTATATTTCTAACCTTGTTCATATCCGAGACCCTTTAGTTGGTATTAGACTTCAAATTTAGGGGTAATACACTTTTCTCCCAAACATGGTTGAATTTGGTTTTTGGAGGGGGTGTTAGCCTTGGATTTTCGGACAAATTGATCCTGACTCGACGAGCCCCATTTAAATGAGTATTAGCCTTATATTTATAACCTTGTTCATATCCAAGACCCTTTAGTTGGTATTAGATTTCAAATTTATGGGTAATACACTTTTGCCCCAAACATGGTTGAACTTGGTTTTTGGAGGGGGTGTTAGCCTTGGATTTTCGGACAAATTGATCCTGACTCGATGAGCCCCATTTAAATGATTATTAGCCTTATATTTCCAACCTTGTTCATATCCAAGAGCTTTTAGTTGGTATTAGACTTCAAATTTATGGGTAATACACTTTTTCCCCCCAAACATGGTTGAACTTGGTTTTTGGAGGGGTGTTAGCATTCGATTTTCGGACAAATTGATCCTGACTCGACGAACCCCATTTAAATGAGTATTAGCCTTATATTTCTAACCTTGTTCATATCCAAGACCCTTTAGTTGGTATTAGACTTCAAATTTATGGGTAATACACTTTTCTCCCAAACATGGTTGAACTTGGTTTTTGGAGGGGTGTTTGCCTTCGATTTTTTGGACAAATTGATCCTGACTCGACGAGCCCCATTTAAATGAGTATTTTCCTTATGTTTCTAACCTTGTTCATATACAAGAGCTTTTATTTTGTATTAGACTTCAAATTTATGGGTAATACACTTTTCTCCCAAACATGGTTGAACTTGGTTTTTGGAGGGGGTGTTAGCCTTGGATTTTCGGTCAAATTGATCCATACTCGACGAGCCCCATTTAAATGAGTATTAGCCTTATATTTCTAACCTTGTTAATTTCCAAGACCCTTTAGTTGGTATTAGACTTCAAATTTATGGGTAATACACTTTTCTCCCAAACATGGTTGAACTTGGTTTTTGTAGGGGGTGTTAGCCTTGGATTTTCGGACAAATTGATCCTGACTCGACGAGCCCCATTTAAATGAGTATTAGCCTTATATTTATAACCTTGTTCATATCCAAGACCCTTTAGTTGGTATTAGATTTCAAATTTATGGGTAATACACTTTTGCCCCAAACATGGTTGAACTTGGTTTTTGGAGGGGGTGTTAGCCTTGGATTTTCGGACAAATTGATCCTGACTCGATGAGCCCCATTTAAATGATTATTAGCCTTATATTTCCAACCTTGTTCATATCCAAGAGCTTTTAGTTGGTATTAGACTTCAAATTTATGGGTAATACACTTTTCCCCCAAACATGGTTGAACTTGGTTTTTGGAGGGGTGTTAGCATTCGATTTTCGGACAAATTGATCCTGACTCGACGAACCCCATTTAAATGAGTATTAGCCTTATATGTCTAACCTTGTTCATATCCAAGACCCTTTAGTTGGTATTAGACTTCAAATTTATGGGTCATACACTTGTCCCCCAAACATGGTTGAACTTGGTTTTTGGAGGGGTGTTAGCCTTGGATTTTCGGAAAAATTGATCCTGACTCGACGAGCCCCATTTAAATGAGTATTAGCCTTATATTTCCAACCTTGTTCATATCCAAGAGCTTTTAGTTGGTATTAGACTACAAATTTATGGGTAATACACTTTTCTCCCAAACATGGTTCAATTTGGTTTTTGGAGGGTGTTAGCCTTCGATTTTTCGGACAAATTGATCCCTGACTCGATGAGCCCCATTTAAATGAGTATTTTCCTTATATTTCTAACCTTGTTAATATTCAAGAGCTTTTAGTTTGTATTAGACTTCAAATTTATGGGTAATACACTTTTCTCCCAAACATGGTTGAACTTAGTTTTTGGAGGGGGTGTTAGCCTTGGATTTTCGGTCAAATTGATCCAGACTCGACGAGCCCCATTTAAATGAGTATTAGCCTTATATTTCTAACCTTGTTAATATCCAAGACCCTTTAGTTGGTATTAGACTTCAAATTTATGGGTAATACACTTTTTCCCCCAAACATGGTTGAACTTGGTTTTTGGAGGGGGTGTTAGCCTTGGATTTTCGGTCAAATTGATCCTGACTCGACGAGCCCCATTTAAATGAGTATTAGCCTTATATTTCTAACCTTGTTCATATCCGAGACCCTTTAGTTGGTATTAGACTTCAAATTTAGGGGTAATACACTTTTCTCCCAAACATGGTTGAATTTGGTTTTTGGAGGGGGTGTTAGCCTTGGATTTTTGGTCAAATTGATCCTGACTCGACGAGCCCCATTTAAATGAGTATTAGCCTTATATTTCCAACCTTGTTCATATCCCAGAGCTTTTAGTTGGTATTAGACTTCAAAATTATGGGTAATACACTTTTCTCCCAAACATGGTTGAACTTGGTTTTTGGAGGGGGTGCTAGCCTTGGATTTTCGGTCAAATTGATCCAGACTCGACGAGCCCCATTTAAATGAGTATTAGCCTTATATTTCTAAACTTGTTCTTATCCCAGACCCTTTAGTTGGTATTAGACTTCAAATTTATGGGTAATACACTTTTCCCCCAAACATGGTTGAACTTGGTTTTTGGAGGGGGTGTTAGCCTTGGATTTTCGGAAAAATTGATCCTGACTCGACGAGCCCCATTTAAATGAGTATTAGCCTTATATTTCCAACCTTGTTCATATCCAAGAGCTTTTAGTTGGTATTAGACTTCAAAATTATGGGTAATACACTTTTCTCCCAAACATGGTTGAACTTTGTTTTTGGAGGGGGTGTTAGCCTTGGATTTTCGGACAAATTGATCCAGACTCGACGAGCCCCATTTAAATGAGTATTAGCCTTATATTTCTAACCTTGTTCATATCCAAGACCTTTTAGTTGGTATTAGACTTCAAATTTATGGGTAATACACTTTTCCCCCAAACATGGTTGAACTTGGTTTTTGGAGGAGTGTTAGCCTTCGATTTTCGAACAAATTGATCCTGACTCGACGAGCCCCCATTTAAATGAGTATTAGCCTTATATTTATAACCTTGTTCATATCCAAGACCCTTTAGTTGGTATTAGATTTCAAATTTATGGGTAATACACTTTTGCCCCCAAACATGGTTGAACTTGGTTTTTGGAGGGGTGTTAGCCTTGGATTTTCGGACAAATTGATCCCGACTCGATGAGCCCCATTTAAATGATTATTAGCCTTATATTTCCAACCTTGTTCATATCCAAGAGCTTTTAGTTGGTATTAGACTTCAAATTTATGGGTAATACACTTTTCTCCCAAACATGGTTGAACTTGGTTTTTGGAGGGGGTGTTAGCCTTGGATTTTCGGACAAATTGATCCTGACTCGACGAGCCCCATTTAAATGAGTATTAGCCTTATATTTATAACCTTGTTCATATCCAAGACCCTTTAGTTGGTATTAGATTTCAAATTTATGGGTAATACACTTTTGCCCCAAACATGGTTGAACTTGGTTTTTGGAGGGGGTGTTAGCCTTGGATTTTCGGACAAATTGATCCTGACTCGATGAGCCCCATTTAAATGATTATTAGCCTTATATTTCCAACCTTGTTCATATCCAAGAGCTTTTAGTTGGTATTAGACTTCAAATTTATGGGTAATACACTTTTCCCCCAAACATGGTTGAACTTGGTTTTTGGAGGGGTGTTAGCATTCGATTTTCGGACAAATTGATCCTGACTCGACGAACCCCATTTAAATGAGTATTAGCCTTATATTTCTAACCTTGTTCATATCCAAGACCCTTTAGTTGGTATTAGACTTCAAATTTATGGGTAATACACTTTTCTCCCAAACATGGTTGAACTTGGTTTTTGGAGGGGTGTTTGCCTTCGATTTTTTGGACAAATTGATCCTGACTCGACGAGCCCCATTTAAATGAGTATTTTCCTTATGTTTCTAACCTTGTTCATATACAAGAGCTTTTATTTTGTATTAGACTTCAAATTTATGGGTAATACACTTTTCTCCCAAACATGGTTGAACTTGGTTTTTGGAGGGGGTGTTAGCCTTGGATTTTCGGTCAAATTGATCCATACTCGACGAGCCCCATTTAAATGAGTATTAGCCTTATATTTCTAACCTTGTTAATTTCCAAGACCCTTTAGTTGGTATTAGACTTCAAATTTATGGGTAATACACTTTTCTCCCAAACATGGTTGAACTTGGTTTTTGTAGGGGGGTGTTAGCCTTGGATTTTCGGTCAAATTGATCCTGACTCGACGAGCCCCATTTAAATGAGTATTAGCCTTATATTTATAACCTTGTTCATATCCTAGACCCTTTAGTTGGTATTAGACTTCAAATTTATGGGTAATATACTTTTCCCCCAAACATGGTTGAACTTGGTTTTTGGAGGAGTGTTAGCCTTCGATTTTCGGACAGATTGATCCTGACTCGACGAACCCCATTTAAATGAGTATTAGCCTTATATTTCTAACCTTGTTCATATACAAGACCCTTTAGTTGGTATTAGACTTCAAATTTATGGGTAATACACTTTTCTCCCAAACATGGTTGAACTAGGTTTTTGGAGGGGGTGTTAGCCTTCGATTTTCGGACAGATTGATCCTGACTCGACGAGCCCCATTTAAATGAGTATTAGCCTTATATTTCTAACCTTGTTAATATACAAGAGCTTTTAGTTGGTATTAGACTTCAAATTTATGGGTAATACACTTTTCTCCCAAACATGGTTGAACTTGGTTTTTGGAGGAGTGTTAGCCTTCGATTTTCGGACAAATTGATCCTGACTCGACGAGCCCCATTTAAATGAGTATTAGCCTTATATTTCCAACCTTGTTCATATCCAAGAGCTTTTAGTTGGTATTAGACTTCAAAATTTATGGGTAATACACTTTTCTCCCAAACATGGTTGAACTTGGTTTTTGGAGGGGGTGTTAGCCTTGGATTTTCGGTCAAATTGATCCAGACTCGACGAGCCCCATTTAAATGAGTATTAGCCTTATATTTCTAACCTTGTTCATATCCAAGACCTTTTAGTTGGTATTAGACTTCAAATTTATGGGTAATACACTTTTCCCCCAAACATGGTTGAACTTGGTTTTTGGAGGAGTGTTAGCCTTCGATTTTCGGACAAATTGATCCTGACTCGACGAGCCCCATTTAAATGAGTATTAGCCTTATATTTATAACCTTGTTCATATCCAAGACCCTTTAGTTGGTATTAGATTTCAAATTTATGGGTAATACACTTTTCCCCCAAACATGGTTGAATTTGGTTTTTGGAGGGGGTGTTAGCCTTGGATTTTCGGACAAATTGATCCTGACTCGATGAGCCCCATTTAAATGATTATTAGCCTTATATTTCCAACCTTGTTCATATCCAAGAGCTTTTAGTTGGTATTAGACTTCAAATTTATGGGTAATACACTTTTCTCCCAAACATGGTTGAACTTGGTTTTTGGAGGGGGTGTTAGCCTTGGATTTTCGGTCAAATTGACCCTGACTCGACGAGCCCCATTTAAATGAGTATTAGCCTTATATTTCTAACCTTGTTCATATCCGAGACCCTTTAGTTGGTATTAGACTTCAAATTTATGGGTAATACACTTTTCTCCCCAAACATGGTTGAACTTGGTTTTTGGAGGGGTGTTAGCATTCGATTTTTCGGACAAATTGATCCCTGACTCGACGAGCCCCATTTAAATGAGTATTAGCCTTATATTTCTAACCTTGTTCATATCCAAGACCCTTTAGTTGGTATTAGACTTCAAATTTATGGGTAATACACTTTTCTCCCAAACATAGTTGAACTTGGTTTTTGGAGGGGTGTTTGCCTTCGATTTTTGGACAAATTGATCCCTGACTCGGCGAGCCCCATTTAAATGAGTATTTTCCTTATGTTTCTAACCTTGTTCATATACAAGAGCTTTTATTTTGTATTAGACTTCAAATTTATGGGTAATACACTTTTCTCCCAAACATGGTTGAACTTGGTTTTTGGAGGGGTGTTAGCCTTGGATTTTCGGTCAAATTGATCCAGACTCGACGAGCCCCATTTAAATGAGTATTAGCCTTATATTTCTAACCTTGTTAATTTCCAAGACCCTTTAGTTGGTATTAGACTTCAAATTTATGGGTAATACACTTTTCTCCCAAACATGGTTGAACTTGGTTTTTGTAGGGGGTGTTAGCCTTGGATTTTCGGTCAAATTGATCCAGACTCGACGAGCCCCATTTAAATGAGTATTAGCCTTATATGTCTAACCTTGTTCATATCCAAGACCCTTTAGTTGGTATTAGACTTCAAATTTATGGGTCATACACTTGTCCCCCAAACATGGTTGAACTTGGTTTTTGGAGGGGGTGTTAGCCTTGGATTTTCGGAAAAATTGATCCTGACTCGACGAGCCCCATTTAAATGAGTATTAGCCTTATATTTCCAACCTTGTTCATATCCAAGAGCTTTTAGTTGGTATTAGACTACAAATTTATGGGTAATACACTTTTCTCCCAAACATGGTTCAATTTGGTTTTTGGAGGGGTGTTAGCCTTCGATTTTTCGGACAAATTGATCCTGACTCGATGAGCCCCATTTAAATGAGTATTTTCCTTATATTTCTAACCTTGTTAATATTCAAGAGCTTTTAGTTTGTATTAGACTTCAAATTTATGGGTAATACACTTTTCTCCCAAACATGGTTGAACTTAGTTTTTGGAGGGGGTGTTAGCCTTGGATTTTTCGGTCAAATTGATCCGACTCGACGAGCCCCATTTAAATGAGTATTAGCCTTATATTTCTAACCTTGTTAATATCCAAGACCCTTTAGTTGGTATTAGACTTCAAATTTATGGGTAATACACTTTTCCCCCAAACATGGTTGAACTTGGTTTTTGGAGGGGGTGTTAGCCTTGGATTTTCGGTCAAATTGATCCTGACTCGACGAGCCCCATTTAAATGAGTATTAGCCTTATATTTCTAACCTTGTTCATATCCGAGACCCTTTAGTTGGTATTAGACTTCAAATTTAGGGGTAATACACTTTTCTCCCAAACATGGTTGAATTTGGTTTTTGGAGGGGGTGTTAGCCTTGGATTTTTGGTCAAATTGATCCTGACTCGACGAGCCCCATTTAAATGAGTATTAGCCTTATATTTCCAACCTTGTTCATATCCCAGAGCTTTTAGTTGGTATTAGACTTCAAAATTATGGGTAATACACTTTTCTCCCCAAACATGGTTGAACTTGGTTTTTGGAGGGGGTGCTAGCCTTGGATTTTCGGTCAAATTGATCCAGACTCGACGAGCCCCATTTAAATGAGTATTAGCCTTATATTTCTAAACTTGTTCTTATCCCAGACCCTTTAGTTGGTATTAGACTTCAAATTTATGGGTAATACACTTTTCCCCCAAACATGGTTGAACTTGGTTTTTGGAGGGGGTGTTAGCCTTGGATTTTCGGAAAAATTGATCCTGACTCGACGAGCCCCATTTAAATGAGTATTAGCCTTATATTTCCAACCTTGTTCATATCCAAGAGCTTTTAGTTGGTATTAGACTTCAAAATTATGGGTAATACACTTTTCTCCCAAACATGGTTGAACTTTGTTTTTGGAGGGGGTGTTAGCCTTGGATTTTCGGACAAATTGATCCAGACTCGACGAGCCCCATTTAAATGAGTATTAGCCTTATATTTCTAACCTTGTTCATATCCAAGACCTTTTAGTTGGTATTAGACTTCAAATTTATGGGTAATACACTTTTCCCCCAAACATGGTTGAACTTGGTTTTTGGAGGAGTGTTAGCCTTCGATTTTCGAACAAATTGATCCTGACTCGACGAGCCCCATTTAAATGAGTATTAGCCTTATATTTATAACCTTGTTCATATCCAAGACCCTTTAGTTGGTATTAGATTTCAAATTTATGGGTAATACACTTTTGCCCCAAACATGGTTGAACTTGGTTTTTGGAGGGGGTGTTAGCCTTGGATTTTCGGACAAATTGATCCTGACTCGATGAGCCCCATTTAAATGATTATTAGCCTTATATTTCCAACCTTGTTCATATCCAAGAGCTTTTAGTTGGTATTAGACTTCAAATTTATGGGTAATACACTTTTCTCCCAAACATGGTTGAACTTGGTTTTTGGAGGGGGTGTTAGCCTTGGATTTTCGGACAAATTGATCTTGACTCGACGAGCCCCATTTAAATGAGTATTAGCCTTATATTTATAACCTTGTTCATATCCAAGACCCTTTAGTTGGTATTAGATTTCAAATTTATGGGTAATACACTTTTGCCCCAAACATGGTTGAACTTGGTTTTTGGAGGGGGTGTTAGCCTTGGATTTTCGGACAAATTGATCCTGACTCGATGAGCCCCATTTAAATGATTATTAGCCTTATATTTCCAACCTTGTTCATATCCAAGAGCTTTTAGTTGGTATTAGACTTCAAATTTATGGGTAATACACTTTTCCCCCAAACATGGTTGAACTTGGTTTTTGGAGGGGTGTTAGCATTCGATTTTCGGACAAATTGATCCTGACTCGACGAACCCCATTTAAATGAGTATTAGCCTTATATTTCTAACCTTGTTCATATCCAAGACCCTTTAGTTGGTATTAGACTTCAAATTTATGGGTAATACACTTTTCTCCCAAACATGGTTGAACTTGGTTTTTTGGAGGGGGTGTTTGCCTTCGATTTTTGGACAAATTGATCCCTGACTCGGCGAGCCCCATTTAAATGAGTATTTTCCTTATGTTTCTAACCTTGTTCATATACAAGAGCTTTTATTTTGTATTAGACTTCAAATTTATGGGTAATACACTTTTCTCCCAAACATGGTTGAACTTGGTTTTTGGAGGGGGTGTTAGCCTTGGATTTTCGGTCAAATTGATCCATACTCGACGAGCCCCATTTAAATGAGTATTAGCCTTATATTTCTAACCTTGTTAATTTCCAAGACCCTTTAGTTGGTATTAGACTTCAAATTTATGGGTAATACACTTTTCTCCCAAACATGGTTGAACTTGGTTTTTGTAGGGGGTGTTAGCCTTGGATTTTCGGTCAAATTGATCCTGACTCGACGAGCCCCATTTAAATGAGTATTAGCCTTATATTTATAACCTTGTTCATATCCTAGACCCTTTAGTTGGTATTAGACTTCAAATTTATGGGTAATATACTTTTCTCCCCAAACATGGTTGAACTTGGTTTTTGGAGGAGTGTTAGCCTTCGATTTTTCGGACAGATTGATCCCTGACTCGACGAACCCCCATTTAAATGAGTATTAGCCTTATATTTCTAACCTTGTTCATATACAAGACCCTTTAGTTGGTATTAGATTTCAAATTTATGGGTAATACACTTTTTGCTCCCAAACATGGTTGAACTTGGTTTTTTGGAGGGGTGTTAGCCTTGGATTTTCGGACAAATTGATCCTGACTCGATGAGCCCCATTTAAATGATTATTAGCCTTATATTTCCAACCTTGTTCATATCCAAGAGCTTTTAGTTGGTATTAGACTTCAAATTTATGGGTAATACACTTTTCTCCCAAACATGGTTGAACTTGGTTTTTGGAGGGGGTGTTAGCCTTGGATTTTCGGACAAATTGATCTTGACTCGACGAGCCCCATTTAAATGAGTATTAGCCTTATATTTATAACCTTGTTCATATCCAAGACCCTTTAGTTGGTATTAGATTTCAAATTTATGGGTAATACACTTTTGCCCCAAACATGGTTGAACTTGGTTTTTGGAGGGGGTGTTAGCCTTGGATTTTCGGACAAATTGATCCTGACTCGATGAGCCCCATTTAAATGATTATTAGCCTTATATTTCCAACCTTGTTCATATCCAAGAGCTTTTAGTTGGTATTAGACTTCAAATTTATGGGTAATACACTTTTCCCCCAAACATGGTTGAACTTGGTTTTTGGAGGGGGTGTTAGCATTCGATTTTCGGACAAATTGATCCTGACTCGACGAACCCCATTTAAATGAGTATTAGCCTTATATTTCTAACCTTGTTCATATCCAAGACCCTTTAGTTGGTATTAGACTTCAAATTTATGGGTAATACACTTTTCTCCCAAACATGGTTGAACTTGGTTTTTGGAGGGGTGTTTGCCTTGGATTTTTGGACAAATTGATCCTGACTCGACGAGCCCCATTTAAATGAGTATTTTCCTTATGTTTCTAACCTTGTTCATATACAAGAGCTTTTATTTTGTATTAGACTTCAAATTTATGGGTAATACACTTTTCTCCCAAACATGGTTGAACTTGGTTTTTGGAGGGGTGTTAGCCTTGGATTTTCGGTCAAATTGATCCATACTCGACGAGCCCCATTTAAATGAGTATTAGCCTTATATTTCTAACCTTGTTAATTTCCAAGACCCTTTAGTTGGTATTAGACTTCAAATTTATGGGTAATACACTTTTCTCCCAAACATGGTTGAACTTGGTTTTTGTAGGGGGTGTTAGCCTTGGATTTTCGGTCAAATTGATCCTGACTCGACGAGCCCCATTTAAATGAGTATTAGCCTTATATTTATAACCTTGTTCATATCCTAGACCCTTTAGTTGGTATTAGACTTCAAATTTATGGGTAATATACTTTTCTCCCCAAACATGGTTGAACTTGGTTTTTGGAGGAGTGTTAGCCTTCGATTTTCGGACAGATTGATCCTGACTCGACGAACCCCATTTAAATGAGTATTAGCCTTATATTTCTAACCTTGTTCATATACAAGACCCTTTAGTTGGTATTAGACTTCAAATTTATGGGTAATACACTTTTCTCCCAAACATGGTTGAACTAGGTTTTTGGAGGGGTGTTAGCCTTCGATTTTCGGACAGATTGATCCTGACTCGACGAGCCCCATTTAAATGAGTATTAGCCTTATATTTCTAACCTTGTTAATATACAAGAGCTTTTAGTTGGTATTAGACTTCAAATTTATGGGTAATACACTTTTCTCCCAAACATGGTTGAACTTGGTTTTTGGAGGAGTGTTAGCCTTCGATTTTCGGACAAATTGATCCTGACTCGACGAGCCCCATTTAAATGAGTATTAGCCTTATATTTCCAACCTTGTTCATATCCAAGAGCTTTTAGTTGGTATTAGACTTCAAAATTTATGGGTAATACACTTTTCTCCCAAACATGGTTGAACTTGGTTTTTTGGAGGGGGTGTTAGCCTTGGATTTTCGGTCAAATTGATCCGGACTCGACGAGCCCCATTTAAATGAGTATTAGCCTTATATTTCTAACCTTGTTCATATCCAAGACCCTTTTAGTTGGTATTAGACTTCAAATTTATGGGTAATACACTTTTCTCCCCAAACATGGTTGAACTTGGTTTTTGGAGGAGTGTTAGCCTTCGATTTTCGGACAAATTGATCCTGACTCGACGAGCCCCATTTAAATGAGTATTAGCCTTATATTTATAACCTTGTTCATATCCAAGACCCTTTAGTTGGTATTAGATTTCAAATTTATGGGTAATACACTTTTCCCCCAAACATGGTTGAATTTGGTTTTTGGAGGGGGTGTTAGCCTTGGATTTTCGGACAAATTGATCCTGACTCGATGAGCCCCATTTAAATGATTATTAGCCTTATATTTCCAACCTTGTTCATATCCAAGAGCTTTTAGTTGGTATTAGACTTCAAATTTATGGGTAATACACTTTTCTCCCAAACATGGTTGAACTTGGTTTTTGGAGGGGGTGTTAGCCTTGGATTTTTCGGTCAAATTGACCTCGACTCGACGAGCCCCATTTAAATGAGTATTAGCCTTATATTTCTAACCTTGTTCATATCCGAGACCCTTTAGTTGGTATTAGACTTCAAATTTATGGGTAATACACTTTTCTCCCCAAACATGGTTGAACTTGGTTTTTGGAGGGGTGTTAGCATTCGATTTTTCCGACAAATTGATCCCGACTCGACGACCCCCATTTAAATGAGTATTAGCCTTATATTTCTAACCTTGTTCATATCCAAGACCCTTTAGTTGGTATTAGACTTCAAATTTATGGGCTAATACACTTTTCTCCCAAACATAGTTGAACTTGGTTTTTGGAGGGGTGTTTGCCTTCGATTTTTTGGACAAATTGATCCCTGACTCGACGAGCCCCATTTAAATGAGTATTTTCCTTATGTTTCTAACCTTGTTCATATACAAGAGCTTTTATTTTGTATTAGACTTCAAATTTATGGGTAATACACTTTTCTCCCAAACATGGTTGAACTTGGTTTTTGGAGGGGTGTTAGCCTTGGATTTTTCGGTCAAATTGATCCGGACTCGACGAGCCCCATTTAAATGAGTATTAGCCTTATATTTCTAACCTTGTTAATTTCCAAGACCCTTTAGTTGGTATTAGACTTCAAATTTATGGGTAATACACTTTTCTCCCAAACATGGTTGAACTTGGTTTTTGTAGGGGTGTTAGCCTTGGATTTTCGGTCAAATTGATCCAGACTCGACGAGCCCCATTTAAATGAGTATTAGCCTTATATGTCTAACCTTGTTCATATCCAAGACCCTTTAGTTGGTATTAGACTTCAAATTTATGGGTCATACACTTGTCCCCCAAACATGGTTGAACTTGGTTTTTGGAGGGGGTGTTAGCCTTGGATTTTCGGAAAAATTGATCCTGACTCGACGAGCCCCATTTAAATGAGTATTAGCCTTATATTTCCAACCTTGTTCATATCCAAGAGCTTTTAGTTGGTATTAGACTACAAATTTATGGGTAATACACTTTTCTCCCAAACATGGTTCAATTTGGTTTTTGGAGGGGTGTTAGCCTTCGATTTTTCGGACAAATTGATCCTGACTCGATGAGCCCCATTTAAATGAGTATTTTCCTTATATTTCTAACCTTGTTAATATTCAAGAGCTTTTAGTTTGTATTAGACTTCAAATTTATGGGTAATACACTTTTCTCCCAAACATGGTTGAACTTAGTTTTTGGAGGGGGTGTTAGCCTTGGATTTTCGGTCAAATTGATCCAGACTCGACGAGCCCCATTTAAATGAGTATTAGCCTTATATTTCTAACCTTGTTAATATCCAAGACCCTTTAGTTGGTATTAGACTTCAAATTTATGGGTAATACACTTTTCCCCCAAACATGGTTGAACTTGGTTTTTGGAGGGGGTGTTAGCCTTGGATTTTCGGTCAAATTGATCCTGACTCGACGAGCCCCATTTAAATGAGTATTAGCCTTATATTTCTAACCTTGTTCATATCCGAGACCCTTTAGTTGGTATTAGACTTCAAATTTAGGGGTAATACACTTTTCTCCCAAACATGGTTGAATTTGGTTTTTGGAGGGGGTGTTAGCCTTGGATTTTTGGTCAAATTGATCCTGACTCGACGAGCCCCATTTAAATGAGTATTAGCCTTATATTTCCAACCTTGTTCATATCCCAGAGCTTTTAGTTGGTATTAGACTTCAAAATTATGGGTAATACACTTTTCTCCCAAACATGGTTGAACTTGGTTTTTGGAGGGGGTGCTAGCCTTGGATTTTTCGGTCAAATTGATCCGGACTCGACGAGCCCCCATTTAAATGAGTATTAGCCTTATATTTCTAAACTTGTTCTTATCCCAGACCCTTTAGTTGGTATTAGACTTCAAATTTATGGGTAATACACTTTTCCCCCAAACATGGTTGAACTTGGTTTTTGGAGGGGGTGTTAGCCTTGGATTTTCGGAAAAATTGATCCTGACTCGACGAGCCCCATTTAAATGAGTATTAGCCTTATATTTCCAACCTTGTTCATATCCAAGAGCTTTTAGTTGGTATTAGACTTCAAAATTATGGGTAATACACTTTTCTCCCAAATATGGTTGAACTTTGTTTTTGGAGGGGGTGTTAGCCTTGGATTTTCGGACAAATTGATCCAGACTCGACGAGCCCCATTTAAATGAGTATTAGCCTTATATTTCTAACCTTGTTCATATCCAAGACCTTTTAGTTGGTATTAGACTTCAAATTTATGGGTAATACACTTTTCCCCCAAACATGGTTGAACTTGGTTTTTGGAGGAGTGTTAGCCTTCGATTTTCGAACAAATTGATCCTGACTCGACGAGCCCCATTTAAATGAGTATTAGCCTTATATTTATAACCTTGTTCATATCCAAGACCCTTTAGTTGGTATTAGATTTCAAATTTATGGGTAATACACTTTTGCCCCAAACATGGTTGAACTTGGTTTTTGGAGGGGGTGTTAGCCTTGGATTTTCGGACAAATTGATCCTGACTCGATGAGCCCCATTTAAATGATTATTAGCCTTATATTTCCAACCTTGTTCATATCCAAGAGCTTTTAGTTGGTATTAGACTTCAAATTTATGGGTAATACACTTTTCCCCCAAACATGGTTGAACTTGGTTTTTGGAGGGGGTGTTAGCCTTGGATTTTCGGACAAATTGATCCTGACTCGACGAGCCCCATTTAAATGAGTATTAGCCTTATATTTATAACCTTGTTCATATCCAAGACCCTTTAGTTGGTATTAGATTTCAAATTTATGGGTAATACACTTTTGCTCCCAAACATGGTTGAACTTGGTTTTTGGAGGGGGTGTTAGCCTTGGATTTTCGGACAAATTGATCCCGACTCGATGAGCCCCCATTTAAATGATTATTAGCCTTATATTTCCAACCTTGTTCATATCCAAGAGCTTTTAGTTGGTATTAGACTTCAAATTTATGGGTAATACACTTTTCTCCCCAAACATGGTTGAACTTGGTTTTTGGAGGGGTGTTAGCATTCGATTTTCGGACAAATTGATCCCTGACTCGACGAACCCCCATTTAAATGAGTATTAGCCTTATATTTCTAACCTTGTTCATATCCAAGACCCTTTAGTTGGTATTAGACTTCAAATTTATGGGTAATACACTTTTCTCCCAAACATGGTTGAACTTGGTTTTTGGAGGGGGTGTTTGCCTTCGGTTTTTTGGACAAATTGATCCTGACTCGACGAGCCCCATTTAAATGAGTATTTTCCTTATGTTTCTAACCTTGTTCATATACAAGAGCTTTTATTTTGTATTAGACTTCAAATTTATGGGTAATACACTTTTCTCCCAAACATGGTTGAACTTGGTTTTTGGAGGGGGTGTTAGCCTTGGATTTTCGGTCAAATTGATCCATACTCGACGAGCCCCATTTAAATGAGTATTAGCCTTATATTTCTAACCTTGTTAATTTCCAAGACCCTTTAGTTGGTATTAGACTTCAAATTTATGGGTAATACACTTTTCTCCCAAACATGGTTGAACTTGGTTTTTGTAGGGGGTGTTAGCCTTGGATTTTCGGTCAAATTGATCCTGACTCGACGAGCCCCATTTAAATGAGTATTAGCCTTATATTTATAACCTTGTTCATATCCTAGACCCTTTAGTTGGTATTAGACTTCAAATTTATGGGTAATATACTTTTCCCCCAAACATGGTTGAACTTGGTTTTTGGAGGAGTGTTAGCCTTCGATTTTCGGACAGATTGATCCTGACTCGACGAACCCCATTTAAATGAGTATTAGCCTTATATTTCTAACCTTGTTCATATACAAGACCCTTTAGTTGGTATTAGACTTCAAATTTATGGGTAATACACTTTTCTCCCAAACATGGTTGAACTAGGTTTTTGGAGGGGTGTTAGCCTTCGATTTTCGGACAGATTGATCCTGACTCGACGAGCCCCATTTAAATGAGTATTAGCCTTATATTTCTAACCTTGTTAATATACAAGAGCTTTTAGTTGGTATTAGACTTCAAATTTATGGGTAATACACTTTTCTCCCAAACATGGTTGAACTTGGTTTTTGGAGGAGTGTTAGCCTTCGATTTTCGGACAAATTGATCCTGACTCGACGAGCCCCATTTAAATGAGTATTAGCCTTATATTTCCAACCTTGTTCATATCCAAGAGCTTTTAGTTGGTATTAGACTTCAAAATTATGGGTAATACACTTTTCTCCCAAACATGGTTGAACTTGGTTTTTGAAGGGGGTGCTAGCCTTGGATTTTCGGTCAGATTGATCCAGACTCGACGAGCCCCATTTAAATGCGTATTAGCCTTATATTTCTAACCTTGTTCATATCCAAGACCCTTTAGTTGGTATTAGACTTCAAAATTATGGGTAATACACTTTTCCCCCAAACATGGTTGAACTTGGTTTTTGGAGGGGGTGTTAGCCTTGGATTTTCGGAAAAATTGATCCTGACTCGACGAGCCCCATTTAAATGAGTATTAGCCTTATATTTCCAACCTTGTTCATATCCAAGAGATTTTAGTTGGTATTAGACTTCAAATTTATGGGTAATACACGTTTCTCCCAAACATGGTTGAACTTGGTTTTTGGAGGGGTGTTAGCCTTCGATTTTTGGACAGATTGATCCTGACTCGACGAGCCCCATTTAAATGAGTATTAGCCTTATATTTCTAACCTTGTTCATATACAAGAGCTTTTAGTTGGTATTAGACTTCAAGTTTATGGGTAATACACTTTTCTCCCAAACATGGTTGAACTTGGTTTTTGGAGGGGGTGTTAGCCTTGGATTTTCGGAAAAATTGATCCTGACTCGACGAGCCCCATTTAAATGAGTATTAGCCTTATATTTCCAACCATGTTCATATCCAAGAGCTTTTAGTTGGTATTAGACTTCAAAATTATGGGTAATACACTTTTCTCCCAAACATGGTTGAACTTTGTTTTTGGAGGGGGTGTTAGCCTTGGATTTTCGGACAAATTGATCCAGACTCGACGAGCCCCATTTAAATGAGTATTAGCCTTATATTTATAAACTTGTTCATATCCAAGACCCTTTAGTTGGTATTAGACTTCAAATTTATGGGTAATACACTTTTCCCCCAAACATGGTTGAACTTGGTTTTTGGAGGGGGTGTTAGCCTTGGATTTTCAGACAAATTGATCCTGACTCGATGAGCCCCATTTAAATGATTATTAGCCTTATATTTCCAACCTTGTTCATATCCAAGAGCTTTTAGTTGGTATTAGACTTCAAATTTATGGGTAATACACTTTTCTCCCAAACATGGTTGAACTTGGTTTTTGGAGGGGGTGTTAGCCTTGGATTTTCGGTCAAATTGATCCTGACTCGACGAGCCCCATTTAAATGAGTATTAGCCTTATATTTCTAACCTTGTTCATATCCGAGACCCTTTAGTTGGTATTAGACTTCAAATTTTTGGGTAATACACTTTCCCCCCAAACATGGTTGAACTTGGTTTTTGGAGGAGTGTTAGCCTTCGATTTTCGGACAAATTGATCCTGACTCGACGAACCCCATTTAAATGAGTATTAGCCTTATATTTCTAAACTTGTTCATATCCAAGACCCTTTAGTTGGTATTAGACTTCAAATTTATGGGTAATACACTTTTCTCCCAAACATGGTTGAACTTGGTTTTTGGAGGGGGTGTTAGCCTTGGATTTTCGGTCAAATTGATCCAGACTCGACGAGCCCCATTTAAATGAGTATTAGCCTTATATTTCTAACCTTGTTCATATCCAAGACCCTTTAGTTGGTATTAGACTTCAAATTTATGGGTCATACACTTGTCCCCCAAACATGGTTGAACTTGGTTTTTGGAGGGGGTGTTAGCCTTGGATTTTTGGAAAAATTGATCCTGACTCGACGAGCCCCATTTAAATGAGTATTAGCCTTATATTTCCAACCTTGTTCATATCCAAGAGCTTTTAGTTGGTATTAGACTACAAATTTATGGGTAATACACTTTTCTCCCAAACATGGTTGAACTAGGTTTTTGGAGGGGTGTTAGCCTTCGATTTTCGGACAGATTGATCCTGACTCGACGAGCCCCATTTAAATGAGTATTAGCCTTATATTTATAACCTTGTTAATATACAAGAGCTTTTAGTTGGTATTAGACTTCAAATTTATGGGTAATACACTTTTCTCCCAAACATGGTTGAACTTGGTTTTTGGAGGGGGTGTTAGCCTTGGATTTTCGGTCAAATTGATCCTGACTCGACGAGCCCCATTTAAATGAGTATTAGCCTTATATTTCTAACCTTGTTCATATCCGAGACCCTTTAGTTGGTATTAGACTTCAAATTTATGGGTAATACACTTTTCTCCCAAACATGGTTGAACTTGGTTTTTGGAGGGGTGTTAGCCTTCGATTTTCGGACAGATTGATCCTGACTCGACGAGCCCCATTTAAATGAGTATTAGCCTTATATTTCTAACCTTGTTCATATACAAGAGCTTTTAGTTGGTATTAGACTTCAAATTTATGGGTAATACATTTTTCTCCCAAACATGGTTGAACTTGGTTTTTGGAGGAGTGTTAGCCTTCGATTTTCGGACAAATTGATCCTGACTCGACGAGCCCCATTTAAATGAGTATTAGCCTTATATTTCTAACCTTGTTCATATACAAGACCCTTTAGTTGGTATTAGACTTCAAATTTATGGGTAATACACTTTTCTCCCAAACATGGTTGAACTTGGTTTTTGGAGGGGGTGTTAGCCTTGGATTTTCGGTCAAATTGATCCAGACTCGACGAGCCCCATTTAAATGAGTATTAGCCTTATATTTCTAACCTTGTTCATATCCAAGACCCTTTAGTTGGTATTAGACTTCAAATTTATGGGTCATACACTTGTCCCCCAAACATGGTTGAACTTGGTTTTTGGAGGGGGTGTTAGCCTTGGATTTTCGGAAAAATTGATCCTGACTCGACGAGCCCCATTTAAATGAGTATTAGCCTTATATTTCCAACCTTGTTCATATCCAAGAGCTTTTAGTTGGTATTAGACTACAAATTTATGGGTAATACACTTTTCTCCCAAACATGGTTGAACTAGGTTTTTGGAGGGGTGTTAGCCTTCGATTTTCGGACAGATTGATCCTGACTCGACGAGCCCCATTTAAATGAGTATTAGCCTTATATTTCTAACCTTGTTAATATACAAGAGCTTTTAGTTGGTATTAGACTTCAAATTTATGGGTAATACACCTTTCTCCCAAACATGGTTGAACTTGGTTTTTGGAGGGGGTGTTAGGCTTGGATTTTCGGTCAAATTGATCCTGACTCGACGAGCCCCATTTAAATGGGTATTAGCCTTATATTTCTATCCTTGTTCATATCCAAGACCCTTTAGTTGGTATTAGACTTCAAATTTATGGGTAATACACTTTTCTCCCAAACATGGTTGAACTTGGTTTTGGGAGGAGTGTTAGCCTTCGATTTTCGGACAAATTGATCCTGACTCGACGAGCCCCATTTAAATGAGTATTAGCCTTATATTTATAACCTTGTTCATATCCAAGAGCATTTAGTTGGTATTAGACTACAAATTTATGGGTAATACACTTTTCTCCCAAACATGGTTGAACTTGGTTTTTGGAGGAGTGTTAGCCTTCGATTTTCGGACAAATTGATCCTGACTCGACGAGCCCCATTTAAATGAGTATTAGCCTTATATTTCTAACCTTGTTCATATACAAGACCCTTTAGTTTGTATTAGACTTCAAATTTATGGGTAATACACTTTTCTCCCAAACATGGTTGAACTTGGTTTTTGGAGGGGGTGTTAGCCTTGGATTTTCGGTCAAATTGATCCAGACTCGACGAGCCCCATTTAAATGAGTATTAGTCTTATATTTCTAACCTTGTTCATATCCAAGACCCTTTAGTTTTTATTAGACTTCAAATTTATGGGTAATACACTTTTCCCGCAAACATGGTTGAATTTGGTTTTTGGAGGGGGTGTTAGCCTTGGATTTTCGGACAAATTGATCCTGACTCGACGAGCCCCATTTAAATGATTATTAGCCTTATATTTCCAACCTTGTTCATATCCAAGGGCTTTTAGTTGGTATTAGACTACAAATTTATGGGTAATACACTTTTCTCCCATACATGGTTGAACTTGGTTTTTGGAGGGGTGTTAGCCTTCGATTTTCGGACAGATTGATCCTGACTCGACGAGCCCCATTTAAATGAGTATTAGCCTTATATTTCTAACGTTGTTCATATACAAGATCTTTTAGTTTGTATTACACTTCAAATTTATGGGTAATACACTTTTCTCCCAAACATGGTTGAACTTGGTTTTTGGAGGGGGTGGTAGCCTTGGATTTTCGGTCAAATTGATCCAGACTCGACGAGCCCCATTTAAATGAGTGTTAGCCTTATATTTTTAACCTTGTTAATATCCAAGACCCTTTAGTTGGTATTAGACTTCAAATTTATGGGTAATACACTTTTCCCCCAAACATGGTTGAACTTGGTTTTTGGAGGGGGTGTTAGCCTTGGATTTTCGGACAAATTGATCCTGACTCGACGGGCCCCATTTAAATGAGTATTAGCCTTATATTTCCAACCTTGTTCATATCCAAGAGCTTTTAGTTGGTATTAGACTACAAATTTATAGGTAATACACTTTTCTCCCAAACATGGTTGAACTTGGTTTTTGGAGGGGTGTTAGCCTTCGATTTTCGGACAAATTGATCCTGACTCGACGAGCCCCATTTAAATGAGTATTAGCCTTATATTTCTAACCTTGTTCATATACAAGAGCTTTTAGTTGGTATTAGACTTCAAATTTATGGGTAATACACTTTTCTCCCAAACATGGTTGAACTTGGTTTTTAGAGGGGGTGTTAGCCTTGGATTTTCGGTCAAATTGATCCTGACTCGACGAGCCCCATTTAAATGTGTATTAGCCTTATATTTCTAAACTTGTTCATATCCGAGACCCTTTAGTTGGTATTAGACTTCAAATTTATGGGTAATACACTTTTCTCCCAAACATGGTTGAACTTGGTTTTTGGAGGGGTGTTAGCCTTCGATTTTCGGACAAATTGATCATGACTCGACGAGCCCCATTTAAATGAGTATTAGTCTTATATTTCTAACCTTGTTCATATCCAAGACCCTTTAGTTTTTATTAGACTTCAAATTTATGGGTAATACACTTTTCCCGCAAACATGGTTGAATTTGGTTTTTGGAGGGGGTGTTAGCCTTGGATTTTCGGACAAATTGATCCTGACTCGACGAGCCCCATTTAAATGATTATTAGCCTTATATTTCCAACCTTGTTCATATCCAAGGGCTTTTAGTTGGTATTAGACTACAAATTTATGGGTAATACACTTTTCTCCCATACATGGTTGAACTTGGTTTTTGGAGGGGTGTTAGCCTTCGATTTTCGGACAGATTGATCCTGACTCGACGAGCCCCATTTAAATGAGTATTAGCCTTATATTTCTAACGTTGTTCATATACAAGATCTTTTAGTTTGTATTACACTTCAAATTTATGGGTAATACACTTTTCTCCCAAACATGGTTGAACTTGGTTTTTGGAGGGGGTGGTAGCCTTGGATTTTCGGTCAAATTGATCCAGACTCGACGAGCCCCATTTAAATGAGTGTTAGCCTTATATTTTTAACCTTGTTAATATCCAAGACCCTTTAGTTGGTATTAGACTTCAAATTTATGGGTAATACACTTTTCCCCCAAACATGGTTGAACTTGGTTTTTGGAGGGGGTGTTAGCCTTGGATTTTCGGACAAATTGATCCTGACTCGACGGGCCCCATTTAAATGAGTATTAGCCTTATATTTCCAACCTTGTTCATATCCAAGAGCTTTTAGTTGGTATTAGACTACAAATTTATGGGTAATACACTTTTCTCCCAAACATGGTTGAACTAGGTTTTTGGAGGGGTGTTAGCCTTCGATTTTCGGACAGATTGATCCTGACTCGACGAGCCCCATTTAAATGAGTATTAGCCTTATATTTCCAACCTTGTTCATATACAAGAGCTTTTATTTGGTATTAGACTTCAAATTTATGGGTAATACACTTTTCTCCCAAACATGGTTGAACTTGGTTTTTTGGAGGGGGTGTTAGCCTTGGATTTTCGTTCAAATTGATCCTGACTCGATGAGCCCCATTTAAATGAGTATTAGCCTTATATTTCTAACCTTGTTCATATCCGAGACCCTTTAGTTGGTATTAGACTTCAAATTTATGGGTAATACACTTTTCTCCCAAACATAGTTGAACTTGGTTTTTGGAGGAGTGTTAGCCTCGATTTTCGGACAAATTGATCCTAACCCGACGAGCCCCATTTAAATTGGTATTAGCCTTATATTTATAGCCTTGTTCATATTCAAGAGCTTTTAGTTGGTATTAGACTACAAATTTATGGGTAATACACGTTTCTCCCAAACATGGTTGAACTTGGTTTTTGGAGGGGTGTTAGCCTTCGATTTTCAGACAAATTGATCCTGACTCGACGAGCCCCATTTAAATGAGTATTAGCCTTATATTTCTAACCTTGTTCATATACAAGAGCTTTTAGTTGGTATTAGACTTCAAATTTATGGGTAATACACTTTTCTCCCAAACATGGTTGAACTTGGTTTTTAGAGGGGGTGTTAGCCTTGGATTTTCGGTCAAATTGATCCTGACTCGACGAGCCCCATTTAAATGTGTATTAGCCTTATATTTCTAAACTTGTTCATATCCGAGACCCTTTAGTTGGTATTAGACTTCAAATTTATGGGTAATACACTTTTCTCCCAAACATGGTTGAACTTGGTTTTTGGAGGGGTGTTAGCCTTCGATTTTCGGACAAATTGATCATGACTCGACGAGCCCCATTTAAATGAGTATTAGCCTTATATTTCCAACCTTGTTCATATACAAGAGCTTTTATTTGGTATTAGACTTCAAATTTATGGGTAATACACTTTTCTCCCAAACATGGTTGAACTTGGTTTTTGGAGGGGGTGTTAGCCTTGGATTTTCGTTCAAATTGATCCTGACTCGATGAGCCCCATTTAAATGAGTATTAGCCTTATATTTCTAACCTTGTTCATATCCGAGACCCTTTAGTTGGTATTAGACTTCAAATTTATGGGTAATACACTTTTCCCCCAAACATGGTTGAACTTGGTTTTTGGAGGGGGTGTTAGCCTTGGATTTTCGGTCAAATTGATCCTGACTCGACGAGCCCCATTTAAATTAGTATTAGCCTTATATTTCTAACCTTCTTCATATACAAGAGCTTTTAGTTGGTATTAGACTTCAAATTTATGGGTAATACACTTTTCTCCCAAACATGGTTGAACTTGGTTTTTAGAGGGGGTGTTAGCCTTGGATTTTCGGTCAAATTGATCCTGACTCGACGAGCCCCATTTAAATGTGTATTAGCCTTATATTTCTAAACTTGTTCATATCCGAGACCCTTTAGTTGGTATTAGACTTCAAATTTATGGGTAATACACTTTTCTCCCAAACATGGTTGAACTTGGTTTTTGGAGGGGTGTTAGCCTTCGATTTTCGGACAAATTGATCATGACTCGACGAGCCCCATTTAAATGAGTATTAGCCTTATATTTCCAACCTTGTTCATATACAAGAGCTTTTATTTGGTATTAGACTTCAAATTTATGGGTAATACACTTTTCTCCCAAACATGGTTGAACTTGGTTTTTGGAGGGGGTGTTAGCCTTGGATTTTCGTTCAAATTGATCCTGACTCGATGAGCCCCATTTAAATGAGTATTAGCCTTATATTTCTAACCTTGTTCATATCCGAGACCCTTTAGTTGGTATTAGACTTCAAATTTATGGGTAATACACTTTTCTCCCAAACATAGTTGAACTTGGTTTTTGGAGGAGTGTTAGCCTCGATTTTCGGACAAATTGATCCTAACCCGACGAGCCCCATTTAAATTGGTATTAGCCTTATATTTATAGCCTTGTTCATATTCAAGAGCTTTTAGTTGGTATTAGACTACAAATTTATGGGTAATACACGTTTCTCCCAAACATGGTTGAACTTGGTTTTTGGAGGGGTGTTAGCCTTCGATTTTCAGACAAATTGATCCTGACTCGACGAGCCCCATTTAAATGAGTATTAGCCTTATATTTCTAACCTTGTTCATATACAAGAGCTTTTAGTTGGTATTAGACTTCAAATTTATGGGTAATACACTTTTCTCCCAAACATGGTTGAACTTGGTTTTTAGAGGGGGTGTTAGCCTTGGATTTTCTGGTCAAATTGATCCCTGACTCGACGAGCCCCATTTAAATGTGTATTAGCCTTATATTTCTAAACTTGTTCATATCCGAGACCCTTTAGTTGGTATTAGACTTCAAATTTATGGGTAATACACTTTTCTCCCAAACATGGTTGAACTTGGTTTTTGGAGGGCTGTTAGCCTTCGATTTTCGGACAAATTGATCATTACTCGACGAGCCCCATTTAAATGAGTATTAGCCTTATATTTCCAACCTTGTTCATATACAAGAGCTTTTATTTGGTATTAGACTTCAAATTTATGGGTAATACACTTTTCTCCCAAACATGGTTGAACTTGGTTTTTGGAGGGGGTGTTAGCCTTGGATTTTCGGTCAAATTGATCCTGACTCGACGAGCCCCATTTAAATGAGTATTAGCCTTATATTTCTAACCTTGTTCATATCCGAGACCCTTTAGTTGGTATTAGACTTCAAATTTATGGGTAATACACTTTTCTCCCAAACATAGTTGAACTTGGTTTTTGGAGGAGTGTTAGCCTCGATTTTCGGACAAATTGATCCTAACCCGACGAGCCCCATTTAAATTGGTATTAGCCTTATATTTATAGCCTTGTTCATATTCAAGAGCTTTTAGTTGGTATTAGACTACAAATTTATGGGTAATACACTTTTCTCCCAAACATGGTTGAACTTGGTTTTTGGAGGGGTGTTAGCCTTCGATTTTCAGACAAATTGATCCTGACTCGACGAGCCCCATTTAAATGAGTATTTTCCTTATATTTCTAACCTTGTTCATATAGAAGAGCTTTTAGTTGGTATTAGACTTCAAATTTATGGGTAATACACTTTTCTCCCAAACATGGTTGAACTTGGTTTTTAGAGGGGGTGTTAGCCTTGGATTTTCGGTCAAATTGATCCTGACTCGACAAGCCCCATTTAAATGCGTATTAGCCTTATATTTCCAACCTTGTTCATATACAAGAGCTTTTAGTTGGTATTAGACTTCAAATTTATGGGTAATACACTTTTCTCCCAAACATGGTTGAACTTGGTTTTTGGAGGGGGTGTTAGCCTTGGATTTTTGGTCAAAATCATCCTGACTCGACGAGCCCCATTTAAATGAGTATTAGCCTTATATTTCCAACCTTGTTCATATACAAGAGATTTTGGTTGGTATTAGACTTCAAATTTATGGGTAATACACTTTTCTCCCAAACATGATTGAACTTGGTTTTTGGAGGGGGTGTTAGCCTTGGATTTTCGGACAAATTGATCCAGACTCGACGAGCCCCATTTAAATGAGTATTAGCCTTATATTTCTAACCTTTTTCATATCCAAGACCCTTTAGTTGGTATTAGACTTCAAATTTATGGGTAATACACTTTTCCCCCAAACATGGTCGAACTTGGTTTTTGGAGGGGGTGTTAGCCTTGGATTTTCGGACAAATTGATCCTGACTCGATGAGCCCCATTTATATGATTATTAGCCTTATATTTCCAACCTTGTTCATATCCAAGAGCTTTTAGTTGGTATTATACTACAAATTTATGGGTAATACACTTTTCTCCCATACATGGTTGAACTTGGTTTTTGGAGGGGTGTTAGCCTTCGATTTTCGGACAGATTGATCCTGACTCGACGAGCCCCATTTAAATGAGTATTAGCCTTATATTTCTAACCTTGTTCATATCCAAGACCCTTTAGTTGGTATTAGACTTTAAATTTATGGGTAATACACTTTTCCCCTAAACATGGTTGAACTTGGTTTTTGGAGGGGGTGTTAGCCTTGGATTTTTGGACAAATTGATCCAGACTCGACGAGCCCCATTTAAATGAGTATTAGCCTTATATTTCTAACCTTGTTCATATCCGAGACCCTTTAGTTGGTATTAGACTTGAAATTTATGGGTAATACACTTTTCTCCCAAACATGGTTGAACTTGGTTTTTGGAGGAGTGTTAGCCTTCGATTTTCGGACAAGTTGATCCTGACTCGACGAGCCCCATTTAAATGAGTATTTTCCTTATATTTCAAACCTTTTTCATATACAAGAGCTTTTAGTTTGTATTAGACTTCAAATTTATGGGTAATACACTTTTCTCCCAAACATGGTTGAACTTGGTTTTTGGAGGGGGTGGTAGCCTTGGATTTTCGGTCAAATTGATCCAGACTCGACGAGCCCCATTTAAATGAGTATTAGCCTTATATTTCTAACCTTGTTAATATCCAAGACCCTTTAGTTGGTATTAGACTTCAAATTTATGGGTAATACACTTTTCCCCCAAACATGGTTGAACTTGGTTTTTGGAGGGGGTGTTAGCCTTGGATTTTCGGACAAATTGATCCTGACTCGACGAGCCCCATTTAAATGAGTATTATCCTTATATTTCCAACCTTGTTCATATCCACGAGCTTTTAGTTGGTATTAGACTTCAAATTTATGGGTAATACACTTTTCCCTAAACATGGTTGAACTTGGTTTTTAGAGGGGGTGTTAGCCTTGGCTTTTCGGACAAATTGATCCTGACTCGACGAGCCCCATTGAAATGATTATTAGCCTTATATTTCCAACCTTGTTCATATCCAAGATCTTTTAGTTGGTATTAGACTTCAAAATTATGTGTAATACACTTTTCTCCCAAACATGGTTGAACTTGGTTTTTGGAGGGGGTGTTAGCCTTGGATTTTCGGTCAGATTGATCCTGACTCAACGAGCCCCATTTAAATGAGTATTAGCCTTATATTTCTAACCTTGTTCATATCCGAGACCCTTTAGTTGGTATTAGACTTCAAATTTATGGTTAATACACTTTTCTCCCAAACATGGTTGAACTTGGTTTTTAGAGGAGTGTTAGCCTTCGATTTTCGGACAAATTGATCCTGACTCGACGGGCCCCATTTAAATGAGTATTAGCCTTATATTTCCAACCTTGTTCATATCCAAGAGCTTTTAGTTGGTATTAGACTACAAATTTATAGGTAATACACTTTTCTCCCAAACATGGTTGAACTTGGTTTTTGGAGGGGTGTTAGCCTTCGATTTTCGGACAAATTGATCCTGACTCGACGAGCCCCATTTAAATGAGTATTAGCCTTATATTTCTAACCTTGTTCATATACAAGAGCTTTTAGTTTGTATTAGACTTCAAATTTATGGGTAATACACTTTTCTCCCAAACATGGTTGAACTTGGTTTTTGGAGGGGGTGGTAGCATTGGATTTTCGGTCAAATTGATCCAGACTCGACGAGCCCCATTTAAATGAGTATTAGCCTTATATTTCTAACCTTGTTAATATCCAAGACCCTTTAGTTGGTATTAGACTTCAAATTTATGGGTAATACACTTTTCCCCCAAACATGGTTGAACTTGGTTTTTGGAGGGGGTGTTAGCCTTGGATTTTCGGACAAATTGATCTTGACTCGATGAGCCCCATTTATATGATTACTAGCCTTATATTTCCAACCTTGTTCATATCCAAGAGCTTTTAGTTGGTAATAGACTACAAATTTATGGGTAATACACTTTTCTCCCATACATGGTTGAACTTGGTTTTTGGAGGGGTGTTAGCCTTCGATTTTCGGACAGATTGATCCTGACTCGACGAGCCCCATTTAAATGAGTATTAGCCTTATATTTATAACCTTGTTCATATCCAAGACCCTTTAGTTGGTATTAGACTTCAAATTTATGGGTAATACACTTTTCCCCCAAACATGGTTGAACTTGGTTTTTGGAGGGGGTGTTAGCCTTGGATTTTCGGACAAATTGATCCAGACTCTACGAGCCCCATTTAAATGAGTATTAGACTTAGATTTATAACCTTGTTCATATCCGAGACCCTTTAGTTGGTATTAGACTTGAAATTTATGGGTAATACACTTTTCTCCCAAACATGGTTGAACTTGGTTTTTGGAGGAGTGTTAGCCTTCGATTTTCGGACAAGTTGATCCTGACTCGACGAGCCCCATTTAAATGAGTATTTTCCTTATATTTCTAACCTTTTTCATATACAAGAGCTTTTAGTTTGTATTAGACTTCAAATTTATGGGTAATACACTTTTCTCCCAAACATGGTTGAACTTGGTTTTTGGAGGGGGTGGTAGCCTTGGATTTTCGGTCAAATTGATGCAGACTCGACGAGCCCCATTTAAATGAGTATTAGCCTTATATTTCTAACCTTGTTAATATCCAAGACCCTTTAGTTGGTATTAGACTTCAAATTTATGGGTAATACACTTTTCCCCCAAACATGGTTGAACTTGGTTTTTGGAGGGGGTGTTAGCCTTGGATTTTCGGACAAATTGATCCTGACTCGACGAGCCCCATTTAAATGAGTGTTATCCTTATATTTCCAACCTTGTTCATATCCAAGAGCTTTTAGTTGGTATTAGACTTCAAATTTATGGGTAATACACTTTTCCCTAAACATGGTTGAACTTGGTTTTTAGAGGGGGTGTTAGCCTTGGCTTTTCGGACAAATTGATCCTGACTCGACGAGCCCCATTTAAATGATTATTAGCCTTATATTTCCAACCTTGTTCATATCCAAGATCTTTTAGTTGGTATTAGACTTCAAAATTATGTGTAATACACTTTTCTCCCAAACATGGTTGAACTTGGTTTTTGGAGGGGGTGTTAGCCTTGGATTTTCGGTCAAATTGATCCTGACTCGACGAACCCCATTTAAATGAGTATTAGCCTTATATTTCCAACCTTGTTCATATCCAAGAGCTTTTAGTTGGTATTAGACTACAAATTTATGGGTAATACACTTTTCTCCCATACATGGTTGAACTTGGTTTTTGGAGGGGTGTTAGCCTTCGATTTTCGGACAGATTGATCCTGACTCGACGAGCCCCATTTAAATGAGTATTAGCCTTATATTTCTAACCTTGTTCATATCCAAGACCCTTTAGTTGGTATTAGACTTCAAATTTATGGGTAATACACTTTTTCCCCCAAACATGGTTGAACTTGGTTTTTGGAGGGGGTGTTAGCCTTGGATTTTTCGGACAAATTGATCCGGACTCGACGAGCCCCCATTTAAATGAGTATTAGCCTTATATTTCTAACCTTGTTCATATCCGAGACCCTTTAGTTGGTATTAGACTTCAAATTTATGGGTAATACACTTTTCTCCCAAACATGGTTGAACTTGGTTTTTGGAGGGGGTGGTAGCCTTGGATTTTCGGTCAAATTGATGCAGACTCGACGAGCCCCATTTAAATGAGTATTAGCCTTATATTTCTAACCTTGTTAATATCCAAGACCCTTTAGTTGGTATTAGACTTCAAATTTATGGGTAATACACTTTTCCCCCAAACATGGTTGAACTTGGTTTTTGGAGGGGGTGTTAGCCTTGGATTTTCGGACAAATTGATCCTGACTCGACGAGCCCCATTTAAATGAGTGTTATCCTTATATTTCCAACCTTGTTCATATCCAAGAGCTTTTAGTTGGTATTAGACTTCAAATTTATGGGTAATACACTTTTCCCTAAACATGGTTGAACTTGGTTTTTAGAGGGGGTGTTAGCCTTGGCTTTTCGGACAAATTGATCCTGACTCGACGAGCCCCATTTAAATGATTATTAGCCTTATATTTCCAACCTTGTTCATATCCAAGATCTTTTAGTTGGTATTAGACTTCAAAATTATGTGTAATACACTTTTCTCCCAAACATGGTTGAACTTGGTTTTTGGAGGGGGTGTTAGCCTTGGATTTTCGGTCAAATTGATCCTGACTCGACGAACCCCATTTAAATGAGTATTAGCCTTATATTTCCAACCTTGTTCATATCCAAGAGCTTTTAGTTGGTATTAGACTACAAATTTATGGGTAATACACTTTTCTCCCATACATGGTTGAACTTGGTTTTTGGAGCGGTGTTAGCCTTCGATTTTCGGACAGATTGATCCTGACTCGACGAGCCCCATTTAAATGAGTATTAGCCTTATATTTCTAACCTTGTTCATATCCAAGACCCTTTAGTTGGTATTAGACTTCAAATTTATGGGTAATACACTTTTCCCCCAAACATGGTTGAACTTGGTTTTTGGAGGGGGTGTTAGCCTTGGATTTTTGGACAAATTGATCCAGACTCGACGAGCCCCATTTAAATGAGTATTAGCCTTATATTTCTAACCTTGTTCATATCCGAGACCCTTTAGTTGGTATTAGACTTGAAATTTATGGGTAATACACTTTTCTCCCAAACATGGTTGAACTTGGTTTTTGGAGGAGTGTTAGCCTTCGATTTTCGGACAAGTTGATCCTGACTCGACGAGCCCCATTTAAATGAGTATTTTCCTTATATTTCTAAACTTTTTCATATACAAGAGCTTTTAGTTTGTATTGGACTTCAAATTTATGGGTAATACACTTTTCTCCCAAACATGGTTGAACTTGGTTTTTGGAGGGGGTGTTAGCCTTGGATTTTCGGTCAAATTGATCCTGACTCGACGAGCCCCATTTAAATGAGTATTAGCCTTATATTTCCAACCTTGTTCATATCCAAGAGCTTTTAGTTGGTATTAGACTACAAATTTATGGGTAATACACTTTTCTCCCATACATGGTTGAACTTGGTTTTTGGAGGGGTGTTAGCCTTTGATTTTCAGACAAATTGATCCTGACTCGACGAGCCCCATTTAAATGAGTATTAGCCTTATATTTCCAACCTTGTTCATATCCAAGAGCTTTTAGTTGGTATTAGACTACAAATTTATGGGTAATACACTTTTCTCCCAAACGTGGTTGAACTTGGTTTTTGGAGGGGTGTTAGCCTTCGATTTTCGGACAAATTGATCCTGATTCGACGATCCCCATTTAAATGAGTATTAGCCTTATATTTCTAACCTTGTTCATATCCAAGACCCTTTAGTTGGTATTAGACTTCAAATTTATGGGTAATACACTTTTCCCCCACACATGGTTGAACTTGGTTTTTAGAGGGGGTGTTAGCCTTGGATTTTCGGAAAAATTGATCCTGACTCGACGAGCCCCATTTAAATGAGTATTAGCCTTATATTTCCAACCTTGTTCATATCCAAGAGCTTTTAGTTTGTATTAGACTTCAAATTTATGGGTAATACACTTTTCTCCCAAACATGGTTGAACTTGGTTTTTGGAGGGGGTGTTAGCCTTGGATTTTTGGTCAAATTGATCCAGACTCGACAAGCCCCATTTAAATGAGTATTAGCCTTATATTTCTAACCTTGTTCATATCCAAGACCCTTTAGTTGGTATTAGACTTCAAATTTATGGGTAATACACTTTTCCCCCAAACATGGTCGAACTTGGTTTTTGGAGGGGGTGTTAGCCTTGGATTTTCGGACAAATTGATCCAGACTCGGCGAGCCCAATTTAAATGAGTATTAGCATTATATTTCTAACCTTGTTCATATCCAAGACCCTTTAGTTGGTATTAGACTTCAAATTTATGAGTAATACACTTTTCCCCCAAGCATGGTTGAACTTGGTTTTTGGAGGGGGTGTTAGCCTTGGATTTTCGGGCAAATTGATCCTGACTCGACGAGCCCCATTTAAATGATTATTAGCCTTATATTTCCAACCTTTTTCATATCCAAGAGCTTTTAGTTGGTATTAGACTACAAATTTATGGGTAATACACTTTTCTCCCATACATGGTTGAACTTGGTTTTTGGAGGGGTGTTAGTCTTCGATTTTCAGACAGATTGATCCTGACTCGACGAGCCCCATTTAAATGATTATTAGCCTTATACTTCTAACCTTGTTCATATACAAGACCCTTTAGTTGGTATTAGACTTCAAATTTATGGGTACTACACTTTTCCCCCACACATGGTTGAACTTGGTTTTTGGAGGGGTGTTAGCCTTCGATTTTCGGACAAATTGATCCTGACTCGAGGAGCCCCATTTAAATGAGTATTAGCCTTATATTTCCAACCTTGTTCATATCCAAGAGCTTTTAGTTGGTATTAGACTACAAATTTATGGGTAATACACTTTTCCCCCAAACATGGTTGAAGTTGGTTTTTAGAGGGGGTGTTAGCCTTGGATTTTCGGACAAATTGATCCCAGCACTCGACGACCCCCCATTTAAATGAGTATTAGCCTTATATTTCTAACCTTGTTCATATACAAGACCCTTTAGTTGGTATTAGACTTCAAATTTATGGGTAATACACTTTTCCCCCAAACATGGTTGAACTTGGTTTTTGGAGGGGGTGTTAGCCTTGGATTTTTGGACAAATTGATCCTGACTCGACGAGCCCCATTTAAATGATTATTAGCCTTATATTTCCAACCTTGTTCATATTCAAGAGCTTTTAGTTGATATTAGACTACAAATTTATGGGTAATACACTTGTCTTCCATACATGGTTGAACTTGGTTTTTGGAGGGGTGTTACCCTTCGATTTTCGGACAGATTGATCCTGACTCGACGAGCCCCATTTAAATGAGTATTAGCCTTATATTTCTAACCTTGTTCATATACAAGAGCTTTTAGTTGGTATTAGACTTCAAATTTATAGGTAATACACTTTTCTCCAAAACATGGTTGAACTTGGTTTTTGGAGGGGGTGTTAGCCTTGGATTTTCGGACAAATTGATCCAGACTCGACGAGCCCCATTTAAATGAGTATTAGCCTTATATTTCTAACCTTGTTCATATCCAAGACCCTTTAGTTGGTATTAGACTTCAAATTTATGGGTAATACACTTTTCCCCCAAACATGGTTGAACTTGGTTTTTGGAGGGGGTGTTAGCCTTGGATTTTTGGACAAATTGATCCTGACTCGACGAGCCCCATTTAAATGATTATTAGCCTTATATTTCCAACCTTGTTCATATTCAAGAGCTTTTAGTTGATATTAGACTACAAATTTATGGGTAATACACTTTTCTCCCATACATGGTTGAACTTGGTTTTTGGAGGGGTGTTACCCTTCGATTTTCGGACAGATTGATCCTGACTCGACGAGCCCCATTTAAATGAGTATTAGCCTTATATTTCTAACCTTGTTCATATACAAGAGCTTTTAGTTGGTATTAGACTTCAAATTTATAGGTAATACACTTTTCTCCAAAACATGGTTGAACTTGGTTTTTGGAGGGGGTGTTAGCCTTGGATTTTCTGGACAAATTGATCCGGACTCGACGAGCCCCATTTAAATGAGTATTAGCATTATATTTCTAACCTTGTTCATATCCATGACCCTTTAGTTGGTATTAGACTTCAAATTTATGGGTAATACACTTTTTCCCCCAAACATGGTTGAACTTGGTTTTTGGACTGGGGTGTTAGCCTTGGATTTTCGGACAAATTGATCCGGACTCGACGAGCCCCCATTTAAATGGGTATTAGCCTTATATTTCTAACCTTGTTCATATCCGAGACCCTTTAGTTGGTATTAGACTTGAAATTTATGGGTAATACACTTTTCTCCCAAACATGGTTGAACTTGGTTTTTGGAGGAGTGTTAGCCTTCGATTTTCGGACAAGTTGATCCTGACTCGACGAGCCCCATTTAAATGAGTATTTTCCTTATATTTCTAAACTTTTTCATATACAAGAGCTTTTAGTTTGTATTAGACTTCAAATTTATGGGTAATACACTTTTCTCCCAAACATGGTTGAACTTGGTTTTTGGAGGGGGTGTTAGCCTTGGATTTTCGGTCAAATTGATCCTGACTCGACGAGCCCCATTTAAATGAGTATTAGCCTTATATTTCCAACCTTGTTCATATCCAAGAGCTTTTAGTTGGTATTAGACTACAAATTTATGGGTAATACACTTTTCTCCCATACATGGTTGAACTTGGTTTTTGGAGGGGGTGTTAGCCTTGGATTTTCAGACAAATTGATCCTGACTCGACGAGCCCCATTTAAATGAGTATTAGCCTTATATTTCCAACCTTGTTCATATCCAAGAGCTTTTAGTTGGTATTAGACTACAAATTTATGGGTAATACACTTTTCTCCCAAACGTGGTTGAACTTGGTTTTTGGAGGGGTGTTAGCCTTGGATTTTTGGTCAAATTGATCCAGACTCGACAAGCCCCATTTAAATGAGTATTAGCCTTATATTTCTAACCTTGTTCATATCCAAGACCCTTTAGTTGGTATTAGACTTCAAATTTATGGGTAATACACTTTTTCCCCCAAACATGGTTGAACTTGGTTTTTGGAGGGGGTGTTAGCCTTGGATTTTCTGGACAAATTGATCCGGACTCGACGAGCCCCCATTTAAATGAGTATTAGCATTATATTTCTAACCTTGTTCATATCCAAGACCCTTTAGTTGGTATTAGACTTCAAATTTATGAGTAATACACTTTTTCCCCCAAGCATGGTTGAACTTGGTTTTTGGAGGGGGTGTTAGCCTTGGATTTTCGGGCAAATTGATCCTGACTCGACGAGCCCCATTTAAATGATTATTAGCCTTATATTTCCAACCTTGTTCATATCCAAGAGCTTTTAGTTGGTATTACACTACAAATTTATGGGTAATACACTTTTCTCCCATACATGGTTGAACTTGGTTTTTTGGAGGGGTGTTAGTCTTCGATTTTCGTGACAGATTGATCCTGACTCGACGAGCCCCATTTAAATGATTATTAGCCTTATACTTCTAACCTTGTTCATATACAAGACCCTTTAGTTGGTATTAGACTTCAAATTTATGGGTACTACACTTTTCCCCCACACATGGTTGAACTTGGTTTTTGGAGGGGTGTTAGCCTTCGATTTTCTGGACAAATTGATCCCGACTCGAGGAGCCCCATTTAAATGAGTATTAGCCTTATATTTCCAACCTTGTTCATATCCAAGAGCTTTTAGTTGGTATTAGACTACAAATTTATGGGTAATACACTTTTCCCCCAAACATGGTTGAAGTTGGTTTTTAGAGGGGGTGTTAGCCTTGGATTTTTCGGACAAATTGATCCGGGACTCGACGACCCCCCCATTTAAATGAGTATTAGCCTTATATTTCTAACCTTGTTCATATACAAGACCCTTTAGTTGGTATTAGACTTCAAATTTATGGGTAATACACTTTTCCCCCAAACATGGTTGAACTTGGTTTTTGGAGGGGGTGTTAGCCTTGGATTTTTGGACAAATTGATCCTGACTCGACGAGCCCCATTTAAATGATTATTAGCCTTATATTTCCAACCTTGTTCATATTCAAGAGCTTTTAGTTGATATTAGACTACAAATTTATGGGTAATACACTTGTCTTCCATACATGGTTGAACTTGGTTTTTTGGAGGGGTGTTACCCTTCGATTTTCGGGACAGATTGATCCCGACTCGACGAGCCCCATTTAAATGAGTATTAGCCTTATATTTCTAACCTTGTTCATATACAAGAGCTTTTAGTTGGTATTAGACTTCAAATTTATAGGTAATACACTTTTCTCCAAAACATGGTTGAACTTGGTTTTTGGAGGGGGTGTTAGCCTTGGATTTTCGGACAAATTGATCCAGACTCGACGAGCCCCCATTTAAATGAGTATTAGCCTTATATTTCTAACCTTGTTCATATCCAAGACCCTTTAGTTGGTATTAGACTTCAAATTTATGGGTAATACACTTTTCCCCCAAACATGGTTGAACTTGGTTTTTGGAGGGGGTGTTAGCCTTGGATTTTTGGACAAATTGATCCTGACTCGACGAGCCCCATTTAAATGATTATTAGCCTTATATTTCCAACCTTGTTCATATTCAAGAGCTTTTAGTTGATATTAGACTACAAATTTATGGGTAATACACTTTTCTCCCATACATGGTTGAACTTGGTTTTTGGAGGGGTGTTACCCTTCGATTTTCGGACAGATTGATCCTGACTCGACGAGCCCCATTTAAATGAGTATTAGCCTTATATTTCTAACCTTGTTCATATACAAGAGCTTTTAGTTGGTATTAGACTTCAAATTTATAGGTAATACACTTTTCTCCAAAACATGGTTGAACTTGGTTTTTGGAGGGGGTGTTAGCCTTGGATTTTCGGACAAATTGATCCAGACTCGACGAGCCCCATTTAAATGAGTATTAGCATTATATTTCTAACCTTGTTCATATCCATGACCCTTTAGTTGGTATTAGACTTCAAATTTATGGGTAATACACTTTTCCCCCAAACATGGTTGAACTTGGTTTTTGGACGGGGTGTTAGCCTTGGATTTTCGGACAAATTGATCCAGACTCGACGAGCCCCATTTAAATGAGTATTAGCCTTATATTTCTAACCTTGTTCATATCCGAGACCCTTTAGTTGGTATTAGACTTGAAATTTATGGGTAATACACTTTTCTCCCAAACATGGTTGAACTTGGTTTTTGGAGGAGTGTTAGCCTTCGATTTTCGGACAAGTTGATCCTGACTCGACGAGCCCCATTTAAATGAGTATTTTCCTTATATTTCTAAACTTTTTCATATACAAGAGCTTTTAGTTTGTATTAGACTTCAAATTTATGGGTAATACACTTTTCTCCCAAACATGGTTGAACTTGGTTTTTGGAGGGGGTGTTAGCCTTGGATTTTCGGTCAAATTGATCCTGACTCGACGAGCCCCATTTAAATGAGTATTAGCCTTATATTTCCAACCTTGTTCATATCCAAGAGCTTTTAGTTGGTATTAGACTACAAATTTATGGGTAATACACTTTTCTCCCATACATGGTTGAACTTGGTTTTTGGAGGGGTGTTAGCCTTTGATTTTCAGACAAATTGATCCTGACTCGACGAGCCCCATTTAAATGAGTATTAGCCTTATATTTCCAACCTTGTTCATATCCAAGAGCTTTTAGTTGGTATTAGACTACAAATTTATGGGTAATACACTTTTCTCCCAAACGTGGTTGAACTTGGTTTTTGGAGGGGTGTTAGCCTTGGATTTTTGGTCAAATTGATCCAGACTCGACAAGCCCCATTTAAATGAGTATTAGCCTTATATTTCTAACCTTGTTCATATCCATGACCCTTTAGTTGGTATTAGACTTCAAATTTATGGGTAATACACTTTTCCCCCAAACATGGTTGAACTTGGTTTTTGGAGGGGGTGTTAGCCTTGGATTTTCGGACAAATTGATCCAGACTCGGCGAGCCCCATTTAAATGAGTATTAGCATTATATTTCTAACCTTGTTCATATCCAAGACCCTTTAGTTGGTATTAGACTTCAAATTTATGAGTAATACACTTTTCCCCCAAGCATGGTTGAACTTGGTTTTTGGAGGGGGTGTTAGCCTTGGATTTTCGGGCAAATTGATCCCGACTCGACGAGCCCCCATTTAAATGATTATTAGCCTTATATTTACAACCTTGTTCATATCCAAGAGCTTTTAGTTGGTATTACACTACAAATTTATGGGTAATACACTTTTCTCCCATACATGGTTGAACTTGGTTTTTTGGAGGGGTGTTAGTCTTCGATTTTCGGACGCATTGATCCCGACTCGACGAGCCCCATTTAAATGATTATTAGCCTTATACTTCTAACCTTGTTCATATACAAGACCCTTTAGTTGGTATTAGACTTCAAATTTATGGGTCTACACTTTTCCCCCACACATGGTTGAACTTGGTTTTTGGAGGGGTGTTAGCCTTCGATTTTCGGACAAATTGATCCTGACTCGACGAGCCCCATTTAAATGAGTATTAGCCTTATATTTCCAACCTTGTTCATATCCAAGAGCTTTTAGTTGGTATTAGACTACAAATTTATGGGTAATACACTTTTCCCCCAAACATGGTTGAAGTTGGTTTTTAGAGGGGGTGTTAGCCTTGGATTTTCGGACAAATTGATCCAGACTCGACGACCCCCATTTAAATGAGTATTAGCCTTATATTTCTAACCTTGTTCATATACAAGACCCTTTAGTTGGTATTAGACTTCAAATTTATGGGTAATACACTTTTCCCCCAAACATGGTTGAACTTGGTTTTTGGAGGGGGTGTTAGCCTTGGATTTTTGGACAAATTGATCCTGACTCGACGAGCCCCATTTAAATGATTATTAGCCTTATATTTCCAACCTTGTTCATATTCAAGAGCTTTTAGTTGATATTAGACTACAAATTTATGGGTAATACACTTTTCTCCCATACATGGTTGAACTTGGTTTTTGGAGGGGTGTTACCCTTCGATTTTCGGGACAGATTGATCCCCGACTCGACGAGCCCCATTTAAATGAGTATTAGCCTTATATTTCTAACCTTGTTCATATACAAGAGCTTTTAGTTGGTATTAGACTTCAAATTTATAGGTAATACACTTTTCTCCAAAACATGGTTGAACTTGGTTTTTGGAGGGGGTGTTAGCCTTGGATTTTCGGACAAATTGATCCGGACTCGACGAGCCCCATTTAAATGAGTATTAGCATTATATTTCTAACCTTGTTCATATCCATGACCCTTTAGTTGGTATTAGACTTCAAATTTATGGGTAATACACTTTTCCCCCAAACATGGTTGAACTTGGTTTTTGGACGGGGTGTTAGCCTTGGATTTTCGGACAAATTGATCCAGACTCGACGAGCCCCATTTAAATGAGTATTAGCCTTATATTTCTAACCTTGTTCATATCCGAGACCCTTTAGTTGGTATTAGACTTGAAATTTATGGGTAATACACTTTTCTCCCAAACATGGTTGAACTTGGTTTTTGGAGGAGTGTTAGCCTTCGATTTTCGGACAAGTTGATCCTGACTCGACGAGCCCCATTTAAATGAGTATTTTCCTTATATTTCTAAACTTTTTCATATACAAGAGCTTTTAGTTTGTATTAGACTTCAAATTTATGGGTAATACACTTTTCTCCCAAACATGGTTGAACTTGGTTTTTGGAGGGGGTGTTAGCCTTGGATTTTCGGTCAAATTGATCCTGACTCGACGAGCCCCATTTAAATGAGTATTAGCCTTATATTTCCAACCTTGTTCATATCCAAGAGCTTTTAGTTGGTATTAGACTACAAATTTATGGGTAATACACTTTTCTCCCATACATGGTTGAACTTGGTTTTTGGAGGGGTGTTAGCCTTTGATTTTCGGACAAATTGATCCTGACTCGACGAGCCCCATTTAAATGAGTATTAGCCTTATATTTCCAACCTTGTTCATATCCAAGAGCTTTTAGTTGGTATTAGACTACAAATTTATGGGTAATACACTTTTCTCCCAAACGTGGTTGAACTTGGTTTTTGGAGGGGTGTTAGCCTTGGATTTTTGGTCAAATTGATCCAGACTCGACAAGCCCCATTTAAATGAGTATTAGCCTTATATTTCTAACCTTGTTCATATCCATGACCCTTTAGTTGGTATTAGACTTCAAATTTATGGGTAATACACTTTTCCCCCAAACATGGTTGAACTTGGTTTTTGGAGGGGGTGTTAGCCTTGGATTTTCGGACAAATTGATCCAGACTCGGCGAGCCCCATTTAAATGAGTATTAGCATTATATTTCTAACCTTGTTCATATCCAAGACCCTTTAGTTGGTATTAGACTTCAAATTTATGAGTAATACACTTTTCCCCCAAGCATGGTTGAACTTGGTTTTTGGAGGGGGTGTTAGCCTTGGATTTTCGGGCAAATTGATCCTGACTCGACGAGCCCCATTTAAATGATTATTAGCCTTATATTTACAACCTTGTTCATATCCAAGAGCTTTTAGTTGGTATTACACTACAAATTTATGGGTAATACACTTTTCTCCCATACATGGTTGAACTTGGTTTTTGGAGGGGTGTTAGTCTTCGATTTTCAGACAGATTGATCCTGACTCGACGAGCCCCATTTAAATGATTATTAGCCTTATACTTCTAACCTTGTTCATATACAAGACCCTTTAGTTGGTATTAGACTTCAAATTTATGGGTCTACACTTTTCCCCCACACATGGTTGAACTTGGTTTTTGGAGGGGTGTTAGCCTTCGATTTTCGGACAAATTGATCCTGACTCGACGAGCCCCATTTAAATGAGTATTAGCCTTATATTTCCAACCTTGTTCATATCCAAGAGCTTTTAGTTGGTATTAGACTACAAATTTATGGGTAATACACTTTTCCCCCAAACATGGTTGAAGTTGGTTTTTAGAGGGGGTGTTAGCCTTGGATTTTCGGACAAATTGATCCAGACTCGACGACCCCCATTTAAATGAGTATTAGCCTTATATTTCTAACCTTGTTCATATACAAGACCCTTTAGTTGGTATTAGACTTCAAATTTATGGGTAATACACTTTTCCCCCAAACATGGTTGAACTTGGTTTTTGGAGGGGGTGTTAGCCTTGGATTTTTGGACAAATTGATCCTGACTCGACGAGCCCCATTTAAATGATTATTAGCCTTATATTTCCAACCTTGTTCATATTCAAGAGCTTTTAGTTGATATTAGACTACAAATTTATGGGTAATACACTTTTCTCCCATACATGGTTGAACTTGGTTTTTGGAGGGGTGTTACCCTTCGATTTTCGGACAGATTGATCCTGACTCGACGAGCCCCATTTAAATGAGTATTAGCCTTATATTTCTAACCTTGTTCATATACAAGAGCTTTTAGTTGGTATTAGACTTCAAATTTATAGGTAATACACTTTTCTCCAAAACATGGTTGAACTTGGTTTTTGGAGGGGGTGTTAGCCTTGGATTTTCGGACAAATTGATCCAGACTCGACGAGCCCCATTTAAATGAGTATTAGCCTTATATTTCTAACCTTGTTCATATCCAAGACCCTTTAGTTGGTATTAGACTTCAAATTTATGGGTAATAAACTTTTCCCCCAAACATGGTTGAACTTGGTTTTTGGAGGGGGTGTTAGCCTTGGATTTTCGGACAAATTGATCCTGACTCGACAAGCCCCATTTAAATGATTATTAGCCTTATATTTCCAACCTTGTTCATATTCAAGAGCTTTTAGTTGGTATTAGACTTCAAATTTATGGGTAATACACTTTTCTCCCAAACATGGTTGAACTTGGTTTTTGGAGGAGTGTTAGCCTTCGATTTTCGGACAAATTGATCCTGACTCGACGAGCCCCATTTAAATGAGTATTAGCCTTATATTTCTAACCTTGTTCATATCCGAGACCCTTTAGTTGGTATTAGACTTCAAATTTATGGGTAATACACTTTTCTCCCAAACATGGTTGAACTTGGTTTTTGGAGGGGTGTTAGCCTTCGATTTTCGGACAAATTGATCCTGACTCGATGAGCCCCATTTAAATGAGTATTAGCCTTATATTTCTTACCTTATTCATATCCAAGACCCTTTAGTTGGTATTAGACTTCAAAATTATGGGTAATACACTTTTCTCCCAAACATGGTTGAACTTGGTTTTTGGAGGAGTGTTAGCCTTCGATTTTCGGACAAATTGATCCTGACTCGACGAGCCCCATTTAAATGAGTATTTTCCTTATATTTCTAACCTTGTTCATATACAAGAGCTTTTAGTTGATATTAGACTACAAATTTATGGGTAATACACTTTTCTCCCATACATGGTAGAACTTGGTTTTTGGAGGGGGTGTTAGCCTTGGATTTTCGGTCAAATTGATCCTGACTCGACGAGCCCCATTTAAATGAGTATTAGCCTTATATTTATAACCTTGTTCATATCCAAGACCCTTTAGTTGGTATTAAACTTCAAATTTGAGGGTAATACACTTTTCCCCCAAACATGGTTGAACTTGGTTTTTAGAGGGGGTGTTAGCCTTGGATTTTCGGACAAATTGATCCTGACTCGACGAGCCCCATTTAAATGATTATTAGCCTTATATTTCCAACCTTTTTCATATCCAAGAGCTTTTAGTTGGTATTAGATTTCAAAATTATGGGTAATACACTTTTCTCCCAAACAAGGTTGAACTTGGTTTTTGGAGGGGGTGTTAGCCTTGGATTTTCGGTCAAATTGATCCTGACTCGACGAGCCCCATTTAAATGAGTATTAGCCTTATATTTCCAACCTTGTTCATATCCAAGACCCTTTAGTTGGTATTAGACTACAAATTTATGGGTAATACACTTTTCTCCCATACATGGTTGAACTTGGTTTTTGGAGGGGTGTTAGCCTTCGATTTTCGGACAAATTGATCCTGACTCGACGAGCCTCATTTAAATGAGTATTAGCCTTATATTTCCAACCTTGTTCATATCCAAGAGCTTTTAGTTGGTATTAGACTTCAAATTTATGGGTAATACATGTTTTTCCCAAACATGGTTGAACTTGGTTTTTGGAGGGGTGTCAGCCTTCGATTTTCGGACAAATTGATCCTGACTCGACGAGCCCCATTTAAATGAGTATTAGCCTTATATTTCTAACCTTGTTCATATCCAAGACCCTTTAGTTGGTATTAGACTTCAAATTTATGGGTAATACACTTTTTCCCCCCAAACATGGTTGAACTTGATTTTTGGAGGGGGTGTTAGCCTTGGATTTTCGGAAAAATTGATCCTGACTCGACGAGCCCCATTTAAATGAGTATTAGCCTTATATTTCCAACCTTGTTCATATCCAAGAGCTTTTAGTTTGTATTAGACTTCAAATTTATGGGTAATACACTTTTCTCCCAAACATGGTTGAACTTGGTTTTTGGAGGGGGTGTTAGCCTTGGATTTTTCGGTCAAATTGATCCAGACTCGACAAGCCCCATTTAAATGAGTATTAGCCTTATATTTCTAACCTTGTTCATATCCAAGACCCTTTAGTTGGTATTAGACTTCAAATTTATGGGTAATACACTTTTCCCCCAAACATGGTTGAACTTGGTTTTTGGAGGGGGTGTTAGCCTTGGATTTTCGGACAAATTGATCCAGACTCGACGAGCCCCATTTAAATGAGTATTAGCCTTATATTTCTAACCTTGTTCATATACAAGACCCTTTAGTTGGTATTAGACTTCAAATTTATGGGTAATACACTTTTCCCCCAAACATGGTTGAACTTGGTTTTTGGAGGGGGTGTTAGCCTTGGATTTTTGGACAAATTGATCCTGACTCGACGAGCCCCATTTAAATGATTATTAGCCTTATATTTCCAACCTTGTTCATATTCAAGAGCTTTTAGTTGATATTAGACTACAAATTTATGGGTAATACAGTTTTCTCCCATACATGGTTGAACTTGGTTTTTGGAGGGGTGTTAGACTTCGATTTTCGGACAGATTGATCCTGATTCGATGAGCCCCATTTAAATGAGTATTAGCCTTATATTTCTAACCTTGTTCATATACAAGAGCTTTTAGTTGGTATTAGACTTCAAATTTATGGGTAATACACTTTTCTCCCAAACATGGTTGAACTTGGTTTTTGGAGGGGGTGTTAGCCTAGAATTCTCGGTCAAATTGATCCTGACTCGACGAGCCCCATTTAAATGAGTATTAGCCTTATATTTCTAACCTTGTTCATATCCGAGACCCTTTAGTTGGTATTAGACTTCAAATTTATGGGTAATACACTTTTCTCCCAAACATGGTTGAACTTGGTTTTTGGAGGAGTGTTAGCCTTCGATTTTCGGACAAATTGATCCTGACTCGATGAGCCCCATTTAAATGAGTATTAGCCCTATATTTCTAACCTTATTCATATCCAAGACCCTTTAGTTGGTATTAGACTTCAAAATTATGGGTAATACACTTTTCTCCCAAACATGGTTGAACTTGGTTTTTGGAGGAGTGTTAGCCTTCGATTTTCGGACAAATTGATCCTGACTCGACGAGCCCCATTTAAATGAGTATTTTCCTTATATTTCTAACCTTGTTCATATACAAGAGCTTTTAGTTGATATTAGACTACAAATTTATGGGTAATACACTTTTCTTCCATACATGGTAGAACTTGGTTTTTGGAGGGGGTGTTAGCCTTGGATTTTCGGTCAAATTGATCCTGACTCGACGAGCCCCATTTAAATGAGTATTAGCCTTATATTTCTAACCTTGTTCATATTCAAGAGCTTTTAGTTGATATTAGACTACAAATTTATGGGTAATACACTTTTCTCCCATACATGGTTGAACTTGGTTTTTGGAGGGGTGTTAGACTTCGATTTTCGGACAGATTGGTCCTGATTCGACGAGCCCCATTTAAATGAGTATTAGCCTTATATTTCTAACCTTGTTCATATACAAGAGCTTTTAGTTGGTATTAGACTTCAAATTTATGGGTAATACACTTTTCTCCCAAACATGGTTGAACTTGGTTTTTGGAGGGGTGTTAGCCTAGGATTTTCGGTCAAATTGATCCTCGACTCGACGAGCCCCATTTAAATGAGTATTAGCCTTATATTTCTAACCTTGTTCATATCCGAGACCCTTTAGTTGGTATTAGACTTCAAATTTATGGGTAATACACTTTTCTCCCAAACATGGTTGAACTTGGTTTTTGGAGGAGTGTTAGCCTTCGATTTTCGGACAAATTGATCCTGACTCGATGAGCCCCATTTAAATGAGTATTAGCCCTATATTTCTAACCTTATTCATATCCAAGAGCTTTTAGTTGATATTAGACTACAAATTTATGGGTAATACACTTTTCTCCCATACATGGTAGAACTTGGTTTTTGGAGGGGGTGTTAGCCTTGGATTTTCGGTCAAATTGATCCCCGACTCGACGAGCCCCATTTAAATGAGTATTAGCCTTATATTTATAACCTTTTTCATATCCAAGACCCTTTAGTTGGTATTAAACTTCAAATTTGAGGGTAATACACTTTTCCCCCAAACATGGTTGAACTTGGTTTTTAGAGGGGGTGTTAGCCTTGGATTTTCGGACAAATTGATCCTGACTCGACGAGCCCCATTTAAATGATTATTAGCCTTATATTTCCAACCTTTTTCATATCCAAGAGCTTTTAGTTGGTATTAGATTTCAAAATTATGGGTAATACACTTTTCTCCCAAACATGGTTGAACTTGGTTTTTGGAGGGGGTGTTAGCCTTGGATTTTCGGTCAAATTGATCCTGACTCGACGAGCCCCATTTAAATGAGTATTAGCCTTATATTTCCAACCTTGTTCATATCCAAGACCCTTTAGTTGGTATTAGACTACAAATTTATGGGTAATACACTTTTCTCCCATACATGGTTGAACTTGGTTTTTGGAGGGGTGTTAGCCTTCGATTTTCGGACAAATTGATCCCGACTCGACGAGCCACATTTAAATGAGTATTAGCCTTATATTTCCAACCTTGTTCATATCCAAGAGCTTTTAGTTGGTATTAGACTACAAATTTATGGGTAATACATGTTTTTCCCAAACATGGTTGAACTTGGTTTTTGGAGGGGTGTCAGCCTTCGATTTTCGGACAAATTGATCCTGACTCGACGAGCCCCATTTAAATGAGTATTAGCCTTATATTTCTAACCTTGTTCATATCCAAGACCCTTTAGTTGGTATTAGACTTCAAATTTATGGGTAATACACTTTTCCCCCAAACATGGTTGAACTTGATTTTTGGAGGGGGTGTTAGCCTTGGATTTTCGGAAAAATTAATCCTGACTCGACGAGCCCCATTTAAATGAGTATTAGCCTTATATTTCCAACCTTGTTCATATCCAAGAGCTTTTAGTTTGTATTAGACTTCAAATTTATGGGTAATACACTTTTCTCCCAAACATGGTTGAACTTGGTTTTTGGAGGGGGTGTTAGCCTTGGATTTTCGGTCAAATTGATCCAGACTCGACAAGCCCCATTTAAATGAGTATTAGCCTTATATTTCTAACCTTGTTCATATACAAGACCCTTTAGTTGGTATTAGACTTCAAATTTATGGGTAATACACTTTTCCCCCAAACATGGTTGAACTTGGTTTTTGGAGGGGGTGTTAGCCTTGGATTTTCGGACAAATTGATCCTGACTCGACGAGCCACATTTAAATGAGTATTAGCCTTATATTTCCAACCTTGTTCATATCCAAGACCCTTTAGTTGGTATTAGACTTCAAATTTATGGGTAATACACTTTTCCCCCAAACATGGTTGAACTTGATTTTTGGAGGGGTGTTAGCCTTGGATTTTCGGAAAAATTGATCCTGACTCGACGAGCCCCATTTAAATGAGTATTAGCCTTATATTTCCAACCTTGTTCATATCCAAGAGCTTTTAGTTTGTATTAGACTTCAAATTTATGGGTAATACACTTTTCTCCCAAACTTGGTTGAACTTGGTTTTTGGAGGGGGTGTTAGCCTTGGATTTTCGGTCAAATTGATCCAGACTCGACAAGCCCCATTTAAATGAGTATTAGCCTTATATTTCTAACCTTGTTCATATCCAAGACCCTTTAGTTGGTATTAGACTTCAAATTTATGGGTAATACACTTTTCCCCCAAACATGGTTGAACTTGGTTTTTGGAGGGGTGTTAGCCTTGGATTTTCGGGACAAATTGATCCGGACTCGACGAGCCCCATTTAAATGAGTATTAGCCTTATATTTCTAACCTTGTTCATATACAAAACCCATTAGTTGGTATTAGACTTCAAATTTATGGGTAATACACTTTTCCCCCCAAACATGGTTGAACTTGGTTTTTGGAGGGGGTGTTAGCCTTGGATTTTTTGGACAAATTGATCCCGACTCGACGAGCCCCATTTAAATGATTATTAGCCTTATATTTCCAACCTTGTTCATATTCAAGAGCTTTTAGTTGATATTAGACTACAAATTTATGGGTAATACAGTTTTCTCCCATACATGGTTGAACTTGGTTTTTGGAGGGGTGTTAGACTTCGATTTTCGGACAGATTGATCCTGATTCGATGAGCCCCATTTAAATGAGTATTAGCCTTATATTTCTAACCTTGTTCATATACAAGAGCTTTTAGTTGGTATTAGATTTCAAATTTATGGGTAATACACTTTTCTCCCAAACATGGTTGAACTTGGTTTTTGGAGGGGTGTTAGCCTAGGATTTTCGGTCAAATTGATCCCGACTCGACGAACCCCATTTAAATGAGTATTAGCCTTATATTTCTAACCTTGTTCATATCCGAGACCCTTTAGTTGGTATTAGACTTCAAATTTATGGGTAATACACTTTTCTCCCAAACATGGTTGAACTTGGTTTTTTGAGGAGTGTTAGCCTTCGATTTTCGGACAAATTGATCCTGACTCGATGAGCCCCATTTAAATGAGTATTAGCCCTATATTTCTAACCTTATTCATATCCAAGACCCTTTAGTTGGTATTAGACTTCAAAATTATGGGTAATACACTTTTCTCCCAAACATGGTTGAACTTGGTTTTTGGAGGAGTGTTAGCCTTCGATTTTCGGACAAATTGATCCTGACTCGACGAGCCCCATTTAAATGAGTATTTTCCTTATATTTCTAACCTTGTTCATATACAAGAGCTTTTAGTTGATATTAGACTACAAATTTATGGGTAATACACTTTTCTCCCATACATGGTAGAACTTGGTTTTTGGAGGGGGTGTTAGCCTTGGATTTTCGGTCAAATTGATCCTGACTCGACGAGCCCCATTTAAATGAGTATTAGCCTTATATTTCTAACCTTGTTCATATTCAAGAGCTTTTAGTTGATATTAGACTACAAATTTATGGGTAATACACTTTTCTCCCATACATGGTTGAACTTGGTTTTTGGAGGGGTGTTAGACTTCGATTTTCGGACAGATTGGTCCTGATTCGACGAGCCCCATTTAAATGAGTATTAGCCTTATATTTCTAACCTTGTTCATATACAAGAGCTTTTAGTTGGTATTAGACTTCAAATTTATGGGTAATACACTTTTCTCCCAAACATGGTTGAACTTGGTTTTTGGAGGGGGTGTTAGCCTAGGATTTTCGGTCAAATTGATCCTGACTCGACGAGCCCCATTTAAATGAGTATTAGCCTTATATTTCTAACCTTGTTCATATCCGAGACCCTTTAGTTGGTATTAGACTTCAAATTTATGGGTAATACACTTTTCTCCCAAACATGGTTGAACTTGGTTTTTGGAGGAGTGTTAGCCTTCGATTTTCGGACAAATTGATCCTGACTCGATGAGCCCCATTTAAATGAGTATTAGCCCTATATTTCTAACCTTATTCATATCCAAGAGCTTTTAGTTGATATTAGACTACAAATTTATGGGTAATACACTTTTCTCCCATACATGGTAGAACTTGGTTTTTGGAGGGGGTGTTAGCCTTGGATTTTCGGTCAAATTGATCCTGACTCGACGAGCCCCATTTAAATGAGTATTAGCCTTATATTTATAACCTTGTTCATATCCAAGACCCTTTAGTTGGTATTAAACTTCAAATTTGAGGGTAATACACTTTTCCCCCAAACATGGTTGAACTTGGTTTTTAGAGGGGGTGTTAGCCTTGGATTTTCGGACAAATTGATCCTGACTCGACGAGCCCCATTTAAATGATTATTAGCCTTATATTTCCAACCTTTTTCATATCCAAGAGCTTTTAGTTGGTATTAGATTTCAAAATTATGGGTAATACACTTTTCTCCCAAACATGGTTGAACTTGGTTTTTGGAGGGGGTGTTAGCCTTGGATTTTCGGTCAAATTGATCCTGACTCGACGAGCCCCATTTAAATGAGTATTAGCCTTATATTTCCAACCTTGTTCATATCCAAGACCCTTTAGTTGGTATTAGACTACAAATTTATGGGTAATACACTTTTCTCCCATACATGGTTGAACTTGGTTTTTGGAGGGGTGTTAGCCTTCGATTTTCGGACAAATTGATCCCGACTCGACGAGCCACATTTAAATGAGTATTAGCCTTATATTTCCAACCTTGTTCATATCCAAGAGCTTTTAGTTGGTATTAGACTACAAATTTATGGGTAATACATGTTTTTCCCAAACATGGTTGAACTTGGTTTTTGGAGGGGTATCAGCCTTCGATTTTCGGACAAATTGATCCTGACTCGACGAGCCCCATTTAAATGAGTATTAGCCTTATATTTCTAACCTTGTTCATATCCAAGACCCTTTAGTTGGTATTAGACTTCAAATTTATGGGTAATACACTTTTCCCCCAAACATGGTTGAACTTGATTTTTGGAGGGGGTGTTAGCCTTGGATTTTCGGAAAAATTGATCCTGACTCGACGAGCCCCATTTAAATGAGTATTAGCCTTATATTTCCAACCTTGTTCATATCCAAGAGCTTTTAGTTTGTATTAGACTTCAAATTTATGGGTAATACACTTTTCTCCCAAACATGGTTGAACTTGGTTTTTGGAGGGGGTGTTAGCCTTGGATTTTCGGTCAAATTGATCCAGACTCGACAAGCCCCATTTAAATGAGTATTAGCCTTATATTTCTAACCTTGTTCATATCCAAGACCCTTTAGTTGGTATTAGACTTCAAATTTATGGGTAATACACTTTTCCCCCAAACATGGTTGAACTTGGTTTTTTGGAGGGGGTGTTAGCCTTGGATTTTCGGACAAATTGATCCCGGACTCGACGAGCCCCATTTAAATGAGTATTAGCCTTATATTTCTAACCTTGTTCATATACAAGACCCTTTAGTTGGTATTAGACTTCAAATTTATGGGTAATACACTTTTCCCCCAAACATGGTTGAACTTGGTTTTTTGGAGGGGTGTTAGCCTTGGATTTTCGGACAAATTGATCCCCGACTCGACGAGCCACATTTAAATGAGTATTAGCCTTATATTTCCAACCTTGTTCATATCCAAGACCCTTTAGTTGGTATTAGACTTCAAATTTATGGGTAATACACTTTTCTCCCCAAACATGGTTGAACTTGATTTTTTGGAGGGGGTGTTAGCCTTGGATTTTCGGAAAAATTGATCCTGACTCGACGAGCCCCATTTAAATGAGTATTAGCCTTATATTTCCAACCTTCTTCATATCCAAGAGCTTTTAGTTTGTATTAGACTTCAAATTTATGGGTAATACACTTTTCTCCCAAACATGGTTGAACTTGGTTTTTGGAGGGGGTGTTAGCCTTGGATTTTCGGTCAAATTGATCCAGACTCGACAAGCCCCATTTAAATGAGTATTAGCCTTATATTTCTAACCTTGTTCATATCCAAGACCCTTTAGTTGGTATTAGACTTCAAATTTATGGGTAATACACTTTTCCCCCAAACATGGTTGAACTTGGTTTTTGGAGGGGGTGTTAGCCTTGGATTTTCGGACAAATTGATCCAGACTCGACGAGCCCCATTTAAATGAGTATTAGCCTTATATTTCTAACCTTGTTCATATACAAGACCCTTTAGTTGGTATTAGACTTGAAATTTATGGGTAATACACTTTTCCCCCAAACATGGTTGAACTTGGTTTTTGGAGGGGGTGTTAGCCTTGGATTTTCGGAAAAATTGATCCTGACTCGACGAGCCCCATTTAAATGAGTATTAGCCTTATATTTCCAACCTTGTTCATATCCAAGACCCTTTAGTTGGTATTAGACTACAAATTTATGGGTAATACACTTTTCTCCCATACATGGTTGAACTTGGTTTTTGGAGGGGTGTTAGCCTTCGATTTTCGGACAAATTGATCCCGACTCGACGAGCCACATTTAAATGAGTATTAGCCTTATATTTCCAACCTTGTTCATATCCAAGAGCTTTTAGTTGGTATTAGACTACAAATTTATGGGTAATACATGTTTTTCCCAAACATGGTTGAACTTGGTTTTTGGAGGGGTGTCAGCCTTCGATTTTCGGACAAATTGATCCTGACTCGACGAGCCCCATTTAAATGAGTATTAGCCTTATATTTCTAACCTTGTTCATATCCAAGACCCTTTAGTTGGTATTAGACTTCAAATTTATGGGTAATACACTTTTCCCCCAAACATGGTTGAACTTGATTTTTGGAGGGGGTGTTAGCCTTGGATTTTCGGAAAAATTGATCCTGACTCGACGAGCCCCATTTAAATGAGTATTAGCCTTATATTTCCAACCTTGTTCATATCCAAGAGCTTTTAGTTTGTATTAGACTTCAAATTTATGGGTAATACACTTTTCTCCCAAACATGGTTGAACTTGGTTTTTGGAGGGGGTGTTAGCCTTGGATTTTCGGTCAAATTGATCCAGACTCGACAAGCCCCATTTAAATGAGTATTAGCCTTATATTTCTAACCTTGTTCATATCCAAGACCCTTTAGTTGGTATTAGACTTCAAATTTATGTGTAATACACTTTTCCCCCAAACATGGTTGAACTTGGTTTTTGGAGGGGGTGTTAGCCTTGGATTTTCGGACAAATTGATCCAGACTCGACGAGCCCCATTTAAATGAGTATTAGCCTTATATTTCTAACCTTGTTCATATACAAGACCCTTTAGTTGGTATTAGACTTCAAATTTATGGGTAATACACTTTTCCCCCAAACATGGTTGAACTTGGTTTTTGGAGGGGGTGTTAGCCTTGGATTTTCGGACAAATTGATCCTGACTCGACGAGCCACATTTAAATGAGTATTAGCCTTATATTTCCAACCTTGTTCATATCCAAGACCCTTTAGTTGGTATTAGACTTCAAATTTATGGGTAATACACTTTTCCCCCAAACATGGTTGAACTTGATTTTTGGAGGGGGTGTTAGCCTTGGATTTTCGGAAAAATTGATCCTGACTCGACGAGCCCCATTTAAATGAGTATTAGCCTTATATTTCCAACCTTGTTCATATCCAAGAGCTTTTAGTTTGTATTAGACTTCAAATTTATGGGTAATACACTTTTCTCCCAAACATGGTTGAACTTGGTTTTTGGAGGGGGTGTTAGCCTTGGATTTTCGGTCAAATTGATCCAGACTCGACAAGCCCCATTTAAATGAGTATTAGCCTTATATTTCTAACCTTGTTCATATCCAAGACCCTTTAGTTGGTATTAGACTTCAAATTTATGGGTAATACACTTTTCCCCCAAACATGGTTGAACTTGGTTTTTGGAGGGGGTGTTAGCCTTGGATTTTCGGACAAATTGATCCAGACTCGACGAGCCCCATTTAAATGAGTATTAGCCTTATATTTCTAACCTTGTTCATATACAAAACCCTTTAGTTGGTATTAGACTTGAAATTTATGGGTAATACACTTTTCCCCCAAACATGGTTGAACTTGGTTTTTGGAGGGGGTGTTAGCCTTGGATTTTTGGACAAATTGATCCTGACTCGACGAGCCCCATTTAAATGATTATTAGCCTTATATTTCCAACCTTGTTCACATTCAAGAGCTTTTAGTTGATATTAGACTACAAATTTATGGGTAATACAGTTTTCTCCCATACATGGTTGAACTTGGTTTTTGGAGGGGTGTTAAACTTCGATTTTCGGACAGATTGATCCTGATTCGATGAGCCCCATTTAAATGAGTATTAGCCTTATATTTCTAACCTTGTTCATATACAAGAGCTTTTAGTTGGTATTAGATTTCAAATTTATGGGTAATACACTTTTCTCCCAAACATGGTTGAACTTGGTTTTTGGAGGGGGTGTTAGCCTAGGATTTTCGGTCAAATTGATCCTGACTCGACGAGCCCCATTTAAATGAGTATTAGCCTTATATTTCTAACCTTGTTCATATCCGAGACCCTTTAGTTGGTATTAGACTTCAAATTTATGGGTAATACACTTTTCTCCCAAACATGGTTGAACTTGGTTTTTTGAGGAGTGTTAGCCTTCGATTTTCGGACAAATTGATCCTGACTCGATGAGCCCCATTTAAATGAGTATTAGCCCTATATTTCTAACCTTATTCATATCCAAGACCCTTTAGTTGGTATTAGACTTCAAAATTATGGGTAATACACTTTTCTCCCAAACATGGTGTAACTTGGTTTTTGGAGGAGTGTTAGCCTTCGATTTTCGGACAAATTGATCCTGACTCGACGAGCCCCATTTAAATGAGTATTTTCCTTATATTTCTAACCTTGTTCATATACAAGAGCTTTTAGTTGATATTAGACTACAAATTTATGGGTAATACACTTTTCTCCCATACATGGTAGAACTTGGTTTTTGGAGGGGGTGTTAGCCTTGGATTTTCGGTCAAATTGATCCTGACTCGACGAGCCCCATTTAAATGAGTATTAGCCTTATATTTCTAACCTTGTTCATATTCAAGAGCTTTTAGTTGATATTAGACTACAAATTTATGGGTAATACACTTTTCTCCCATACATGGTTGAACTTGGTTTTTGGAGGGGTGTTAGACTTCGATTTTCGGACAGATTGGTCCTGATTCGACGAGCCCCATTTAAATGAGTATTAGCCTTATATTTCTAACCTTGTTCATATACAAGAGCTTTTAGTTGGTATTAGACTTCAAATTTATGGGTAATACACTTTTCTCCCAAACATGGTTGAACTTGGTTTTTGGAGGGGGTGTTAGCCTAGGATTTTCGGTCAAATTGATCCTGACTCGACGAGCCCCATTTAAATGAGTATTAGCCTTATATTTCTAACCTTGTTCATATCCGAGACCCTTTAGTTGGTATTAGACTTCAAATTTATGGGTAATACACTTTTCTCCCAAACATGGTTGAACTTGGTTTTTGGAGGAGTGTTAGCCTTCGATTTTCGGACAAATTGATCCTGACTCGATGAGCCCCATTTAAATGAGTATTAGCCTTATATTTATAACCTTGTTCATATCCGAGACCCTTTAGTTGGTATTAGACTTCAAATTTATGGGTAATACACTTTTCTCCCAAACATGGTTGAACTTGGTTTTTGGAGGGGTGTTAGCCTTCGATTTTCGGACAAATTGATCCTGACTCGATGAGCCCCATTTAAATGAGTATTAGCCTTATATTTCTAACCTTATTCATATCCAACACCCTTTAGTTGGTATTAGACTTCAAAATTATGGGTAATACACTTTTCTCCCAAACATGGTTGAACTTGGTTTTTGGAGGAGTGTTAGCCTTCGATTTTCGGACAAATTGATCCTGACTCGACGAGCCCCATTTAAATGAGTATTTTCCTTATATTTCTAACCTTGTTCATATACAAGAGCTGTTAGTTGATATTAGACTACAAATTTATGGGTAATACACTTTTCTCCCATACATGGTAGAACTTGGTTTTTGGAGGGGGTGTTAGCCTTGGATTTTCGGTCAAATTGATCCTGACTCGACGAGCCCCATTTAAATGAGTATTAGCCTTATATTTATAACCTTGTTCATATACAAGAACCTTTAGTTGGTATTAAACTTCAAATTTGAGGGTAATACACTTTTCCCCCAAACATGGTTGAACTTGGTTTTTAGAGGGGGTGTTAGCCTTGGATTTTCGGACATATTGATCCTGACTCGACGAGCCCCATTTAAATGATTATTAGCCTTATATTTCCAACCTTTTTCATATCCAAGAGCTTTTAGTTGGTATTAGACTTCAAAATTATGGGTAATACTTTTTTCTCCCAAACATGGTTGAACTTGGTTTTTGGAGGGGGTGTTAGCCTTGGATTTTCGGTCAAATTGATCCTGACTCGACGAGCCCCATTTAAATGAGTATTAGCCTTATATTTCCAACCTTGTTCATATCCAAGACCCTTTAGTTGGTATTAGACTTCAAATTTATGGGTAATACACTTTTCCCCCAAACATGGTTGAACTTGGTTTTTGGAGGAGGTGTTAGCCTTGGATTTTCGAACAAATTGATCCAGACTCGACGAGCCCCATTTAAATGAGTATTAGCCTTATATTTCTAACCTTGTTCATATACAAGACCCTTTAGTTGGTATTAGACTTCAAATTTATGGGTAATACACTTTTCCCCCAAACATGGTTGAACTTGGTTTTTGGAGGGGGTGTTAGCCTTGGATTTTTTTACAAATTGATCCTGACTCGACGAGCCCCATTTAAATGATTATTAGCCTTATATTTCCAACCTTGTTCATATTCAAGAGCTTTTAGTTGATATTAGACTACAAATTTATGGGTAATACACTTTTCTCCCATACATGGTTGAACTTGGTTTTTGGAGGAGTGTTAGCCTTCGATTTTCGGACAAATTGATCCTGACTCGATGAGCCCCATTTAAATGAGTATTAGCCTTATATTTATAACCTTGTTCATATCCGAGACCCTTTAGTTGGTATTAGACTTCAAATTTATGGGTAATACACTTTTCTCCCAAACATGGTTGAACTTGGTTTTTGGAGGGGTGTTAGCCTTCGATTTTCGGACAAATTGATCCTGACTCGATGAGCCCCATTTAAATGAGTATTAGCCTTATATTTCTAACCTTATTCATATCCAACACCCTTTAGTTGGTATTAGACTACAAATTTATGGGTAATACACTTTTCTCCCATACATGGTTGAACTTGGTTTTTGGAGGGGTGTTAGCCTTCGATTTTCGGACAAATTGATCCTGACTCGACGATCCACATTTAAATGAGTATTAGCCTTATATTTCCAACCTTGTTCATATCCAAGAGCTTTTAGTTGGTATTAGACTACAAATTTATGGGTAATACATGTTTCTCCCAAACATGGTTGAACTTGGTTTTTGGAGGGGTGTCAGCCTTCGATTTTCGGACAAATTGATCCTGACTCGACGAGCCCCATTTAAATGAGTATTAGCCTTATATTTCTAACCTTGTTCATATCCAAGACCCTTTAGTTGGTATTAGACTTCAAATTTATGGGTAATACACTTTTCCCCCAAACATGGTTGAACTTGGTTTTTGGAGGGGGTGTTAGCCTTGGATTTTTGGAAAAATTGATCCTGACTCGACGAGCCCCATTTAAATGAGTATTAGCCTTATATTTCCAACCTTGTTCATATCCAAGAGCTTTTAGTTTGTATTAGACTTCAAATTTATGGGTAATACACTTTTCTCCCAAACATGGTTGAACTTGGTTTTTGGAGGGGGTGTTAGCCTTGGATTTTCGGTCAAATTGATCCAGACTCGACAAGCCCCATTTAAATGAGTATTAGCCTTATATTTCTAACCTTGTTCATATCCAAGACCCTTTAGTTGATATTAGACTTCAAATTTATGGGTAATACACTTTTCCCCCAAACATGGTTGAACTTGGTTTTTGGAGGAGGTGTTAGCCTTGGATTTTCGAACAAATTGATCCAGACTCGACGAGCCCCATTTAAATGAGTATTAGCCTTATATTTCTAACCTTGTTCATATACAAGACCCTTTAGTTGGTATTAGACTTCAAATTTATGGGTAATACACTTTTCCCCCAAACATGGTTGAACTTGGTTTTTGGAGGGGGTGTTAGCCTTGGATTTTTTTACAAATTGATCCTGACTCGACGAGCCCCATTTAAATGATTATTAGCCTTATATTTCCAACCTTGTTCATATTCAAGAGCTTTTAGTTGATATTAGACTACAAATTTATGGGTAATACACTTTTCTCCCATACATGGTTGAACTTGGTTTTTGGAGGGGTGTTAGACTTCGATTTTCGGACAGATTGGTCCTGATTCGACGAGCCCCATTTAAATGAGTATTAGCCTTATATTTCTAACCTTGTTCATATACAAGAGCATTTAGTTGGTATTAGACTTCAAAATTATGGGTAATACACTTTTCTCCCAAACATGGTTGAACTTGGTTTTTGGAGGAGTGTTAGCCTTCGATTTTCGGACAAATTGATCCTGACTCGACGAGCCCCATTTAAATGAGTATTTTCCTTATATTTATAAACTTTTTCATATACAAGAGCTTTTAGTTGATATTAGACTACAAATTTATGGGTAATACACTTTTCTCCCATACATGGTTGAACTTGGTTTTTTGAGGGGGTGTTAGCCTTGGATTTTCGGTCAAATTGATCCTGACTCGACGAGCCCCATTTAAATGAGTATTAGCCTTATATTTCTAACCTTGTTCATATTCAAGAGCTTTTAGTTGATATTAGACTATAAATTTATGGGTAATACACTTTTCTCCCATACATGGTTGAACTTGGTTTTTGGAGGGGTGTTAGACTTCGATTTTTGGACAGATTGGTCCTGATTCGACGAGCCCCATTTAAATGAGTATTAGCCTTATATTTCTAACCTTGTTCATATACAAGAGCTTTTAGTTGGTATTAGACTTTAAATTTATGGGTAATACACTTTTCTCCCAAACATGGTTGAACTTGGTTTTTGGAGGGGGTGTTAGCCTAGGATTTTCGGTCAAATTGATCCTGACTCGACGAGCCCCATTTAAATGAGTATTAGCCTTATATTTCTAACCTTGTTCATATCCGAGACCCTTTAGTTGGTATTAGACTTCAAAATTATGGGTAATACACTTTTCTCCCAAACATGGTTGAACTTGGTTTTTGGAGGAGTGTTAGCCTTCGATTTTCGGACAAATTGATCCTGACTCGACGAGCCCCATTTAAATGAGTATTTTCCTTATATTTCTAAACTTTTTCATATACAAGAGCTTTTAGTTGATATTAGACTACAAATTTATGGGTAACACACTTTTCTCCCATACATGGTAGAACTTGGTTTTTTGAGGGGGTGTTAGCCTTGGATTTTCGGTCAAATTGATCCTGACTCGACGAGCCCCATTTAAATGAGTATTAGCCTTATATTTCTAACCTTGTTCATATTCAAGAGCTTTTAGTTGATATTAGACTACAAATTTATGGGTAATACTCTTTTCTCCCATACATGGTTGAACTTGGTTTTTGGAGGGGTGTTAGACTTCAATTTTCGGACAGATTGGTCCTGATTCGACGAGCCCCATTTAAATGAGTATTAGCCTTATATTTCTAACCTTGTTCATATACAAGAGCTTTTAGTTGGTATTAGACTTCAAATTTATGGGTAATACACTTTTCTCCCAAACATGGTTAAACTTGGTTTTTGGAGGGGGTGTTAGCCTAGGATTTTCGGTCAAATTGATCCTGACTCGACGAGCCCCATTTAAATGAGTATTAGCCTTATATTTCTAACCTTGTTCATATCCGAGACCCTTTAGTTGGTATTAGACTTCAAAATTATGGGTAATACACTTTTCTCCCAAACATGGTTGAACTTGGTTTTTGGAGGAGTGTTAGCCTTCGATTTTCGGACAAATTGATCCTGACTCGACGAGCCCCATTTAAATGAGTATTTTCCTTATATTTCTAAACTTTTTTCATATACAAGAGCTTTTAGTTGATATTAGACTACAAATTTATGGGTAACACACTTTTCTCCCATACATGGTAGAACTTGGTTTTTTGAGGGGGTGTTAGCCTTGGATTTTCGGTCAAATTGATCCTGACTCGACGAGCCCCATTTAAATGAGTATTAGCCTTATATTTCTAACCTTGTTCATATTCAAGAGCTTTTAGTTGATATTAGACTACAAATTTATGGGTAATACTTTTTTCTCCCAAACATGGTTGAACTTGGTTTTTGGAGGGGGTGTTAGCCTTGGATTTTCGGTCAAATTGATCCTGACTCGACGAGCCCCATTTAAATGAGTATTAGCCTTATATTTCCAACCTTGTTCATATCCAAGACCCTTTAGTTGGTATTAGACTTCAAATTTATGGGTAATACACTTTTCCCCCAAACATGGTTGAACTTGGTTTTTGGAGGAGGTGTTAGCCTTGGATTTTCGAACAAATTGATCCAGACTCGACGAGCCCCATTTAAATGAGTATTAGCCTTATATTTCTAACCTTGTTCATATCCAAGACCCTTTAGTTGGTATTAGACTTCAAATTTATGGGTAATACACTTTTCTCCCAAACATGGTTGAACTTGGTTTTGGAGGAGTGTTAGCCTTCGATTTTCGGACAAATTGATCCTGACTCGATGAGCCCCATTTAAATGAGTATTAGCCTTATATTTATAACCTTGTTCATATCCGAGACCCTTTAGTTGGTATTAGACTTCAAATTTATGGGTAATACACTTTTCTCCCAAACATGGTTGAACTTGGTTTTTGGAGGGGTGTTAGCCTTCGATTTTCGGACAAATTGATCCTGACTCGATGAGCCCCATTTAAATGAGTATTAGCCTTATATTTCTAACCTTATTCATATCCAAGACCCTTTAGTTGGTATTAGACTTCAAAATTATGGGTAATACACTTTTCTCCCAAACATGGTTGAACTTGGTTTTTGGAGGAGTGTTAGCCTTTGATTTTCGGACAAATTGATCCTGACTCGACGAGCCCCATTTAAATGAGTATTTTCCTTATATTTCTAACCTTGTTCATATACAAGAGCTTTTAGTTGATATTAGACTACAAATTTATGGGTAATACACTTTTCTCCCATACATGGTAGAACTTGGTTTTTGGAGGGGGTGTTAGCCTTGGATTTTCGGAAAAATTGATCCTGACTCGACGAGCCCCATTTAAATGAGTATTAGCCTTATATTTCCAACCTTGTTCATATCCAAGAGCTTTTAGTTTGTATTAGACTTCAAATTTATGGGTAATACACTTTTCTCCCAAACATGGTTTAACTTGGTTTTTGGAGGGGGTGTTAGCCTTGGATTTTCGGTCAAATTGATCCAGACTCGACAAGCCCCATTGAAATGAGTATTAGCCTTATATTTCTAACCTTGTTCATATCCAAGACCCTTTAGTTGGTATTAGACTTCAAATTTATGGGTAATACACTTTTCCCCCAAACATGGTTGAACTTGGTTTTTGGAGGGGGTTTTAGCCTTGGATTTTCGGACAAATTGATCCAGACTCGACGAGCCCCATTTAAATGAGTATAAGCCTTATATTTCTAACCTTGTTCATATACAAGACCCTTTAGTTGGTATTAGACTTCAAATTTATGGGTAATACACTTTTCCCCCAAACATGGTTGAACTTGGTTTTTGGAGGGGGTGTTAGCCTTGGATTTTTGGACAAATTGATCCTGACTCGACGAGCCCCATTTAAATGATTATTAGCCTTATATTTCCAACCTTGTTCATATCCAAGAGCTTTTAGTTGGTATTAGACTTCAAAATTATGGGTAATACACTTTTCTCCCAAACATGGTTGAACTTGGTTTTTGGAGGGGGTGTTAGCCTTGGATTTTCGGTCAAATTGATCCTGACTCGACGAGCCCCATTTAAATGAGTATTAGCCTTATATTTCCAACCTTGTTCATATCCAAGAGCTTTTAGTTGGTATTAGACAACAAATTTATGGGTAATACACTTTTCTCCCAAACATGGTTGAACTTGGTTTTTGGAGGAGTGTTAGCCTTCGATTTTCGGAAAAATTGATCCTGACTCGACTAGCCCCATTTAAATCAGTATTTTCCTTATATTTCTAACCTTATTCATATACAAGAGCTTTTAGTTTGTATTAGACTTCAAATTTATGGGTAATACACTTTTCCCCCAAACATGGTTGAACTTGGTTTTTGGAGGGGGTGTTAGCCTTGGATTTTCGGACAAATTGATCCTGACTCGACAAGCCCCATTTAAATGAGTATTAGCCTTATATTTCCAACCTTGTTCATATCCAAGAGCTTTTAGTTGGTATTAGACTTCAAAATTATGGGTAATACACTTTTCTTCCAAACATGGTTGAACTTGGTTTTTGGAGGGGGTGTTAGCCTTAGATTTTCGGTCAAATTGATCCTGACTCGACGAGCCCCATTTAAATGAGTATTAGCCTTATATTTCTAAACTTGTTCATATCCAAGACCCTTTAGTTGGTATTAGACTTCAAATTTATGGGTAATACACTTTTCCCCCAAACTTGGTTGAACTTGGTTTTTGGAGGGGGTGTTAGCCTTGGATTTTCGGACAAATTGATCCTAACTCAACGAGCCCCATTTAAATGATTATTAGCCTTATATTTCCAACCTTGTTCATATCCAAGAGCTTTTAGTTGGTATTAGACTTCAAAATTATGGGTAATACACTTTTCTCCCAAACATGGTTGAACTTGGTTTTTGCAGGGGGTGTTAGCCTTGGATTTTCGGTCAAATTGATCCTGACTCGACGAGCCCCATTTAAATGAGTATTAGCCTTATATTTCCAAACTTGTTCATATCCAAGAGCTTTTAGTTGGTATTAGACTACAAATTTATGGGTAATACACTTTTCTCCCAAACATGGTTGAACTTGGTTTTTGGAGGGGTGTCAGCCTTGGATTTTCGGTCAAATTGATCCTGACTCGACGAGCCCCATTTAAATGATTATTAGCCTTATATTTCCAACCTTGTTCATATTCAAGAGCTTTTAGTTGATATTAGACTACAAATTTATGGGTAATACACTTTTCTCCCATACATGGTAGAACTTGGTTTTTGGAGGGGGTGTTAGCCTAGGATTTTCGGTCAAATTGATCCAGACTCGACGAGCCCCATTTAAATGAGTATTAGCCTTATATTTCCAACCTTGTTCATATCCAAGACCCTTTAGTTGGTATTAGACTACAAATTTATGGGTAATACACTTTTCTCCCATACATGGTTGAACTTGGTTTTTGGAGGGGTGTTAGCCTTCGATTTTCGGACAAATTGATCCTGACTCGACGAGCCACATTTAAATGAGTATTAGCCTTATATTTCCAACCTTGTTCATATCCAAGAGCTTTTAGTTGGTATTAGACTACAAATTTATGGGTAATACATGTTTCTCCCAAACATGGTTGAACTTGGTTTTTGGAGGGGTGTCGACCTTCGATTTTTCGGACAAATTGATCCCGACTCGACGAGCCCCATTTAAATGAGTATTAGCCTTATATTTCTAACCTTGTTCATATCCAAGACCCTTTAGTTGGTATTAGACTTCAAATTTATGGGTAATACACTTTTCCCCCAAACATGGTTGAACTTGGTTTTTGGAGGGGGTGTTAGCCTTGGATTTTCGGAAAAATTGATCCTGACTCGACGAGCCCCATTTAAATGAGTATTAGCCTTATATTTCCAACCTTGTTCATATCCAAGAGCTTTTAGTTTGTATTAGACTTCAAATTTATGGGTAATACACTTTTCTCCCAAACATGGTTGAACTTGGTTTTTGGAGGGGGTGTTAGCCTTGGATTTTCGGTCAAATTGATCCAGACTCGACAAGCCCCATTTAAATGAGTATTAGCCTTATATTTCTAACCTTGTTCATATCCAAGACCCTTTAGTTGGTATTAGACTTCAAATTTATGGGTAATACACTTTTCCCCCAAACATGGTTGAACTTGGTTTTTGGAGGGGGTGTTAGCCTTGGATTTTCGGACAAATTGATCCAGACTCGACGAGCCCCATTTAAATGAGTATTAGCCTTATATTTCTAACCTTGTTCATATACAAGACCCTTTAGTTGGTATTAGACTTCAAATTTATGGGTAATACACTTTTCCCCCAAACATGGTTGAACTTGGTTTTTGGAGGGGGTGTTAGCCTTGGATTTTTGGACAAATTGATCATGACTCGACGAGCCCCATTTAAATGATTATTAGCCTTATATTTCCAACCTTGTTCATATTCAAGAGCTTTTAGTTGATATTAGACTACAAATTTATGGGTAATACACTTTTCTCCCATACATGGTTGAACTTGGTTTTTGGAGGGGTGTTAGACTTTGATTTTCGGACAGATTGGTCCTGATTCGATGAGCCCCATTTAAATGAGTATTAGCCTTATATTTCTAACCTTGTTCATATACAAGATCTTTTAGTTGGTATTAGACTTCAAATTTATGGGTAATACACTTTTCTCCCAAACATGGTTGAACTTGGTTTTTGGAGGGGTGTTAGCCTTCGATTTTCGGACATATTGGTCCTGATTCGATGAGCCCCATTTAAATGAGTATTAGCCTTATATTTATAACCTTGTTCATATACAAGATATTTTAGTTGGTATTAGACTTCAAATTTATGGGTAATACACTTTTCTCCCAAACATGGTTGAACTTGGTTTTTGGAGGGGGTGTTAGCCTTGGATTTTCGGTCAAATTGATCCAGACTCGACAAGCCCCATTTAAATGAGTATTAGCCTTATATTTCTAACCTTGTTCATATCCAAGACCCTTTAGTTGGTATTAGACTTCAAATTTATGGGTAATACACTTTTCCCCCAAACATGGTTGAACTTGGTTTTTGGAGGGGGTGTTAGCCTTGGATTTTTGGACAAATTGATCATGACTCGACGAGCCCCATTTAAATGATTATTACCCTTATATTTCCAACCTTGTTCATATTCAATAGCTTTTAGTTGATATTAGACTACAAATTTATGGGTAATACACTTTTCTCCCATACATGGTTGAACTTGGTTTTTGGAGGGGTGTTAGACTTTGATTTTCGGACAGATTGGTCCTGATTCGATGAGCCCCATTTAAATGAGTATTAGCCTTATATTTCTAACCTTGTTCATATACAAGATCTTTTAGTTGGTATTAGACTTCAAATTTATGGGTAATACACTTTTCTCCCAAACATAGTTGAACTTGGTTTTTGGAGGGGGTGTTAGCCTAGGATTTTCGGTCAAATTGATCCTGACTCGACGAGCCCCATTTAAATAAGTATTAGCCTTATATTTCTAACCTTGTTCATATCCGAGACCCTTTAGTTGGTATTAGACTTCAAATTTATGGGTAATACACTTTTCTCCCAAACATGGTTGAACTTGGTTTTTGGAGGGGGTGTTAGCCTTGGATTTTCGGGACAAATTGATCCCGACTCGACGAGTCCCATTTAAATGAGTATTAGCCTTATATTTCCAACCTTGTTCATATCCAAGAGCTTTTAGTTGGTATTAGACTTCAAAATTATGGGTAATACACTTTTCTCCCAAACATGGTTGAACTTGGTTTTTGGAGGGGGTGTTAGCCTTGGATTTTCGGTCAAATTGATCCTGACTCGACGAGCCCCATTTAAATTAGTATTAGCCTTATATTTCTAACCTTGTTCATATCCAAGACCCTTTAGTTGGTATTAGACTTCAAATTTATGGGTAATACACTTTTCCCCCAAACATGGTTGAACTTGGTTTTTGGAGGGGGTGTTAGCCTTGGATTTTCGGACAAATTGATCCTGACTCGACGAGCCCCATTTAAATGAGTATTAGCCTTATATTTCTAACCTTCATCATATCCAAGACCCTTTAGTTGGTATTAGACTTCAAATTTATGGGTAATACACTTTTCCCCCAAACATGGTTGAACTTGGTTTTTGGAGGGGGTGTTAGCCTTGGATTTTCGGACAAATTGATCCAGACTCGACGAGCCCCATTTAAATGAGTATTAGCCTTATATTTCTAACCTTGTTCATATACAAGACCCTTTAGTTGGTATTAGACTTCAAATTTATGGGTAATACACTTTTCCCCCAAACATGGTTGAACTTGGTTTTTGGAGGGGGTGTTAGCCTTGGATTTTTGGACAAATTGATCATGACTCGACGAGCCCCATTTAAATGATTATTAGCCTTATATTTCCAACCTTGTTCATATTCAAGAGCTTTTAGTTGATATTAGACTACAAATTTATGGGTAATACACTTTTCTCCCATACATGGTTGAACTTGGTTTTTGGAGGGGTGTTAGACTTTGATTTTCGGACAGATTGGTCCTGATTCGATGAGCCCCATTTAAATGAGTATTAGCCTTATATTTCTAACCTTGTTCATATACAAGATCTTTTAGTTGGTATTAGACTTCAAATTTATGGGTAATACACTTTTCTCCCAAACATAGTTGAACTTGGTTTTTGGAGGGGGTGTTAGCCTAGGATTTTCGGTCAAATTGATCCTGACTCGACGAGCCCCATTTAAATAAGTATTAGCCTTATATTTCTAACCTTGTTCATATCCGAGACCCTTTAGTTGGTATTAGACTTCAAATTTATGGGTAATACACTTTTCTCCCAAACATGGTTGAACTTGGTTTTTGGAGGGGGTGTTAGCCTTGGATTTTCAGACAAATTGATCCTGACTCGACGAGTCCCATTTAAATGAGTATTAGCCTTATATTTCCAACCTTGTTCATATCCAAGAGCTTTTAGTTGGTATTAGACTTCAAAATTATGGGTAATACACTTTTCTCCCAAACATGGTTGAACTTGGTTTTTGGAGGGGGTGTTAGCCTTGGATTTTCGGTCAAATTGATCCTGACTCGACGAGCCCCATTTAAATTAGTATTAGCCTTATATTTCTAACCTTGTTCATATCCAAGACCCTTTAGTTGGTATTAGACTTCAAATTTATGGGTAATACACTTTTTCCCCCAAACATGGTTGAACTTGGTTTTTGGAGGGGGTGTTAGCCTTGGATTTTCTGGACAAATTGATCCCGACTCGACGAGCCCCATTTAAATGAGTATTAGCCTTATATTTCTAACCTTCATCATATCCAAGACCCTTTAGTTGGTATTAGACTTCAAATTTATGGGTAATACACTTTTCCCCCAAACATGGTTGAACTTGGTTTTTGGAGGGGGTGTTAGCCTTGGATTTTCGGAAAAATTGATCCTGACTCGACGAGCCCCATTTAAATGAGTATTAGCCTTATATTTCCAACCTTGTTCATATCCAAGAGCTTTTAGTTTGTATTAGACTTCAAATTTATGGGTAATACACTTTTCTCCCAAACATGGTTTAACTTGGTTTTTGGAGGGGGTGTTAGCCTTGGATTTCGGTCAAATTGATCCAGACTCGACAAGCCCCATTCCACTGAGTATTAGCCTTATATTTCTAACCTTGTTCATATCCAAAACCCTTTAGTTGGTATTAGACTTCAAATTTATGGGTAATACACTTTTCCCCCAAACATGGTTGAACTTGGTTTTTGGAGGGGGTGTTAGCCTTGGATTTTCGGACAAATTGATCCAGACTCGACGAGCCCCATTTAAATGAGTATTAGCCTTATATTTCTAACCTTGTTCATATACAAGACCCTTTAGTTGGTATTAGACTTCAAATTTATGGGTAATAAACTTTTCCCCCAAACATGGTTGAACTTGGTTTTTGGAGGGGGTGTTAGCCTTGGATTTTTGGACAAATTGATCCTGACTCGACGAGCACCATTTAAATGATTATTAGCCTTATATTTCCAACCTTGTTCATATCCAAGAGCTTTTAGTTGGTATTAGACTTCAAAATTATGGGTAATACACTTTTCTCCCAAACATGGTTGAACTTGGTTTTTGGAGGGGGTGTTAGCCTTGGATTTTCGGTCAAATTGATCCTGACTCGACGAGCCCCATTTAAATGAGTATTAGCCTTATATATCCAACCTTGTTCATATCCAAGAGCTTTTAGTTGGTATTAGACAACAAATTTATGGGTAATACACTTTTCTCCCAAACATGGTTGAACTTGGTTTTTGGAGGAGTGTTAGCCTTCGATTTTCGGAAAAATTGATCCTGACTCGACTAGCCCCATTTAAATCAGTATTTTCCTTATATTTCTAACCTTATTCATATACAAGAGCTTTTAGTTTGTATTAGACTTCAAATTTATGGGTAATACACTTTTCCCCCAAACATGGTTGAACTTGGTTTTTGGAGGGGGTGTTAGCCTTGGATTTTCGGACAAATTGATCCTGACTCGACGAGCCCCATTTAAATGAGTATTAGCCTTATATTTCCAACCTTGTTCATATCCAAGAGCTTTTAGTTGGTATTAGACTTCAAAATTATGGTAATACACTTTTGTTCCAAACATGGTTGAACTTGGTTTTTGGAGGGGGTGTTAGCCTTAGATTTTCGGTCAAATTGATCCTGACTCGACGAGCCCCATTTAAATGAGTATTAGCCTTATATTTCTAACCTTGTTCATATCCAAGACCCTTTAGTTGGTATTAGACTTCAAATTTATGGGTAATACACTTTTCCCCCAAACATGGTTGAACTTGGTTTTTGCAGGGGGTGTTAGCCTTGGATTTTCGGTCAAATTGATCCTGACTCGACGAGCCCCATTTAAATGAGTATTAGCCTTATATTTCCAACGTTGTTCATATCTAAGACCCTTTAGTTTGTATTAGACTTCAAATTTATGGGTAATACACTTTTCTCTCAAACATGGTTGAACTTGGTTTTTGGAGGGGTGTCAGCCTTCGATTTTCGGACAAATTGATCCTGACTCGACGAGTCCCATTTAAATGAGTATTAGCCTTATATTTCTAACCTTGTTCATATCCAAGACCCTTTAGTTGGTATTAGACTTCAAATTTATGGGTAATACACTTTTCCCCCAAACATGGTTGAACTTGGTTTTTGGAGGGGGTGTTAGCCTTGGATTTTCGGAAAAATTGATCCTGACTCGACGAGCCCCATTTAAATGAGTATTAGCCTTATATTTCCAACGTTGTTCATATCCAAGACCCTTCAGTTTGTATTAGACTTCAAATTTATGGGTAATACACTTTTCCCCCAAACATGGTTGAACTTGGTTTTTAGAGGGGGTGTTAGCCTTAGATTTTCGGACAAATTGATCCTGACTCGACGAGCCCCATTTAAATGATTATTAGCCTTATATTTCTAACCTTGCTCATATCCAATAGCTTTTAGTTTGTAACAGAATTCAAATTTATGGGTAATACACTTTTCTCCCAAACATGGTTGAACTTGGTTTTTGGAGGGGGTGTTATCCTTGGATTTTCGGTCAAATTGATCCAGACTCGACAAGCCCCATTTAAATGAGTATTAGCCTTATATTTCTAACCTTGTTCATATACAAGACCCTTTAGTTGGTATTAGACTTCAAATTTATGGGTAATACACTTTTCCCCCAAACATGGTTGAACTTGGTTTTTTGAGGGGGTGTTAGCCTTGGATTTTCGGACAAATTGATCCTGACTCGACGAGCCCCATTTAAATGATTATTAGCCTTATATTTCCAACCTTGTTTATATCCAAGAGCTTTTAGTTGGTATTAGACTTCAAAATTATGGGTAATACACTTTTCTCCCAAACATGGTTGAACTTGGTTTTTGCAGGGGGTGTTAGCCTTGGATTTTCGGTCAAATTGATCCTGACTCGACGAGCCCCATTTAAATGAGTATTAGCCTTATATTTCCAACCTTGTTCATATCCAAGAGCTTCTAGTTGGTATTAGACTACAAATTTATGGGTAATACACTTTTCTCCCAAACATGGTTGAACTTGGTTTTTGGAGGGGTGTCAGCCTTCGATTTTCGGACAAAGTGATCCTGACTCGACGAGTCCCATTTAAATGAGTATTAGCCTTATATTTATAACCTTGTTCATATCCAAGACCCTTTAGTTGGTATTAGACTTCAAATTTATGGGTAATACACTTTTCCCCCAAACATGGTTGAACTTGGTTTTTGGAGGGGGTGTTAGCCTTGGATTTTCGGAAAAATTGATCCTGACTCGACGAGCCCCATTTAAATGAGTATTAGCCTTATATTTCCAACCTTGTTCATATCCAAGAGCTTTTAGTTTGTATTAGACTTCAAATTTATGGGTAATACACTTTTCTCCCAAACATGGTTGAACTTGGTTTTTGGAGGGGGTGTTAGCCTTGGATTTTCGGTCAAATTGATCCAGACTCGACAAGCCCCATTTAAATGAGTATTAGCCTTATATTTCTAACCTTGTTCATATCCAAGACCGTTTAGTTGGTATTAGACTTCAAATTTATGGGTAATACACTTTTTCCCCCAAACATGGTTGAACTTGGTTTTTGGAGGGGTGTTAGCCTTGGATTTTCGGACAAATTGATCCAGACTCGACGACCCCATTTAAATGAGTATTAGCCTTATATTTCTAACCTTGTTCATATCCAAGACCCTTTAGTTGGTATTAGACTTCAAATTTATAGGTAATACACTTTTCCCCCAAACATGGTTGAACTTGGTTTTTAGAGGGGGTGTTAGCCTTCGATTTTCGGACAAATTGATCCTGACTCGACGAGCCCCATTTAAATGATTATTAGCCTTATATTTCTAACCTTGCTCATATCCAAGAGCTTTTAGTTTGTATTAGAGTTCAAATTTATGGGTAATACACTTTTCTCCCAAACATGGTTGAACTTGGTTTTTGGAGGGGGTGATATACTTGGATTTTCGGTCAAATTGATCCAGACTCGACAAGCCCCATTTAAATGAGTATTAGCCTTATATTTCTAACCTTGTTCATATCCAAGACCCTTTAGTTGGTATTAGACTTCAAATTTATGGGTAATACACTTTTCCCCCAAACATGGTTGAACTTGGTTTTTGGAGGGGGTGTTAGCCTTGGATTTTCGGACAAATTGATCAAGACTCGATGAGCCCCATTTAAATGAGTATTAGCCTTATATTTCTAACCTTGTTCATATCCAAGACCCTTTAGTTGGTATTAGACTTCAAATTTATGGGTAATACACTTTTCCCCCAAACATGGTTGAACTTGATTTTTGGAGGGGGTGTTAGCCTTGGATTTTCGGTCAAATTGATCCTGACTCGACGAGCCCTATTTAAATGAGTATTAGCCTTATTTTTCTAACCTTGTTCATATCCAAGAGCTTTTAGTTGGTATTAGACTTCAAATTTATGGGTAATACACTTTTCTCCCAAACATGGTTGAACTTGGTTTTTGGAGGGGTGTTAGCCTTGGGATTTTCGGACAAATTGATCCAGACTCGACGAGCCCCATTTAAATGAGTATTAGCCTTATATTTCTAACCTTTTTCATATCCAAGACCCTTTAGTTGGTATTAGACTTCAAATTTATGGGTAATACACTTTTCCCCCAAACATGGTTGAACTTGGTTTTTGGAGGGGGTGTTAGCCTTAGATTTTCGGACAAATTGATCCTGACTCGACGAGCCCCATTTAAATGATTATTAGCCTTATATTTCTAACTTTGCTCATATCCAAGAGCTTTTAGTTTGTATTAGACTTCAAATTTATGGGTAATACACTTTTCTCCCAAACATGGTTGAACTTGGTTTTTGGAGGGGGTGTTAGCCTTGAATTTTCGGTCAAATTCATCCAGACTCGACAAGCCCCATTTAAATGAGTATTAGCCTTATATTTCTAACCTTGTTCATATCCAAGACCTTTTAGTTGGTATTAGACTTCAAATTTATGGGTAATACACTTTTCCCCCAAACATGGTTGAACTTGGTTTTTGGAGGGGGTGTTAGCCTTGGATTTTCGGTCAAATTGATCCAGACTCGACAAGCCCCATTTAAATGAGTATTAGCCTTATATTTCTAACCTTGTTCATATCCAAGACCCTTTAGTTGGTATTAGACTTCAAATTTATGGGTAATACACTTTTCCCCCCAAACATGGTTGAACTTGGTTTTTGGAGGGGGTGTTAGCCTTGGATTTTCGGACAAATTGATCCGGGACTCGACGAGCCCCCATTAAAATGAGTATTAGCCTTATATTTCTAACCTTGTTCATATCCAAGACCCTTTAGTTGGTATTACACTTCAAATTTATGGGTAATACACTTTTTCCCCCAAACATGGTTGAACTTGGTTTTTAGAGGGGTGTTAGCCTTAGATTTTCGGACAAATTGATCCCGACTCGACGAGCCCCATTTAAATGATTATTAACCTTATATTTCTAACCTTGCTCATATCCAAGAGCTTTTAGTTTGTATTAGAGTTCAAATTTATGGGTAATACACTTTTCTCCCAAACATGGTTGAACTTGGTTTTTGGAGGGGGTGTTAGCCTTGGATTTTCGGTCAAATTGATCAAGACTCGACAAGCCCCCATTTAAATGAGTATTAGCCTTATATTTCTAACCTTGTTCATATCCAAGACCCTTTAGTTGGTATTAGACTTCAAATTTATGGGTAATACACTTTTCCCCCAAACATGGTTGAACTTGGTTTTCGGAGGGGGTGTTAGCCTTGGATTTTCGGACAAATTGATCCAGACTCGACGAGCCCCATTTAAATGAGTATTAGCCTTATATTTCTAACCTTGTTCATATCCAAGACCCTTTAGTTGGTATTAGACTTCAAATTTATGGATAATACACTTTTCCCCCAAACATGGTTGAACTTGGTTTTTGGAGGGGGTGTTAGCCTTGGATTTTCAGTCAAATTGATCCTGACTCGACGAGTTCCATTTAAATGAGTATTAGCCTTATATTTCCAACCTTGTTCATATGCAAGAGCTTTTAGTTGGTATTAGACTACAAATTTATGGGTAATACACTTTTCTCCCATACATGGTTGAACATGGTTTTTGGAGGGGTGTTAGCCTTCGATTTTCGGACAGATTGATCCTGACTCGACGAGCCCCATTTAAATGAGTATTAGCCTTATATTTCTAACCTTGTTCATATCCAAGACCCTTTAGTTGGTATTAGACTTCAAATTTATGGGTAATACACTTTTCCCCCAAACATGGTTGAACTTGGTTTTTGGAGGGGGTGTTAGCCTTGGATTTTCGGACAAATTGATCCCTGACTCGACGAGCCCCCATTTAAATGATTATTAGCCTTATATTTCCAACCTTGTTCATAATCAAGAGCTTTTAGTTGGTATTAGACTACAAATTTATGGGTAATACACTTTTCTCCCAAACATGGTTGAACTTGGTTTTTGGAGGGGAGTTAGCCTTCGATTTTCGGACAAATTGATCCCTGACTCGACGAGCCCCCATTTAAATGAGTATTAGCCTTATATTTCTAACCTTGTTCATATCCAAGACCCTTTAGTTGGTATTAGACTTCAAATTTATGGGTAATACACTTTTTCCCCCAAACATGGTTGAACTTGGTTTTTGGAGGGGTGTTAGCCTTGGATTTTCGGAAAAATTGATCCCTGACTCGACGAGCCCCATTTAAATGAGTATTAGCCTTATATTTCCAACCTTGTTCATATCCAAGAGCTTTTAGTTTGTATTAGACTTCAAATTTATGGGTAATACACTTTTCTCCCAAACATGGTTGAACTTGGTTTTTGGAGGGGGTGTTAGCCTTGGATTTTCGGTCAAATTGATCCAGACTCGACAAGCCCCATTTAAATGAGTATTAGCCTTATATTTCTAACCTTGTTCATATCCAAGACCGTTTAGTTGGTATTAGACTTCAAATTTATGGGTAATACACTTTTCCCCCAAACATGGTTGAACTTGGTTTTTGGAGGGGGTGTTAGCCTTGGATTTTCGGACAAATTGATCCAGACTCGACGAGCCCCATTTAAATGAGTATTAGCCTTATATTTCTAACCTTGTTCATATCCAAGACCCTTTAGTTGGTATTAGACTTCAAATTTATAGCTAATACACTTTTCCCCCAAACATGGTTGAACTTGGTTTTTAGAGGGGGTGTTAGCCTTCGATTTTCGGACAAATTGATCCTGACTCGACGAGCCCCATTTAAATGATTATTAGCCTTATATTTCTAACCTTGCTCATATCCAAGAGCTTTTAGTTTGTATTAGAGTTCAAATTTATGGGTAATACACTTTTCTCCCAAACATGGTTGAACTTGGTTTTTGGAGGGGGTGATATCCTTGGATTTTCGGTCAAATTGATCCAGACTCAACAAGCCCCATTTAAATGAGTATTAGCCTTATATTTCTAACCTTGTTCATATCCAAGACCCTTTAGTTGGTATTAGACTTCAAATTTATGGGTAATACACTTTTCCCCCAAACATGGTTGAACTTGGTTTTTGGAGGGGGTGTTAGCCTTGGATTTTCGGACAAATTGATCAAGACTCGATGAGCCCCATTTAAATGAGTATTAGCCTTATATTTCTAACCTTGTTCATATCCAAGACCCTTTAGTTGGTATTAGACTTCAAATTTATGGGTAATACACTTTTCCCCCAAACATGGTTGAACTTGATTTTTGGAGGGGGTGTTAGCCTTGGATTTTCGGTCAAATTGATCCTGACTCGACGAGCCCTATTTAAATGAGTATTAGCCTTATATTTCTAACCTTGTTCATATCCAAGACCCTTTAGTTGGTATTAGACTTCAAAATTATGGGTAATACACTTTTCCCCCAAACATGGTTGAACTTGGTTTTTGGAGGGGGTGTTAGCCTTGGATTTTCGGACAAATTGATCCAGACTCGACGAGCCCCATTTAAATGAGTATTAGCCTTATATTTCTAACCTTGTTCATATCCAAGACCCTTTAGTTGGTATTAGACTTCAAATTTATGGGTAATACACTTTTCCCCCCAAACATGGTTGAACTTGGTTTTTGGAGGGGGTGTTAGCCTTAGATTTTCGGACAAATTGATCCTGACTCGACGAGCCCCATTTAAATGATTATTAGCCTTATATTTCTAACCTTGCTCATATCCAAGAGCTTTTAGTTTGTATTAGACTTCAAATTTATGGGTAATACACTTTTCTCCCAAACATGGTTGAACTTGGTTTTTGGAGGGGGTGTTAGCCTTGGATTTTCGGTCAAATTCATCCAGACTCGACAAGCCCCATTTAAATGAGTATTAGCCTTATATTTCTAACCTTGTTCATATCCAAGACCTTTTATTTGGTATTAGACTTCAAATTTATGGGTAATACACTTTTCCCCCAAACATGGTTGAACTTGGTTTTTGGAGGGGGTGTTAGCCTTGGATTTTCGGTCAAATTGATCCAGACTCGACAAGCCCCATTTAAATGAGTATTAGCCTTATATTTCTAACCTTGTTCATATCCAAGACCCTTTAGTTGGTATTAGACTTCAAATTTATGGGTAATACACTTTTCCCCCAAACATGGTTGAACTTGGTTTTTAGAGGGGGTGTTAGCCTTAGATTTTCGGACAAATTGATCCTGACTCGACGAGCCCCATTTAAATGATTATTAACCTTATATTTCTAACCTTGCTCATATCCAAGAGCTTTTAGTTTGTATTAGAGTTCAAATTTATGGGTAATACACTTTTCTCCCAAACATGGTTGAACTTGGTTTTTGGAGGGGGTGTTAGCCTTGGATTTTCGGTCAAATTGATCAAGACTCGACAAGCCCCATTTAAATGAGTATTAGCCTTATATTTCTAACCTTGTTCATATCCAAGACCCTTTAGTTGGTAATAGACTTCAAATTTATGGGTAATACACTTTTCCCCCAAACATGGTTGAACTTGGTTTCTGGAGGGGGTGTTAGCCTTGGATTTTCGGACAAATTGATCCAGACTCGACGAGCCCCATTTAAATGAGTATTAGCCTTATATTTCTAACCTTGTTCATATCTAAGACCCTTTAGTTGGTATTCGACTTCAAATTTATGGATAATACACTTTTCCCCCAAACATGGTTGAACTTGGTTTTTGGAGGGGGTGTTAGCCTTGGATTTTCAGTCAAATTGATCCTGACTCGACGAGTTCCATTTAAATGAGTATTAGCCTTATATTTCCAACCTTGTTCATATGCAAGAGCTTTTAGTTGGTATTAGACTACAAATTTATGGGTAATACACTTTTCTCCCATACATGGTTGAACTTGGTTTTTGGAGGGGTGTTAGCCTTCGATTTTCGGACAGATTGATCCTGACTCGGCGAGCCCCATTTAAATGAGTATTAGCCTTATATTTCTAACCTTGTTCATATCCAAGACCCTTTAGTTGGTATTAGACTTCAAATTTATGGGTAATACACTTTTCCCCCAAACATGGTTGAACTTGGTTTTTGGAGGGGGTGTTAGCCTTGGATTTTCGGACAAATTGATCCTGACTCGACGAGCCCCATTTAAATGATTATTAGCCTTATATTTCCAACCTTGTTCATAATCAAGAGCTTTTAGTTGGTATTAGACTACAAATTTATGGGTAATACACTTTTCTCCCAAACATGGTTGAACTTGGTTTTTGGAGGGGAGTTAGCCTTCGATTTTCGGACAAATTGATCCTGACTCGACAAGCCCCATTTAAATGAGTATTAGTCTTATATTTCTAACCTTGTTCATATACAAGAGCTTTTAGTTGGTATTAGAATTCAAATTTATGGGTAATACACTTTTCTCCCAAACATGGTTGAACTTGGTTTTTGGAGGGGGTGTTAGCCTTGAATTTTCGGTCAAATTGATCCTGACTCGACGAGCCCCATTTCAATGAGTATTAGCCTTATATTTCTAACCTTGTTCATATCCGAGACCCTTTAGTTGGTATTAGACTTAAATTTATGGGTAATACACTTTTCTCCCAAACATGGTTGAACTTGGTTTTTGGAGGAGTGTTAGCCTTCGATTTTCGGACAAATTGATCCTGACTCGACGAGCCCCATTTAAATGAGTATTAGCCTTATATTTCAAACCTTGTTCAGATCCAAGACCCTTTAGTTGGTATTAGACTTCAAATTTATGGGTAATACACTTTTCTCCCAAACTTGGTTGAACTTTGTTTTTGGAGGGGTGTTAGCCTTCGATTTTCGGACAAATTGATCCTGACTCGACGAGCCCCATTTCAATGAGTATTAGCCTTATATTTCTAACCTTGTTCATATCCGAGACCCTTTAGTTGGTATTAGACTTAAATGTATGGGTAATACACTTTTCTCCCAAACATGGTAGAACTTGGTTTTTGGAGGAGTGTTAGCCTTCGATTTTCGGACAAATTGATCCTGACTCGACGAGCCCCATTTAAAAGAGTATTAGCCTTATATTTCTAACCTTGTTCATATCCAAGACCCTTTAGTTGGTATTAGACTTCAAATTTATGGATAATACACTTTTCCCCCAAACATGGTTGAACTTGGTTTTTGGAGGGGTGTTAGCCTTCGATTTTCGGACAAATTGATCCTGACTCGACGAGCCCCATTTAAATGAGTATTTTCCTTATATTTCTAACCTTGCTCATATACAAGAGCTTTTAGTTTGTATTAGACTTCAAATTTATGGGTAATACTCTTTTCTCCCAAAGATGGTTGAACTTGGTTTTTGGAGGGGGTGTTAGCCTTATATTTTCGGTCAAATTGATCCTGACTCGACGAGCCCCATTTAAATGAGTATTAGCCTTATATTTCTAACCTTGTTCATATCCAAGACCCTTTAGTTGGTATTAGACTTCAAATTTATGGGTAATAAACTTTTCCCCCAAACATGGTTGAACTTGGTTTTTGGAGGGGGTGTTAGCCTTGGATTTTCGGAAAAATTGATCCTGACTCGACGAGCCCCATTTAAATGAGTATTAGCCTTATATTTCCAACCTTGTTCATATGCAAGAGCTTTTAGTTGGTATTAGACTACAAATTTATGGGTAATACACTTTTCTCCCATACATGGTTGAACTTGGTTTTTGGAGGGATGTTAGCCTTCGATTTTCGGACAGATTGATCCTGGCTCGACGAGCCCCATTTAAATGAGTATTAGCCTTATATTTCTAACCTTGTTCATATCCAAGACCCTTTAGTTGGTATTAGACTTCAAATTTATGGGTAATATACTTTTCCCCCAAACATGGTTGAACTTGGTTTTTGGAGGGGGTGTTAGCCTTGGATTTTCAGTCAAATTGATCCTGACTCGACGAGCCCCATTTAAATGAGTATTAGCCTTATATTTCCAACCTTGTTCATATACAAGACCCTTTAGTTGGTATTAGACTTGAAATTTATGGGTAATACACTTTTCCCCCAAACATGGTTGAACTTGGTTTTTGGAGGGGGTGTTAGCCTTGGATTTTCGGACAAATTGATCCAGACTCGACGAGCCCCATTTAAATGAGTATTAGCCTTATATTTCTAACCTTGTTCATATCCAAGACCCTTTAGTTGGTATTAGACTTCAAATTTATGGATAATACACTTTTCCCCCAAACATGGTTGAACTTGGTTTTTGGAGGGGTGTTAGCCTTCGATTTTCGGACAAATTGATCCTGACTCGACGAGCCCCATTTAAATGAGTATTTTCCTTATATTTCTAACCTTGCTAATATACAAGAGCTTTTAGTTTGTATTAGACTTCAAATTTATGGGTAATACTCTTTTCTCCCAAACATGGTTGAACTTGGTTTTTGGAGGGGGTGTTAGCCTTAGATTTTCGGTCAAATTGATCCGGGACTCGACTGAGCCCCCATTTAAATGAGTATTAGCCTTATATTTCTAACCTTGTTAATATCCAAGACCCTTTAGTTGGTATTAGACTTAAATTTATGGGTAATACACTTTTCCCCCAAACATGGTTGAACTTGGTTTTTGGAGGGGTGTTAGCCTTCGATTTTCGGACAAATTGATCCTGACTCGACGAGCCCCATTTAAATGAGTATTTTCCTTATATTTCTAACCTTGCTCATATACAAGAGCTTTTAGTTTGTATTAGACTTCAAATTTATGGGTAATACTCTTTTCTCCCAAACATGGTTGAACTTGGTTTCTGGAGGGGGTGTTAGCCTTGGATTTTCGGACAAATTGATCCAGACTCGACGAGCCCCATTTAAATGAGTATTAGCCTTATATTTCTAACCTTGTTCATATCCAAGACCCTTTAGTTGGTATTAGACTTTAAATTTATGGATAATACACTTTTCCCCCAAACATGGTTGAACTTGGTTTTTGGAGGGGGTGTTAGCCTTGGATTTTCAGTCAAATTGATCCTGACTCGACGAGCCCCATTTAAATGAGTATTAGCCTTATATTTCCAACCTTGTTCATATGCAAGAGCTTTTAGTTGGTATTAGACTACAAATTTATGGGTAATACACTTTTCTCCCATACATGGTTGAACTTGGTTTTTGGAGGGGTGTTAGCCTTCGATTTTCGGACAGATTGATCCTGACTCGACGAGCCCCATTTAAATGAGTATTAGCCTTATATTTCTAACCTTGTTCATATCCAAGACCCTTTAGTTGGTATTAGACTTCAAATTTATGGATAATACACTTTTCCCCCAAACATGGTTGAACTTGGTTTTTGGAGGGGTGTTAGCCTTCGATTTTCGGACAAATTGATCCTGACTCGACGAGCCCCATTTCAATGAGTATTAGCCTTATATTTCTAACCTTGTTCATATCCGAGACCCTTTAGTTGGTATTAGACTTCAAATTTATGGGTAATACACTTTTCCCCCAAACATGGTTGAACTTGGTTTTTGGAGGGGGTGTTAGCCTTGGATTTTCGGTCAAATTGATCAAGACTCGACAAGCCCCATTTAAATGAGTATTAGCCTTATATTTCTAACCTTGTTCATATCCGAGACCCTTTAGTTGGTATTAGACTTCAAATTTATGGGTAATACACTTTTCCCCCAAACATGGTTGAACTTGGTTTCTGGAGGGGGTGTTAGCCTTGGATTTTCGGTCAAATTGATCAAGACTCGACAAGCCCCATTTAAATGAGTATTAGGCTTATATTTCTAACCTTGTTAATATCCAAGACCCTTTAGTTGGTATTATACTTCAAATTTATCGGTAATACACTTTTCTCCCAAACATGGTTGAACTTGGTTTTTGGAGGGGGTGTTAGCCTTGGATTTTCGGTCAAATTGATCCTGACTCGACGAGCTCCATTTAAATGAGTATTAGACTTATATTTCTAACCTTGTTCATATACAACAGATTTTAGTTGGTATTAGACTTCAAATTTATGGGTAATACACTTTTCCCCCAAACATGGTTGAACTTGGTTTCTGGAGGGGGTGTTAGCCTTGGATTTTCGGACAAATTGATCCAGACTCGACGAGCCCCATTTAAATGAGTATTAGCCTTATATTTCTAACCTTGTTCATATCCAAGACCCTTTAGTTGGTATTAGACTTCAAATTTATGGATAATACACTTTTCCCCCAAACATGGTTGAACTTGGTTTTTGGAGGGGGTGTTAGCCTTGGATTTTCAGTCAAATTGATCCTGACTCGACGAGCCCCATTTAAATGAGTATTAGCCTTATATTTCCAACCTTGTTCATATGCAAGAGCTTTTAGTTGGTATTAGACTACAAATTTATGGGTAATACACTTTTCTCCCATACATGGTTGAACTTGGTTTTTGGAGGGGTGTTAGCCTTCGATTTTCGGACAGATTGATCCTGACTCGACGTGCCCCATTTAAATGAGTATTAGCCTTATATTTCTAACCTTGTTCATATCCGAGACCCTTTAGTTGGTATTAGACTTAAATTTATGGGTAATACACTTTTCTCCCAAACATGGTTGAACTTGGTTTTTGGAGGAGTGTTAGCCGTCGATTTTCGGACAAATTGATCCTGACTCGACGAGCCCCATTTAAATGAGTATTAGCCTTATATTTCTAACCTAGTTCATATCCAAGACCCTTTAGTTGGTATTAGACTTAAAATTTATAGGTAATACACTTTTCTCCCAAACATGGTTGAACTTGGTTTTTGGAGGGGTGTTAGCCTTCGATTTTCGGACAAATTGATCCTGACTCGACGAGCCCCATTTCAATGAGTATTAGCCTTATATTTCTATCCTTGTTCATATCCGAGACCCTTTAGTTGGTATTAGACTTAAATGTATGGGTAATACACTTTTCTCCCAAACATGGTTGAACTTGGTTTTTGGAGGAGTGTTAGCCTTCGATTTTCGGACAAAATGATCCTGACTCGACGAGCCCCATTTAAATGAGTATTAGCCTTATATTTCCAACCTTGTTCATATGCAAGAGCTTTTAGTTGGTATTAGACTACAAATTTATGGGTAATACACTTTTCTCCCATACATGGTTGAACTTGGTTTTTGGAGGGGTGTTAGCCTTCGATTTTCGGACAGATTGATCCTGACTCGACGAGCCCCATTTAAATGAGTATTAGCCTTATATTTCTAACCTTGTTCATATCCAAGACCCTTTAGTTGGTATTAGACTTCAAATTTATGGGTAATACACTTTTCCCCCAAACATGGTTGAACTTGGTTTTTGGAGGGGGTGTTAGCCTTGGATTTTCGGTCAAATTGATCAAGACTCGACAAGCCCCATTTAAATGAGTATTAGCCTTATATTTCTAACCTTGTTCATATCCAAGACCCTTTAGTTGGTATTAGACTTCAAATTTATGGGTAATACACTTTTCCCCCCAAACATGGTTGAACTTGGTTTTACGGAGGGGGTGTTAGCCTTGGATTTTCGGTCAAATTGATCAAGACTCGACAAGCCCCCATTTAAATGAGTATTAGCCTTATATTTCTAACCTTGTTCATATACAAGAGCTTTTAGTTGGTATTAGACTTCAAATTTATGGGTAATACACTTTTCCCCCAAACATGGTTGAACTTGGTTTTTGGAGGGGGTGTTAGCCTTGGATTTTCGGTCAAATTGATCAAGACTCGACAAGCCCCATTTAAATGAGTATTAGCCTTATATTTCTAACCTTGTTCATATCCAAGACCCTTTAGTTGGTATTAGACTTCAAATTTATGGGTAATACACTTTTCCCCCAAACATGGTTGAACTTGGTTTCTGGAGGGGGTGTTAGCCTTGGATTTTCGAACAAATTGATCCAGACTCGACGAGCCCCATTTAAATGAGTATTAGCCTTATATTTCTAACCTTGTTCATATCCAAGACCCTTTAGTTGGTATTAGACTTCAAATTTATGGATAATACACTTTTTCCCCCCAAACATGGTTGAACTTGGTTTTTGGAGGGGGTGTTAGCCTTGGATTTTCAGTCAAATTGATCCTGACTCGACGAGCCCCATTTAAATGAGTATTAGCCTTATATTTCCAACCTTGTTCATATGCAAGAGCTTTTAGTTGGTATTAGACTACAAATTTATGGGTAATACACTTTTCTCCCATACATGGTTGAACTTGGTTTTTGGAGCGATGATTAGCCTTCGATTTTCGGACAAATTGATCCCGACTCGACGAGCCCCATTTAAATGAGTATTAGACTTATATTTCTAACCTTGTTCATATACAAGACCCTTTAGTTGGTATTAGACTTCAAATTTATGGGTAATACACTTTTCTCCCAAACATGGTTGAACTTGGTTTTTGGAGGAGTGTTAGCCTTCGATTTTTCGGACAAATTGATCCCGACTCGACGAGCCCCCATTTAAATGAGTATTTTCCTTATATTTCTAACCTTGCTCATATACAAGAGCTTTTAGTTTGTATTAGACTTCAAATTTATGGGTAATACTCTTTTCTCCCAAACATGGTTGAACTTGGTTTTTGGAGGGGGTGTTAGCCTTAGATTTTCGGTCAAATTGATCCAGACTCGACGAGCCCCATTTAAATGAGTATTAGCCTTATATTTCTAACCTTGTTAATATCCAAGACCCTTTAGTTGGTATTAGACTTCAAATTTATGGGTAATACACTTTTCCCCCAAACATGGTTGAACTTGGTTTCTGGAGGGGGTGTTAGCCTTGGATTTTCGGTCAAATTGATCAAGACTCGACAAGCCCCATTTAAATGAGTATTAGCCTTATATTTCTAACCTTGTTCATATACAAGAGCTTTTAGTTGGTATTAGACTTCAAATTTATGGGTAATACACTTTTCCCCCAAACATGGTTGAACTTGGTTTTTGGCGGGGGTGTTAGCCTTGGATTTTCGGTCAAATTGATCAAGACTCGACAAGCCCCATTTAAATGAGTATTAGCCTTATATTTCTAACCTTGTTAATATCCAAGACCCTTTAGTTGGTATTAGACTTCAAATTTATGGGTAATACACTTTTCCCCCAAACATGGTTGAACTTGGTTTCTGGAGGGGGTGTTAGCCTTGGATTTTCGGTCAAATTGATCAAGACTCGACAAGCCCCATTTAAATGAGTATTAGCCTTATATTTATAACCTTGTTCATATACAAGAGCTTTTAGTTGGTATTAGACTTCAAATTTATGGGTAATACACTTTTCCACCAAACATGGTTGAACTTGGTTTTTGGAGGGGGTGTTAGCCTTGGATTTTCGGTCAAATTGATCAAGACTCGACAAGCCCCATTTAAATGAGTATTAGCCTTATATTTCTAACCTTGTTCATATCCAAGACCCTTTAGTTGGTATTAGACTTCAAATTTATGGGTAATACACTTTTCCCCCAAACATGGTTGAACTTGGTTTTTGGAGGGGGTGTTAGCCTTGGATTTTTGGACAAATTGATCCAGACTCGACGAGCCCCATTTAAATGAGTATTAGCCTTATATTTCTAACCTTGTTCATATCCAAGACCCTTTAGTTGGTATTAGACTTCAAATTTATGGATAATACACTTTTCCCCCAAACATGGTTGAACTTGGTTTTTGGAGGGGGTGTTAGCCTTGGATTTTCAGTCAAATTGATCCTGACTCGACGAGCCCCATTTAAATGAGTATTAGCCTCATATTTCCAACCTTGTTCATATGCAAGAGCTTTTAGTTGGTATTAGACTACAAATTTATGGGTAATACACTTTTCTCCCATACATGGTTGAACTTGGTTTTTGGAGCAGTATTAGCCTTCGATTTTCGGACAAATTGATCCTGACTCGACGAGCCCCATTTAAATGAGTATTAGACTTATATTTCTAACCTTGTTCATATACAAGACCCTTTAGTTGGTATTAGACTTCAAATTTATGGGTAATACACTTTTCTCCCAAACATGGTTGAACTTGGTTTTTGGAGGGGTGTTAGCCTTCGATTTTCGGACAAATTGATCCTGACTCGACGAGCCCCATTTAAATGAGTATTTTCCTTATATTTCTAACCTTGCTCATATACAAGAGCTTTTAGTTTGTATTAGACTTCAAATTTATGGGTAATACTCTTTTCTCCCAAACATGGTTGAACTTGGTTTTTGGAGGGGGTGTTAGCCTTAGATTTTCGGTCAAATTGATCCAGACTCGACGAGCCCCATTTAAATGAGTATTAGCCTTATATTTCTAACCTTGTTAATATCCAAGACCCTTTAGTTGGTATTAGACTTCAAATTTATGGGTAATACACTTTTCCCCCAAACATGGTTGAACTTGGTTTTTGGAGGGGGTGTTAGCCTTGGATTTTCGGTCAAATTGATCCTGACTCGACGTGCCCCATTTAAATGAGTATTAGCCTTATATTTCCAACCTTGTTCATATCCAAGAGCTTTTAGTTGTTATTAGACTTCAAAATTATGGGTAATACACTTTTCTCCCAAACATGGTTGAACTTGGTTTTTGGAGGGGGTGTTAGCCTTAGATTTTCGGTCAAATTGATCCTGACTCGACGAGCCCCATTTAAATGAGTATTAGCCTTATATTTCTAACCTTGTTCATATCCAAGACCCTTTAGTTGGTATTAGACTTCAAATTTATGGGTAATACACTTTTCCCCCAAACATGGTTGAACTTGGTTTTTGGAGGGGGTGTTAGCCTTGGATTTTCGAAAAAATTGATCCTGACTCGACGAGCCCCATTTAAATGAGTATTAGCCTTATATTTCCAACCTTGTTCATATGCAAGAGCTTTTAGTTGGTATTAGACTACAAATTTATGGGTAATACACTTTTCTCCCATACATGGTTGAACTTGGTTTTTGGAGGGATGTTAGCCTTCGATTTTCGGACAGATTGATCCTGGCTCGACGAGCCCCATTTAAATGAGTATTAGCCTTATATTTCTAACCTTGTTCATATCCAAGACCCTTTAGTTGGTATTAGACTTCAAATTTATGGGTAATATACTTTTCCCCCAAACATGGTTGAACTTGGTTTTTAGAGGGGGTGTTAACCTTGGATTTTCGGTCAAATTGATCCTGACTCGACGAGCCCCATTTAAATGAGTTTTAGCCTTATATTTCTAACCTTATTCATATACAAGACCCTTTAGTTGGTATTAGACTTCAAATTTATGGGTAATACACTTTTCCCCCAAACATGGTTGAACTTGGTTTTTGGAGGGGGTGTTAGCCTTGGATTTTCGGACAAATTGATCCAGACTCGACGAGCCCCATTTAAATGAGTATTAGCCTTATATTTCTAACCTTGTTCATATCCACGACCCTTTAGTTGGTATTAGACTTCAAATTTATGGGTAATACACTTTTCCACCAAACATGGTTGAACTTGGTTTTTGGAGGGGGTGTTAGCCTTGGATTTTCGGACAAATTGATCCTTACTCGACGAGCCCCATTTAAATGAGTATTAGCCTTATATTTCTAACCTTGTTCATATCCAAGAGCTTTTAGTTGGTATTATACTTCAAATTTATGGGTAATACACTTTTCTCCCAAACATGGTTGAACTTGGTTTTTGGAGGGGGTGTTAGCCTTGGATTTTCGGTCAAATTGATCCTGACTCGACGTGCCCAATTTAAATGAGTATTAGCCTTATATTTCTAACCTTGTTCATATCCAAGACGCTTTAGCTGGTATTAGACTTCAAATTTATGGGTAATACACTTTTCTCCCAAACATGGTTGAACTTGGTTTTTGGCGGGGGTGTTAGCCTTGAATTTTCGGTCAAATTGATCCTGACTCGACGAGCCCAATTTAAATGAGTATTAGCCTTATATTTCTATCCTTGTTCATATCCAAGACCCTTTAGCTGGTATTAGACTTCAAATTTATGGGTAATACACTTTTCTCCCAAACATGGTTGAACTTGGTTTTTGGAGGGGGTGTTAGCCTTGGATTTTCGGTCAAATTGATCCTGACTCGACGAGCCCCATTTAAATGAGTATTAGAATTATATTTCTAACCTTGTTCATATCCAAGAGATTTTAGTTGGTATTAGACTTCAAATTTATGGGTAATACACTTTTCTCCCAAACATGGTTGAACCTGGTTTTTGGAGGGGGTGTTAGCCTTGGATTTTCAGACAAATTGATCCTGACTCGACGAGCCCCATTTAAATGAGTATTAGCCTTATATTTCTAACCTTGTTCATATCCAAGAGTGTTTAGTTGGTATTAGACTTCAAATTTATGGGTAATACACTTTTCCCCCAAACATGGTTGAACTTGGTTTTTGGTGGGGGTGTTAGCCTTGGATTTTCGGTCAAATTGATCCTGACTCGACGAGCCCCATTTAATTGAGTATTAGCCTTATATTTCCAACCTTGTTCATATCCAAGAGCTTTTAGTTGGTATTAGACTACAAATTTATGGGTAATACACTTTTCTCCCATACATGGTTGAACTTGGTTTTTGGAGGGGTGTTAGCCTTCGATTTTCGGACAAATTGATCCTGACTCGACGAGCTCCATTTAAATTAGTATTAGCCTTATATTTCCAACCTTGTTCATATCCAAGAGCTTTTAGTTGGTATTAGACTACAAATTTATGGGTAATACACTTTTCTCCCAAACATGGTTGAACTTGGTTTATGGAGGGGTGTCAGCCTTCGATTTTCGGACAAATTGATCCTGACTCCACGAGCCCCATTTAAATGATTATTAGCCTTATATTTCCAACCTTGTTCATATCCAAGAGCTTTTAGTTGGTATTAGACTTCAAAATTATGGGTAATACACTTTTCTCCCAAACATGGTTGAACTTGGGTTTTGGAGGGGGTGTTAGCCTTGGATTTTCGGTCAAATTGATCCTGACTCGACGAGCCCCATTTAAATGAGTATTAGCCTTATATTTCCAACCTTGTTCATATACAAGAGCTTTTAGTTGGTATTAGACTACAAATTTATGGGTAATACACTTTTCTCCCAAACATGGTTGAACTTGGTTTTTGGAGGGGGTGGTAGCCTTGGATTTTCGGTCAAATTGATCCTGACTCGATGAGCCCCATTTAAATGAGTATTAGCCTTATATTTCTAACCTTGTTCATATCCGAGACCCTTTAGTTGGTATTAGACTTCAAATTTATGGGTAATACACTTTTCTCCCAAACATGGTTGAACTTGGTTTTTGGAGCAGTATTAGCCTTCGATTTTCGGACAAATTGATCCTGACTCGACGAGCCCCATTTAAATGAGTATTAGACTTATGTTTCTAACCTTGTTCATATACAAGACCCTTTAGTTGGTATTAGACTTCAAATTTATGGGTAATACACTTTTCTCCCAAACATGGTTGAACTTGGTTTTTGGAGGGGTGTTACCCTTCGATTTTCGGACAAATTGATCCTGACTCGACGAGCCCCATTTAAATGATTATTAGCCTTATATTTCCAACCTTGTTCATATACAAGAGCTTTTAGTTGGTATTAGACTTCAAATTTATGGGTAATACACTTTTCTCCCAAACATGGTTGAACTTGGTTTTTGGAGGGGGTGTTAGCCTTGGATTTTCGGACAAATTGATCCTGACTCGACGAGCCCCATTTAAATGAGTATTTTCCTTATATTTCTAACCTTGTTCATATACAAGAGCTTTTAGTTTGTATTACACTTCAAATTTATGTGTAATACACTTTTCTCCCAAACATGGTTGAACTTTGTTTTTGGAGGGGGTGTTAGCCTTGGATTTTCGGTCAAATTGATCCTGACTCGATGAGCCCCATTTAAATGAGTATTAGCCTTATATTTCTAACCTTGTTCATATCCAAGACCCTTTAGTTGGTATTAGACTTCAAATTTATGGGTAATACACTTTTCCCCCAAACATGGTTGAACTTGGTTTTTGGAGGGGGTGTTAGCCTTGGATTTTGGGACAAACTGATCCTAATTTGACGAGCCCCATTTAAATGAGTATTAGCCTTATATTTCTAACCTTGTTCATATCCAAGACCCTTTAGTTGGTATTAGACTTCAAATTTATGGGTAATACACTTTTCCCCCAAACATGGTTGAACTTGGTTTTTGGAGGGGGTGTTAGCCTTGGATTTTCGGAAAAATTGATCCTAACTCGACGAGCCCCATTTAGATGAGTATTAGCCTTATATTTCTAACCTTGTTCATATCCAAGCCCTTTTTAGTTAGTATTATAATTCAACTTTAAGGGTAATAGACTTTTTCCCCAAACATGATTGAACTTTGTTTTTGGAGGGGGTGTTAGCCTTGGATTTTCGGACAAATTGATCCTGACTCGACGAGCCCCATTTAAATGAGTATTAGCCTTATATTTCTAACCTTGTTCATATCCAAGATCTTTTAGTTTGTATTAGACTTCAAATTTATGGGTAATACACTTTTCTCCCAAACATGGTTGAACTTAATTTTTGGAGGGGGTGTTAGCCTTGGATTTTCGGTCAAATTGATCCTAACTCGACGAGCCCCATTTAAATGATTATTAGCCTTATATTTCCAACCTTGTTCATATACAAGAGCTTTTAGTTGGTATTAGACTTCAAATTTATGGGTAATACACTTTTCTCCCAAACAAGGTTGAACTTGGTTTTTGGAGGGGGTGTTAGCCTTAGATTTTCGGTCAAATTGATCCAGACTCGACGAGCCCCATTTAAATGAGTATTAGCCTTATATTTCTAACCTTGTTAATATCCAAGACCCTTTAGTTGGTATTAGACTTCAAATTTATGGGTAATACACTTTTCCCCCAAACATGGTTGAACTTGGTTTTTGGAGGGGGTGTTAGCCTTGGATTTTCGGACAAATTGATCCTGACTCGACGAGCCCCATTTAAATGAGTATTAGCCTTATATTTCTAACCTTGTTCATATCCAAGAGCTTTTAGTTTGTATTAGACTTCAAATTTATGGGTAATACACTTTTCTCCCAAACATGGTTGAACTTAATTTTTGGAGGGGGTGTTAGCCTTGGATTTTTGGTCAAATTGATCCTAACTCGACGAGCCCCATTTAAATGAGTATTAGCCTTAAATTTCTAACCTTGTTCATATCCGAGACCCTTTAGTTGGTATTAGACTTCAAATTTATGGGTAATACACTTTTCTCCCAAACATGATTGAACTTGGTTTTTGGAGGAGTGTTAGCCTTCGATTTTCGGAAAAATTAATCCTGACTCGACGAGCCCTATTTAAATGAGTATTAGCCTTATATTTCCAACCTTGTTCATATCCAAGAGCTTTTAGTTGGTATTAGACTACAAATTTATGGGTAATACACTTTTCTCCCAAACATGATTGAACTTGGTTTTTGGAGGGGTGTTAGCCTTCGATTTTCAGAAAAATTGATCCTGACTCGACGAGCCCCATTTAAATGATTATTAGCCTTATATTTCCAACCTTGTTCATATACAAGAGCTTTTAGTTGGTATTAGACTTCAAATTTATGGGTAATACACTTTTCTCCCAAACATGGTTGAACTTGGTTTTTGGAGGGGGTGTTAGCCTTGGATTTTCGGTCAAATTGATCCAGACTCGACGAGCCCCATTTAAATGAGTATTAGCCTTAAATTGCTAACCTTGTTCATATACAAGAGCTTTTAGTTGGTATTAGACTTCAAATTTATGGGTAATACACTTTTCTCCCAAACATGGTTGAACTTGGTTTTTGGAGGAGTGTTAGCCTTCGATTTTCGGACAAATTGATCCTGACTCGACGAGCCCCATTTAAATGAGTATTAGCCTTATATTTCTAACCTTTTTCATATCCGAGACCCTTTAGTTGGTATTAGACTTCAAATTTATGGGTAATACACTTTTCTCCCAAACATGGTTGAACTTGGTTTTTGGAGGAGTGTTAGCCTTGGATTTTCGGACAAATTGATCCTGACTCGACGAGCCCCATTTAAATGAGTATTAGCCTTATATTTCTAACCTTGTTCATATACAAGAGCTTTTAGTTGGTATTATAATTCAAATTTAAGGGTAATAGACTTTTTCCCCAAACATGATTGAACTTTGTTTTTGGAGGGGGTGTTAGCCTTGGATTTTCGGACAAATTGATCCTGACTCGACGAGCCCCATTTAAATGAGTATTAGCCTTATATTTCTAACCTTGTTCATATCCAAGAGCTTTTAGTTTGTATTAGACTTCAAATTTATGGGTAATACACTTTTCTCCCAAACATGGTTGAACTTAATTTTTGGAGGGGGTGTTAGCCTTGGATTTTCGGTCAAATTGATCCTAACTCGACGAGCCCCATTTAAATGATTATTAGCCTTATATTTCCAACCTTGTTCATATACAAGAGCTTTTAGTTGGTATTAGACTTCAAATTTATGGGTAATACACTTTTCTCCCAAACATGGTTGAACTTGGTTTTTGGAGTGGGTGTTAGCCTTGGATTTTTCGGTCAAATTGATCCCTGACTCGACGAGCCCCATTTAAATGAGTATTAGCCTTATATTTCTAACCTTGTTCATATCCGAGACCCTTTAGTTGGTATTAGACTTCAAATTTATGGGTAATACACTTTTCTCCCAAACATGGTTGAACTTGGTTTTTGGAGGAGTGTTCGCCTTCGATTTTTCGGACAAATTGATCCCGACTCGACGAGCCCCCATTTAAATGAGTATTAGCCTTATATTTCTAAGCTTGTTCATATCCAAGACCCTTTAGTTGGTATTAGACTTCAAATTTATGGGTAATACACTTTTCTCCCAAACATGGTTGAACTTGGTTTTTGGAAGAGTGTTAGCCTTCGATTTTTCGGACAAATTGATCCCTGACTCGACGAGCCCCATTTAAATGAGTATTAGCCTTATATTTATAACCTTGTTCATATCCAAGACCCTTTAGTTGGTATTAGACTTCAAATTTATGGGTAATACACTTTTTCCCCCAAACATGGTTGAACTTGGTTTTTGGAGGGGTGTTAGACTTGGATTTTTCGGAAAAATTGATCCCTGACTCGACGAGCCCCATTTAAATGAGTATTAGCCTTATATTTCTAACCTTGTTCATATACAAGAGCTTTTAGTTGGTATTAGACTTCAAATTTATGGGTAATACACTTTTCTCCCAAACATGGTTGAACTTGGTTTTTGGAGGGGGTGTTAGCCTTGAATTTTCGGTCAAATTGATCCTGACTCGACGAGCCCCATTTAAATGAGTATTAGCCTTATATTTCTAACCTTGTTCATATCCGAGACCCTTTAATTGGTATTAGACTTCAAATTTATGGGTAATACACTTTTCTCCCAAACATGGTTGAACTTGGTTTTTGGAGGAGTGTGAGCCTTCGATTTTCGGACAAATTGATCCTGACTCGACGAGCCCCATTTAAATGAGTATTAGCCTTATATTTCTAACCTTGTTCATATCCAAGACCCTTTAGTTGGTATTAGACTTCAAATTTATGGGTAATACACTTTTCCCCCAAACATGATTGAACTTGGTTTTTGGAGGGGGTGTTAGCCTTGGATTTTCGGAAAAATTGATCCTGACTCGACGAGCCCCATTTAAATGAGTATTAGCCTTATATTTCTAACCTTGTTCATATCCGAGACCCTTTAGTTGGTATTAGACTTCAAATTTATGGGTAATACACTTTTCTCCCAAACATGGTTGAACTTGGTTTTTGGAGGAGTGTTCGCCTTCGATTTTCGGACAAATTGATCCTGACTCGACGAGCCCCATTTAAATGAGTATTAGCCTTATATTTCTAAGCTTGTTCATATCCAAGACCCTTTAGTTGGTATTAGACTTCAAATTTATGGGTAATACACTTTTCTCCCAAACATGGTTGAACTTGGTTTTTGGAAGAGTGTTAGCCTTCGATTTTCGGACAAATTGATCCTGACTCGACGAGCCCCATTTAAATGAGTATTAGCCTTATATTTATAACCTTGTTCATATCCAAGACCCTTTAGTTGGTATTAGACTTCAAATTTATGGGTAATACACTTTTCCCCCAAACATGGTTGAACTTGGTTTTTCGAGGGGGTGTTAGACTTGGATTTTTCGGAAAAATTGATCCTGACTCGACGAGCCCCATTTAAATGAGTATTAGCCTTATATTTCTAACCTTGTTCATATACAAGAGCTTTTAGTTGGTATTAGACTTCAAATTTATGGGTAATACACTTTTCTCCCAAACATGGTTGAACTTGGTTTTTGGAGGGGGTGTTAGCCTTGAATTTTCGGTCAAATTGATCCCTGACTCGACGAGCCCCCATTTAAATGAGTATTAGCCTTATATTTCTAACCTTGTTCATATCCGAGACCCTTTAATTGGTATTAGACTTCAAATTTATGGGTAATACACTTTTCTCCCAAACATGGTTGAACTTGGTTTTTGGAGGAGTGTGAGCCTTCGATTTTCGGACAAATTGATCCTGACTCGACGAGCCCCGTTTAAATGAGTATTAGCCTTATATTTCTAACCTTGTTCATATCCAAGACCCTTTAGTTGGTATTAGACTTCAAATTTATGGGTAATACACTTTTCCCCCAAACATGATTGAACTTGGTTTTTGGAGGGGGTGTTAGCCTTGGATTTTCGGAAAAATTGATCCTAACTCGACGAGCCCCATTTAGATGAGTATTAGCCTTATATTTCTAACCTTGTTCATATCCAAGCCCTTTTTAGTTAGTATTATACTTCAAATTTAAGGGTAATAGACTTTTTCCCCAAACATGATTGAACTTTGTTTTTGGAGGGGGTGTTAGCCTTGGATTTTCGGACAAATTGATCCTGACTCGACGAGCCCCATTTAAATGAGTATTAGCCTTATATTTCTAACCTTGTTCATATCCAAGAGCTTTTAGTTTGTATTAGACTTCAAATTTATGGGTAATACACTTTTCTCCCAAACATGGTTGAACTTAATTTTTGGAGGGGGTGTTAGCCTTGGATTTTCGGTCAAATTGATCCTAACTCGACGAGCCCCATTTAAATGATTATTAGCCTTATATTTCCAACCTTGTTCATATACAAGAGCTTTTAGTTGGTATTAGACTTCAAATTTATGGGTAATACACTTTTCTCCCAAACATGGTTGAACTTGGTTTTTGGAGTGGGTGTTAGCCTTGGATTTTCGGTCAAATTGATCCTGACTCGACGAGCCCCATTTAAATGAGTATTAGCCTTATATTTCTAACCTTGTTCATATCCGAGACCCTTTAGTTGGTATTAGACTTCAAATTTATGGGTAATACACTTTTCTCCCAAACATGGTTGAACTTGGTTTTTGGAGGAGTGTTCGCCTTCGATTTTCGGACAAATTGATCCTGACTCGACGAGCCCCATTTAAATGAGTATTAGCCTTATATTTCTAAGCTTGTTCATATCCAAGACCCTTTAGTTGGTATTAGACTTCAAATTTATGGGTAATACACTTTTCTCCCAAACATGGTTGAACTTGGTTTTTGGAAGAGTGTTAGCCTTCGATTTTCGGACAAATTGATCCTGACTCGACGAGCCCCATTTAAATGAGTATTAGCCTTATATTTATAACCTTGTTCATATCCAAGACCCTTTAGTTGGTATTAGACTTCAAATTTATGGGTAATACACTTTTCCCCCAAACATGGTTGAACTTGGTTTTTGGAGGGGGTGTTAGACTTGGATTTTCGGAAAAATTGATCCTGACTCGACGAGCCCCATTTAAATGAGTATTAGCCTTATATTTCTAACCTTGTTCATATACAAGAGCTTTTAGTTGGTATTAGACTTCAAATTTATGGGTAATACACTTTTCTCCCAAACATGGTTGAACTTGGTTTTTGGAGGGGGTGTTAGCCTTGAATTTTCGGTCAAATTGATCCTGACTCGACGAGCCCCATTTAAATGAGTATTAGCCTTATATTTCTAACCTTGTTCATATCCGAGACCCTTTAATTGGTATTAGACTTCAAATTTATGGGTAATACACTTTTCTCCCAAACATGGTTGAACTTGGTTTTTGGAGGAGTGTGAGCCTTCGATTTTCGGACAAATTGATCCCTGACTCGACGAGCCCCCATTTAAATGAGTATTAGCCTTATATTTCTAACCTTGTTCATATCCAAGACCCTTTAGTTGGTATTAGACTTCAAATTTATGGGTAATACACTTTTTCCCCCAAACATGATTGAACTTTGTTTTTGGAGGGGGTGTTAGCCTTGGATTTTTCGGAAAAATTGATCCTAACTCGACGAGCCCCCATTTAGATGAGTATTAGCCTTATATTTCTAACCTTGTTCATATCCAAGCCCTTTTTAGTTAGTATTATACTTCAAATTTAAGGGTAATAGACTTTTTTCCCCAAACATGATTGAACTTTGTTTTTGGAGGGGGTGTTAGCCTTGGATTTTCGGACAAATTGATCCTGACTCGACGAGCCCCATTTAAATGAGTATTAGCCTTATATTTCTAACCTTGTTCATATCCAAGAGCTTTTAGTTTGTATTAGACTTCAAATTTATGGGTAATACACTTTTCTCCCAAACATGGTTGAACTTAATTTTTGGAGGGGGTGTTAGCCTTGGATTTTCGGTCAAATTGATCCTAACTCGACGAGCCCCATTTAAATGATTATTAGCCTTATATTTCCAACCTTGTTCATATACAAGAGCTTTTAGTTGGTATTAGACTTCAAATTTATGGGTAATACACTTTTCTCCCAAACATGGTTGAACTTGGTTTTTGGAGTGGGTGTTAGCCTTGGATTTTCGGTCAAATTGATCCCTGACTCGACGAGCCCCATTTAAATGAGTATTAGCCTTATATTTCTAACCTTGTTCATATCCGAGACCCTTTAGTTGGTATTAGACTTCAAATTTATGGGTAATACACTTTTCTCCCAAACATGGTTGAACTTGGTTTTTGGAGGAGTGTTCGCCTTCGATTTTCGGACAAATTGATCCTGACTCGACGAGCCCCATTTAAATGAGTATTAGCCTTATATTTCTAAGCTTGTTCATATCCAAGACCCTTTAGTTGGTATTAGACTTCAAATTTATGGGTAATACACTTTTCTCCCAAACATGGTTGAACTTGGTTTTTGGAAGAGTGTTAGCCTTCGATTTTCGAACAAATTGATCCTGACTCGACGAGCCCCATTTAAATGAGTATTAGCCTTTTATTTATAACCTTGTTCATATCCAAGACCCTTTAGTTGGTATTAGACTTCAAATTTATGGGTAATACACTTTTCCCCCAAACATGGTTGAACTTGGTTTTTGGAGGGGGTGTTAGACTTGGATTTTCGGAAAAATTGATCCTGACTCGACGAGCCCCATTTAAATGAGTATTAGCCTTATATTTCTAACCTTGTTCATATACAAGAGCTTTTAGTTGGTATTAGACTTCAAATTTATGGGTAATACACTTTTCTCCCAAACATGGTTGAACTTGGTTTTTGGAGGGGGTGTTAGCCTTGAATTTTCGGTCAAATTGATCCTGACTCGACGAGCCCCATTTAAATGAGTATTAGCCTTATATTTCTAACCTTGTTCATATCCGAGACCCTTTAATTGGTATTAGACTTCAAATTTATGGGTAATACACTTTTCTCCCAAACATGGTTGAACTTGGTTTTTGGAGGAGTGTGAGCCTTCGATTTTCGGACAAATTGATCCTGACTCGACGAGCCCCATTTAAATGAGTATTAGCCTTATATTTCTAACCTTGTTCATATCCAAGACCCTTTAGTTGGTATTAGACTTCAAATTTATGGGTAATACACTTTTCCCCCAAACATGATTGAACTTGGTTTTTGGAGGGGGTGTTAGCCTTGGATTTTCGGAAAAATTGATCCTAACTCGACGAGCCCCATTTAGATGAGTATTAGCCTTATATTTCTAACCTTGTTCATATCCAAGCCCTTTTTAGTTAGTATTATACTTCAAATTTAAGGGTAATAGACTTTTTCCCCAAACATGATTGAACTTTGTTTTTGGAGGGGGTGTTAGCCTTGGATTTTCGGACAAATTGATCCTGACTCGACGAGCCCCATTTAAATGAGTATTAGCCTTATATTTCCAACCTTGTTCATATCAAAGAGCTTTTAGTTGGTATTAGACTACAAATTTATGGGTAATACACTTTTCTCCCAAACATGATTGAACTTGGTTTTTGGAGGGGTGTTAGCCTTCGATTTTCAGAAAAATTGATCCTAACTCGACGAACCCCATTTAAATGATTATTAGCCTTATATTTCCAACCTTGTTCATATACAAGAGCTTTTAGTTGGTATTAGACTTCAAATTTATGGGTAATACACTTTTCTCCCAAACATGGTTGAACTTGGTTTTTGGAGTGGGTGTTAGCCTTGGATTTTTCGGTCAAATTGATCCCCGACTCGGCGAGCCCCATTTAAATGAGTATTAGCCTTATATTTCTAACCTTGTTCATATCCGAGACCCTTTAGTTGGTATTAGACTTCAAATTTATGGGTAATACACTTTTCTCCCAAACATGGTTGAACTTAATTTTTTGGAGGGGTGTTAGCCTTGGATTTTCGGTCAAATTGATCCTAACTCGACGAGCCCCATTTAAATGATTATTAGCCTTATATTTCCAACCTTGTTCATATACAAGAGCTTTTAGTTGGTATTAGACTTCAAATTTATGGGTAATACACTTTTCTCCCAAACATGGTTGAACTTGGTTTTTGGAGTGGGTGTTAGCCTTGGATTTTCGGTCAAATTGATCCCCGACTCGACGAGCCCCATTTAAATGAGTATTAGCCTTATATTTCTAACCTTGTTCATATCCGAGACCCTTTAGTTGGTATTAGACTTCAAATTTATGGGTAATACACTTTTCTCCCAAACATGGTTGAACTTGGTTTTTGGAGGAGTGTTCGCCTTCGATTTTCGGGACAAATTGATCCTGACTCGACGAGCCCCCATTTAAATGAGTATTAGCCTTATATTTCTAAGCTTGTTCATATCCAAGACCCTTTAGTTGGTATTAGACTTCAAATTTATGGGTAATACACTTTTCTCCCAAACATGGTTGAACTTGGTTTTTGGAGGAGTGTTCGCCTTCGATTTTTGGACAAATTGATCCTGACTCGACGAGCCCCATTTAAATGAGTATTAGCCTTATATTTCTAACCTTGTTCATATACAAGACCCTTTAGTTGGTATTAGACTTCAAATTTATGGGTAATACACTTTTCTCCCAAACATGGTTGAACTTGGTTTTTGGAGGGGTGTTAGCCTTCGATTTTGGGACAAATTGATCCTGACTCGACGAGCCCCATTTAAATGAGTATTTTCCTTATATTTCTAACCTTGTTCATATACAAGAGCTTTTAGTTTGTATTACACTTCAAATTTATGTGTAATACACTTTTCTCCCAAACATGGTTGAACTTTGTTTTTGGAGGGGGTGTTACCCTTGGATTTTCGGTCAAATTGATCCTGACTCGATGAGCCCTATTTAAATGAGTATTAGCCTTATATTTCTAACCTTGTTAATATCCAAGCCCTTTTTAGTTAGTATTATACTTCAAATTTAAGGGTAATAGACTTTTTCCCCAAACATGATTGAACTTTGTTTTTGGAGGGGGTGTTAGCCTTGGATTTTCGGACAAATTGATCCTGACTCGACGAGCCCCATTTAAATGAGTATTAGCCTTATATTTCCAACCTTGTTCATATCAAAGAGCTTTTAGTTGGTATTAGACTACAAATTTATGGGTAATACACTTTTCTCCCAAACATGATTGAACTTGGTTTTTGGAGGGGTGTTAGCCTTCGATTTTCAGAAAAATTGATCCTGACTCGACGAACCCCATTTAAATGATTATTAGCCTTATATTTCCAACCTTGTTCATATACAAGAGCTTTTAGTTGGTATTAGACTTCAAATTTATGGGTAATACACTTTTCTCCCAAACATGGTTGAACTTGGTTTTTGGAGTGGGTGTTAGCCTTGGATTTTCGGTCAAATTGATCCTGACTCGACGAGCCCCATTTAAATGAGTATTAGCCTTATATTTCTAACCTTGTTCATATCCGAGACCCTTTAGTTGGTATTAGACTTCAAATTTATGGGTAATACACTTTTCTCCCAAACATGGTTGAACTTAATTTTTGGAGGGGGTGTTAGCCTTGGATTTTCGGTCAAATTGATACTAACTCGACGAGCCCCATTTAAATGATTATTAGCCTTATATTTCCAACCTTGTTCATATACAAGAGCTTTTAGTTGGTATTAGACTTCAAATTTATGGGTAATACACTTTTCTCCCAAACATGGTTGAACTTGGTTTTTGGAGTGGGTGTTAGCCTTGGATTTTCGGTCAAATTGATCCTGACTCGACGAGCCCCATTTAAATGAGTATTAGCCTTATATTTCTAACCTTGTTCATATCCGAGACCCTTTAGTTGGTATTAGACTTCAAATTTATGGGTAATACACTTTTCTCCCAAACATGGTTGAACTTGGTTTTTGGAGGAGTGTTCGCCTTCGATTTTCGGACAAATTGATCCTGACTCGACGAGCCCCATTTAAATGAGTATTAGCCTTATATTTCTAAGCTTGTTCATATCCAAGACCCTTTAGTTGGTATTAGACTTCAAATTTATGGGTAATACACTTTTCTCCCAAACATGGTTGAACTTGGTTTTTGGAGGAGTGTTCGCCTTCGATTTTTGGACAAATTGATCCTGACTCGACGAGCCCCATTTAAATGAGTATTAGCCTTATATTTCTAACCTTGTTCATATACAAGACCCTTTAGTTGGTATTAGACTTCAAATTTATGGGTAATACACTTTTCTCCCAAACATGGTTGAACTTGGTTTTTGGAGGGGTGTTAGCCTTCGATTTTGGGACAAATTGATCCTGACTCGACGAACCCCATTTAAATGAGTATTTAGCCTTATATTTCTAACCTTGTTCATATACAAGAGCTTTTAGTTTGTATTAGACTTCAAATTTATGGGTAATACACTTTTCTCCCCAAACATGGTTGAACTTTGGTTTTTGGAGGGGGTGTTAGCCTTGGATTTTCGGACAAATTGATCCTGACTCGACGAGCCCCATTTAAATGAGTATTAGCCTTATATTTCTAACCTTGTTCATATCCAAGACCCTTTTTAGTTAGTATTAGACTTCAAATTTATGGGTAATAGACTTTTTCCCCCAAACATGATTGAACTTTGGTTTTTGGAGGGGGTGTTAGCCTTGGATTTTCGGACAAATTGATCCCTGACTCGACGAGCCCCATTTAAATGAGTATTAGCCTTATATTTCTAACCTTGTTCATATCAAAGACCCCTTTTTAGTTGGTATTAGACTTCAAATTTATGGGTAATACACTTTTTCTCCCCAAACATGATTGAACTTTGGTTTTTGGAGGGGGTGTTAGCCTTCGATTTTCGGACAAATTGATCCCTGACTCGACGAACCCCATTTAAATGAGTATTAGCCTTATATTTCTAACCTTGTTCATATCCAAGAGCTTTTAGTTGGTATTAGACTTCAAATTTATGGGTAATACACTTTTCTCCCAAACATGGTTGAACTTGGTTTTTGGAGTGGGGTGTTAGCCTTGGATTTTCGGTCAAATTGATCCCTGACTCGACGAGCCCCATTTAAATGAGTATTAGCCTTATATTTCTAACCTTGTTCATATCCAAGAGCCCTTTTAGTTGGTATTAGACTTCAAATTTATGGGTAATACACTTTTCTCCCAAACATGGTTGAACTTGGTTTTTGGAGTGGGGTGTTAGCCTTGGATTTTCGGTCAAATTGATACTAACTCGACGAGCCCCATTTAAATGATTATTAGCCTTATATTTCCAACCTTGTTCATATACAAGAGCTTTTAGTTGGTATTAGACTTCAAATTTATGGGTAATACACTTTTCTCCCAAACATGGTTGAACTTGGTTTTTGGAGGGGAGTGTTAGCCTTGGATTTTCGGACAAATTGATCCCGACTCGACGAGCCCCATTTAAATGAGTATTAGCCTTATATTTCTAACCTTGTTCATATCCAAGACCCTTTAGTTGGTATTAGACTTCAAATTTATGGGTAATACACTTTTCTCCCAAACATGGTTGAACTTGGTTTTTGGAGGAGTGTTAGCCTTCGATTTTCGGACAAATTGATCCTGACTCGACGAGCCCCATTTAAATGAGTATTAGCCTTATATTTCTAACCTTGTTCATATCCAAGACCCTTTAGTTGGTATTAGACTTCAAATTTATGGGTAATACACTTTTCTCCCCAAACATGGTTGAACTTGGTTTTTGGAGGAGTGTTAGACTTGGATTTTTCGGACAAAATTGATCCCTGACTCGACGAGCCCCATTTAAATGAGTATTAGCCTTATATTTCTAACCTTGTTCATATACAAGAGCTTTTAGTTGGTATTAGACTTCAAATTTATGGGTAATACACTTTTCTCCCAAACATGGTTGAACTTGGTTTTTGGAGGGGTGTTAGCCTTGAATTTTCGGGACAAATTGATCCCTGACTCGATGAGCCCCCATTTAAATGAGTATTAGCCTTATATTTCTAACCTTGTTCATATCCGAGACCCTTTAGTTGGTATTAGACTTCAAATTTATGGGTAATACACTTTTCTCCCAAACATGGTTGAACTTGGTTTTTGGAGGGAGTGTGAGCCTTCGATTTTTCGGGACAAATTGATCCCTGACTCGACGAGCCCCATTTAAATGAGTATTAGCCTTATATTTCTAACCTTGTTCATATCCAAGACCCTTTAGTTGGTATTAGACTTCAAATTTATGGGTAATACATTTTTCCCCCAAACATGATTGAACTTGGTTTTTGGAGGGGGTGTTAGCCTTGGATTTTCGGAAAAATTGATCCTAACTCGACGAGCCCCATTTAGATGAGTATTAGCCTTATATTTCTAACCTTGTTCATATCCAAGCCCTTTTTAGTTAGTATTATAATTCAAATTTAAGGGTAATAGACTTTTTCCCCAAACATGATTGAACTTTGTTTTTGGAGGGGGTGTTAGCCTTGGATTTTCGGACAAATTGATCCCCGACTCGACGAGCCCCCATTTAAATGAGTATTAGCCTTATATTTCTAACCTTGTTCATATCCAAAGAGCTTTTAGTTTGTATTAGACTTCAAATTTATGGGTAATACACTTTTCTCCCAAACATGGTTGAACTTAATTTTTTGGAGGGGGTGTTAGCCTTGGATTTTCGGTCAAAATTGATCCTAACTCGACGAGCCCCATTTAAATGATTATTAGCCTTATATTTCCAACCTTGTTCATATACAAGAGCTTTTAGTTGGTATTAGACTTCAAATTTATGGGTAATACACTTTTCTCCCAAACATGGTTGAACTTGGTTTTTGGAGTGGGTGTTAGCCTTGGATTTTCGGTCAAATTGATCCCGACTCGACGAGCCCCATTTAAATGAGTATTAGCCTTATATTTCTAACCTTGTTCATATCCGAGACCCTTTAGTTGGTATTAGACTTCAAATTTATGGGTAATACACTTTTCTCCCAAACATGGTTGAACTTGGTTTTTGGAGGAGTGTTCGCCTTCGATTTTCGGACAAATTGATCCCCGACTCGACGAGCCCCATTTAAATGAGTATTAGCCTTATATTTCTAAGCTTGTTCATATCCAAGACCCTTTATTTGGTATTAGACTTCAAATTTATGGGTAATACACTTTTCTCCCAAACATGGTTGAACTTGGTTTTTGGAAGAGTGTTAGCCTTCGATTTTCGGACAAATTGATCCTGACTCGACGAGCCCCATTTAAATGAGTATTAGCCTTATATTTATAACCTTGTTCATATCCAAGACCCTTTAGTTGGTATTAGACTTCAAATTTATGGGTAATACACTTTTCCCCCAAACATGGTTGAACTTGGTTTTTGGAGGGGGTGTTAGCCTTGGATTTTCGGAAAAATTGATCCTGACTCGACGAGCCCCATTTAAATGAGTATTAGCCTTATATTTCTAACCTTGTTCATATACAAGAGCTTTTAGTTGGTATTAGACTTCAAATTTATGGGTAATACACTTTTCTCCCAAACATGGTTGAACTTGGTTTTTGGAGGGGGTGTTAGCCTTGAATTTTCGGTCAAATTGATCCCCGACTCGACGAGCCCCCATTTAAATGAGTATTAGCCTTATATTTCTAACCTTGTTCATATCCGAGACCCTTTAATTGGTATTAGACTTCAAATTTATGGGTAATACACTTTTCTCCCAAACATGGTTGAACTTGGTTTTTGGAGGAGTGTGAGCCTTCGATTTTCGGACAAATTGATCCTGACTCGACGAGCCCCATTTAAATGAGTATTAGCCTTATATTTCTAACCTTGTTCATATCCAAGACCCTTTAGTTGGTATTAGACTTCAAATTTATGGGTAATACACTTTTTCCCCCCAAACATGATTGAACTTGGTTTTTTGGAGGGGGTGTTAGCCTTGGATTTTCGGAAAAATTGATCCTAACTCGACGAGCCCCATTTAGATGAGTATTAGCCTTATATTTCTAACCTTGTTCATATCCAAGCCCTTTTTAGTTAGTATTATACTTCAAATTTAAGGGTAATAGACTTTTTCCCCAAACATGATTGAACTTTGTTTTTGGAGGGGGTGTTAGCCTTGGATTTTCGGACAAATTGATCCTGACTCGACGAGCCCCATTTAAATGAGTATTAGCCTTATATTTCTAACCTTGTTCATATCCAAGAGCTTTTAGTTTGTATTAGACTTCAAATTTATGGGTAATACACTTTTCTCCCAAACATGGTTGAACTTAATTTTTTGGAGGGGGTGTTAGCCTTGGATTTTCGGTCAAATTGATCCTAACTCGACGAGCCCCATTTAAATGATTATTAGCCTTATATTTCCAACCTTGTTTCATATACAAGAGCTTTTAGTTGGTATTAGACTTCAAATTTATGGGTAATACACTTTTCTCCCAAACATGGTTGAACTTGGTTTTTGGAGTGGGTGTTAGCCTTGGATTTTCGGTCAAATTGATCCCTGACTCGACGAGCCCCATTTAAATGAGTATTAGCCTTATATTTCTAACCTTGTTCATATCCAAGACCCTTTAGTTGGTATTAGACTTCAAATTTATGGGTAATACACTTTTCTCCCAAACATGGTTGAACTTGGTTTTTGGAGGGAGTGTTAGCCTTGGATTTTTCGGACAAATTGATCCCGACTCAACGAGCCCCATTTAAATGAGTATTAGCCTTATATTTCTAACCTTGTTCATATCCAAGATCCCTTTTAGTTGGTATTAGACTTCAAATTTATGGGTAATACACTTTTCTCCCAAACATGGTTGAACTTGGTTTTTGGAGGGGAGTGTTAGCCTTGGATTTTCGGACAAATTGATCCCGACTCGACGAGCCCCATTTAAATGAGTATTAGCCTTATATTTCTAACCTTGTTCATATCCAAGACCCTTTTAGTTTGGTATTAGACTTCAAATTTATGGGTAATACACTTTTCTCCCCAAACATGGTTGAACTTGGTTTTTGGAGGGGTGTTAGCCTTCGATTTTCGGAAAAATTGATCCCGACTCGACGAGCCCCATTTAAATGAGTATTAGCCTTATATTTCTAACCTTGTTCATATCCAAGACCCTTTTAGTTGGTATTAGACTTCAAATTTATGGGTAATACACTTTTCTCCCCAAACATGGTTGAACTTGGTTTTTGGAGGGGGTGTTAGCCTTGGATTTTCGGAAAAATTGATCCTGACTCGACGAGCCCCATTTAAATGAGTATTAGCCTTATATTTCTAACCTTGTTCATATACAAGAGCTTTTAGTTGGTATTAGACTTCAAATTTATGGGTAATTCACTTTTCTCCCAAACATGGTTGAACTTGGTTTTTGGAGGGGGTGTTAGCCTTGGATTTTCGGTCAAATTGATCCTGACTCGACGAGCCCCATTTAAATGAGTATTAGCCTTATATTTCTAACCTTGTTCATATCCGAGACCCTTTAATTGGTATTAGACTTCAAATTTATGGGTAATACACTTTTCTCCCAAACATGGTTGAACTTGGTTTTTGGAGGAGTGTGAGCCTTCGATTTTCGGACAAATTGATCCTGACTTGACGAGCCCCATTTAAATGAGTATTAGCCTTATATTTCTAACCTTGTTCATATCCAAGACCCTTTAGTTGGTATTAGACTTCAAATTTATGGGTAATACACTTTTCCCCCAAACATGATTGAACTTGGTTTTTGGAGGGGGTGTTAGCCTTGGATTTTCGGAAAAATTGATCCTAACTTGACGAGCCCCATTTAAATGAGTATTAGCCTTATATTTCTAACCTTGTTCATATCCAAGACCCTTTAGTTGGTATTAGACTTCAAATTTATGGTTAATACACTTTTCCCCCAAACATGATTGAACTTGGTTTTTGGAGGGGTGTTAGCCTTGGATTTTCGGAAAAAATTGATCCTAACTCGACGAGCCCCATTTAAATGAGTATTAGCCTTATATTTCTAACCTTGTTCATATCCAAGACCCTTTTAGTTGGTATTAGACTTCAAATTTATGGGTAATACACTTTTCCCCCAAACATGGTTGAACTTGGTTTTTGGAGGAGGTGTTAGGCTTGGATTTTCGGAAAAATTGATCCTGACTCGACGAGCCCCATTTAAATGAGTATTAGCCTTATATTTCCAACCTTGTTCATATCAAAGAGCTTTTAGTTGGTATTAGACTACAAATTTATGGGTAATACACTTTTCTCCCAAACATGATTGAACTTGGTTTTTGGAGGGGTGTTAGCCTTGGATTTTCGGGAAAAATTGATCCCTGACTTGACGAGCCCCATTTAAATGATTATTAGCCTTATATTTCCAACCTTTTTCATATACAAGAGCTTTTAGTTGGTATTAGACTTCAAATTTATGGGTAATACACTTTTCTCCCAAACATGGTTGAACTTGGTTTTTGGAGGAGGTGTTAGGCTTGGATTTTCGGAAAAATTGATCCTGACTCGACGAGCCCCATTTAAATGAGTATTAGCCTTATATTTCCAACCTTGTTCATATCAAAGAGCTTTTAGTTGGTATTAGACTACAAATTTATGGGTAATACACTTTTCTCCCAAACATGATTGAACTTGGTTTTTGGAGGGGTGTTAGCCTTCGATTTTCAGAAAAATTGATCCTGACTCGACGAGCCCCATTTAAATGATTATTAGCCTTATATTTCCAACCTTTTTCATATACAAGAGCTTTTAGTTGGTATTAGACTTCAAATTTATGGGTAATACACTTTTCTCCCAAACATGGTTGAACTTGGTTTTTGGAGGGGGTGTTAGCCTTGGATTTTCGGACAAATTGATCCTGACTCGACGAGCCCCATTTAAATGAGTATTAGCCTTATATTTCTAACCTTGTTCATATACAAGATCTTTTAGTTGGTATTAGACTTCAAATTTATGGGTAATACACTTTTCTCCCAAACATGGTTGAACTTGGTTTTTGGAGGGGTGTTAGCCTTGGATTTTCGGTCAAATTGATCCTGACTCGACGAGCCCTATTTAAATGAGTATTAGCATTATATTTCCAACCTTGTTCATATCCAAGAGCTTTTAGTTGGTATTAGACTACAAATTTATGGGTAATACACTTTTCTCCCAAACATGGTTGAACTTGGTTTTTGGAGGGGTGTCAGCCTTTGATTTTCGGAAAAATTGATCCTGACTCGACGAGCCCCATTTAAATGAGTATTAGCCTTATATTTCTAACCTTGTTCATATCCAAGACCCTTTAGTTGGTATTAGACTTCAAATTTATGGGTAATACACTTTTCCCCCAAACATGGTTGAACTTGGTTTTTGGAGGAGGTGTTAGCCTTGGATTTTCGGAAAAATTGATCCTGACTCGACGAGCCCCATTTAAATGAGTATTAGCCTTATATTTCCAACCTTGTTCATATCAAAGAGCTTTTAATTGGTATTAGAATACAAATTTATGGGTAATACACTTTTCTCCCAAACATGATTGAACTTGGTTTTTGGAGGGGTGTTAGCCTTCGATTTTCAGAAAAATTGATCCTGACTCGACGAACCCCATTTAAATGATTATTAGCCTTATATTTCCAACCTTGTTCATATACAAGAGCTTTTAGTTGGTATTAGACTTTAAATTTATGGGTAATACACTTTTCTCCCAAACATGGTTGAACTTGGTTTTTGGAGTGGGTGTTAGCCTTGGATTTTCGGTCAAATTGATCCTGACTCGACGATCCCCATTTAAATGAGTATTAGCCTTATATTTCTAACCTTTTTCATATCCGAGACCCTTTCGTTGGTATTAGACTTCAAATTTATGGGTAATACACTTTTCTCCCAAACATGGTTGAACTTGGTTTTTGGAGGAGTGTTAGCCTTTGATTTTCGGACAAATTGATCCTGACTCGACGAGCCCCATTTAAATGAGTATTAGCCTTATATTTCTAACCTTGTTCATATACAAGAGCTTTTAGTTGGTATTAGACTTCAAATTTATGGGTAATACACTTTTCTCCCAAACATGGTTGAACTTGGTTTTTGGAGGGGGTGTTAGCCTTGGATTTTCGGTCAAATTGATCCTGACTCGACGAGCCCCATTTAAATGAGTATTAGCCTTATATTTCTAACCTTGTTCATATCCGAGACCCTTTAGTTGGTATTAGACTTCAAATTTATGGGTAATACACTCTTCTCCCAAACATGGTTGAACTTGGTTTTTGGAGGAGTGTGAGCCTTCGATTTTCGGACAAATTGATCCTGACTCGACGAGCCCCATTTAATGAGTATTAGCCTTATATTTATAACCTTGTTCATATCCAAGACCCTTTAGTTGGTATTAGATTTCAAATTTATGGGTAATACACTTTTCTCCCAACCATGGTTGAACTTGGTTTTTGGAGGGGTGTTAGCCTTCGATTTTCAGAAAATTTGATCCTGACTCGACGAGCCCCATTTAAATGATTATTAGCCTTATATTTCCAACCTTGTTCATATACAAGAGCTTTTAGTTGGTATTAGACTTCAAATTTATGGGTAATACACTTTTCTCCCAAACGTGGTTGAACTTGGTTTTTGGAGGGGGTGTTAGCCTTGGATTTTCGGTCAAATTGATCCTGACTCGACGAGCCCCATTTAAATGAGTATTAGCCTTATATTTCTAACCTTGTTCATATCCGAGACCCTTTAGTTGGTATTAGACTTCAAATTTATGGGTAATACACTCTTCTCCCAAACATGGTTGAACTTGGTTTTTGGAGGAGTGTGAGCCTTCGATTTTCAAACAAATTGATCCTGACTCGACGAGCCCCATTTAATGAGTATTAGCCTTATATTTATAACCTTGTTCATATCCAAGACCCTTTAGTTGGTATTAGACTTCAAATTTATGGGTAATACACTTTTCTCCCAACCATGGTTGAACTTGGTTTTTGGAGGGGTGTTAGCCTTCGATTTTCAGAAAAATTGATCCTGACTCGACGAGCCCCATTTAATGAGTATTAGCCTTATATTTATAACCTTGTTCATATCCAAGACCCTTTAGTTGGTATTAGACTTCAAATTTATGGGTAATACACTTTTCTCCCAACCATGGTTGAACTTGGTTTTTGGAGGGGGTGTTAGCCTTGGATTTTCGGTCAAATTGATCCTGACTCGACGAGCCCCATTTAAATGAGTATTAGCCTTATATTTATAACCTTGTTCATATCCAAGACCCTTTAGTTGGTATTTAGACTTCAAATTTATGGGTAATACACTTTTCCCCCAAACATGGTTGAACTTGGTTTTTGGAGGGGGTGTTAGCCTTGGATTTTCGGAAAAATTGATCCTGACTCGACGAGCCCCATTTAAATGAGTATTAGCCTTATATTTCCAACCTTGTTCATATCAAAGAGCTTTTAGTTGGTATTAGACTACAAATTTATGGGTAATACACTTTTCTCCCAAACATGATTGAACTTGGTTTTTGGAGGGGTGTTAGCCTTCGATTTTCAGAAAAATTGATCCTGACTCGACGAACCCCATTTAAATGATTATTAGCCTTATATTTCCAACCTTGTTCATATACAAGAGCTTTTAGTTGGTATTAGACTTCAAATTTACGGGTAATACACTTTTCTCCCAAACATGGTTGAACTTGGTTTTTGGAGTGGGAGTTAGCCTTGGATTTTCGGTCAAATTGATCCTGACTCGACGAGCCCCATTTAAATGAGTATTAGCCTTATATTTCTAACCTTTTTCATATCCGAGACCCTTTAGTTGGTATTAGACTTCAAATTTATGGGTAATACACTTTTCTCCCAAACATGGTTGAACTTGGTTTTTGGAGGAGTGTTAGCCTTTGATTTTCGGACAAATTGATCCTGACTCGACGAGCCCCATTTAAATGAGTATTAGCCTTATATTTCTAACCTTGTTCATATACAAGATCTTTTAGTTGGTATTAGACTTCAAATTTATGGGTAATACACTTTTCTCCCAAACATGGTTGAACTTGGTTTTTGGAGGGGGTGTTAGCCTTGGATTTTCGGTCAAATTGATCCTGACTCGACGAGCCCCATTTAAATGAGTATTAGCCTTATATTTCTAACCTTGTTCATATCCGAGACCCTTTAGTTGGTATTAGACTTCAAATTTATGGGTAATACACTTTTCTCCCAAACATGGTTGAACTTGGTTTTTGGAGGAGTGTTCGCCTTCGATTTTCGGACAAATTGATCCTGACTCGACAAGCCCCATTTAAATGAGTATTAGCCTTATATTTCTAACCTTGTTCATATCCAAGACACTTTAGTTGGTATTAGACTTCAAATTTATGGGTAATACACTTTTCTCCCAAACATGGTTGAACTTGGTTTTTGGACGAGTGTTAGCCTTCGATTTTCGGACAAATTGATCCTGACTCGACGAGCCCCATTTAAATGAGTATTAGCCTTATATTTATAACCTTGTTCATATCCAAGACCCTTTAGTTGGTATTAGACTTCAAATTTATGGGTAATACACTTTTCCCCCAAACATGGTTGAACTTGGTTTTTAGAGGGGGTGTTAGCCTTGGATTTTCGGAAAAATTGATCCTGACTCGACGAGCCCCATTTAAATGAGTATTAGCCTTATATTTCTAACCTTGTTCATATACGAGAGCTTTTAGTTGGTATTAGACTTCAAATTTATGGGTAATTCACTTTTCTCCCAAACATGGTTGAACTTGGTTTTTGGAGGGGGTGTTAGCCTTGGATTTTTGGTCAAATTGATCCTGACTTGACGAGCCCCATTTAAATGAGTATTAGCCTTATATTTCTAACCTTGTTCATATCCGAGACCCTTTAATTGGTATTAGACTTCAAATTTATGGGTAATACACTTTTCTCCCAAACATGGTTGAACTTGGTTTTTGGAGGAGTGTGAGCCTTCGATTTTCGGACAAATTGATCCTGACTCGACGAGCCCCATTTAATGAGTATTAGCCTTATATTTATAACCTTGTTCATATCCAAGACCCTTTAGTTGGTATTAGACCTCAAATTTATGGGTAATACACTTTTCTCCCAACCATGGTTGAACTTGGTTTTTGGAGGGGTGTTAGCCTTCGATTTTCAGAAAAATTGATCCTGACTCGACGAGCCCCATTTAAATGATTATTAGCCTTATATTTCCAACCTTGTTCATATACAAGAGCTTTTAGTTGGTATTAGACTTCAAATTTATGGGTAATACACTTTTCTCCCAAACATGGTTGAACTTGGTTTTTGGAGGGGGTGTTAGCCTTGGATTTTCGGTCAAATTGATCCTGACTCGACGAGCCCCATTTAAATGAGTATTAGCCTTATATTTCTAACCTTGTTCATATCCGAGACCCTTTAATTGGTATTAGACTTCAAATTTATGGGTAATACACTTTTCTCCCAAACATGGTTGAACTTGGTTTTTGGAGGAGTGTGAGCCTTCGATTTTCGGACAAATTGATCCTGACTCGACGAGCCCCATTTAAATGAGTATTAGCCTTATATTTCTAACCTTGTTCATATCCAAGACCCTTTAGTTGGTATTAGACTTCAAATTTATGGGTGATACACTTTTCCCCCAAACATGATTGAACTTGGTTTTTGGAGGGGGTGTTAGCCTTGGATTTTCGGAAAAATTGATCCTAACTCGACGAGCCCCATTTAGATGAGTATTAGCCTTATATTTCTAACCTTGTTCATATCCAAGCCCTTTTTAGTTAGTATTATACTTCAAATTTAAGGGTAATAGACTTTTTCCCCAAACATGATTGAACTTTGTTTTTGGAGGGGGTGTTAGCCTTGGATTTTCGGACAAATTGATCCTGACTCGACGAGCCCCATTTAAATGAGTATTAGCCTTATATTTCTAACCTTGTTCATATCCGAGACCCTTTAATTGGTATTAGACTTCAAATTAATGGGTAATACACTTTTCTCCCAAACATGGTTGAACTTGGTTTTTGGAGGAGTGTGAGCCTTCGATTTTCGGACAAATTGATCCTGACTCGACGAGCCCCATTTAATGAGTATTAGCCTTATATTTATATCCTTGTTCATATCCGAGACCCTTTAGTTGGTATTAGACTTCAAATTTATGGGTAATACACTTTTCTCCCAACCATGGTTGAACTTGGTTTTTGGAGGGGTGTTAGCCTTCGATTTTCAGAAAAATTGATCCTGACTCGACGAGCCCCATTTAAATGATTATTAGCCTTATATTTCCAACCTTGTTCATATACAAGAGCTTTTAGTTGGTATTAGACTTCAAATTTATGGGTAATACACTTTTCTCCCAAACATGGTTGAACTTGGTTTTTGGAGGGGGTGTTAGCCTTGGATTTTCGGTCAAATTGATCCTGACTCGACGAGCCCCATTTAAATGAGTATTAGCCTTATATTTCTAACCTTGTTCATATCCAAGAGCTTTTAGTTGGTATTAGACTACAAATTTATGGGTAATACACTTTTCTCCCAAACATGGTTGAACTTGGTTTTTGGAGGAGTGTGAGCCTTCGATTTTCGGACAAATTGATCCTGACTCGACGAGCCCCATTTAAATGAGTATTAGCCTTATATTTATAACCTTGTTCATATCCAAGATCCTTTAGTTGGTATTAGACTTCAAATTTATGGGTAATACACTTTTCTCCCAAACATGGTTGAACTTGGTTTTTGGAAGAGTGTTAGCCTTCGATTTTCGGACAAATTGATCCTGACTCGACGAACCCCATTTAAATGAGTATTAGCCTTATATTTATAACCTTGTTCATATCCAAGACCCTTTAGTTGGTATTAGACTTCAAATTTATGGGTAATACACTTTTCCCCCAAACATGGTTGAACTTGGTTTTTGGAGGGGGTGTTAGCCTTGGATTTTCGGAAAAATTGATCCTGACTCGACGAGCCCCATTTAAATGAGTATTAGCCTTATATTTCCAACCTTGTTCATATCAAAGAGCTTTTAGTTGGTATTAGACTACAAATTTATGGGTAATACACTTTTCACCCAAACATGATTGAACTTGGTTTTTGGAGGGGTGTTAGCCTTCGATTTTTCGGAAAAAATTGATCCCGACTCGACGAACCCCATTTAAATGATTATTAGCCTTATATTTCCAACCTTGTTCATATACAAGAGCTTTTAGTTGGTATTAGACTTCAAATTTATGGGTAATACACTTTTCTCCCAAACATGGTTGAACTTGGTTTTTGGAGTGGGTGTTAGCCTTGGATTTTCGGTCAAATTGATCCTGACTCGACGAGCCCCATTTAAATGAGTATTAGCCTTATATTTCTAACCTTTTTCATATCCGAGACCCTTTAGTTGGTATTAGACTTCAAATTTATGGGTAATACACTTTTCTCCCAAACATGGTTGAACTTGGTTTTTGGAGGAGTGTTAGCCTTTGATTTTCGGACAAATTGATCCTGACTCGACGAGCCCCATTTAAATGAGTATTAGCCTTATATTTCTAACCTTGTTCATATACAAGAGCTTTTAGTTGGTATTAGACTTCAAATTTATGGGTAATACACTTTTCTCCCAAACATGGTTGAACTTGGTTTTTGGAGGAGTGTTAGCCTTCGATTTTCGGACAAATTGATCCTGACTCGACGAGCCCCATTTAAATGAGTATTAGCCTTATATTTATAACCTTGTTCATATCCAAGACCCTTTAGTTGGTATTAGACTTCAAATTTATGGGTAATACACTTTTCCCCCAAACATGGTTGAACTTGGTTTTTGGAGGGGGTGTTAGCCTTCGATTTTCGGACAAATTGATCCTGACTCGACGAGCCCCATTTAAATGAGTATTAGCCTTATATTTATAACCTTGTTCATATCCAAGACCCTTTAGTTGGTATTAGACTTCAAATTTATGGGTAATACACTTTTCCCCCAAACATGGTTGAACTTGGTTTTTGTAGGGGGTGTTAGCCTTGGATTTTCGGTCAAATTGATCCTAACTCGACGAGCCCCATTTAAATGAGTATTAGCCTTAAATTTCTAACCTTGTTCATATCCGAGACCCTTTAGCTGGTATTAGACTTCAAATTTATGGGTAATACACTTTTCTCCCAAACATGGTTGAACTTGGTTTTTGGAGGAGTGTTAGCCTTCGATTTTCGGACAAATTGATCCTGACTCGACGAGCCCCATTTAAATGAGTATTAGCCTTATATTTCTAACCTTTTTCATATCCGAGACCCTTTAGTTGGTATTAGACTTCAAATTTATGGGTAATACACTTTTCTCCCAAACATGGTTGAACTTGGTTTTCGGAGGAGTGTTATCCTTTGATTTTCGGACAAATTGATCCTGACTCGACGAGCCCCATTTAAATGAGTATTAGCCTTATATTTCTAACCTTGTTCATATACAAGATCTTTTAGTTGGTATTAGACTTCAAATTTATGGGTAATACACTTTTCTCCCAAACATGGTTGAACTTGGTTTTTGGAGGGGGTGTTAGCCTTGGATTTTCGGTCAAATTGATCCTGACTCGACGAGCCCCATTTAAATGAGTATTAGCCTTATATTTCTAACCTTGTTCATATCCGAGACCCTTTAATTGGTATTAGACTTCAAATTTATGGGTAATACACTTTTCTCCCAAACATGGTTGAACTTGGTTTTTGGAGGAGTGTGAGCCTTCGATTTTCGGACAAATTGATCCTGACTCGACGAGCCCCATTTAAATGAGTATTAGCCTTATATTTATAACCTTGTTCATATCCAAGACCCTTTATTTGGTATTAGACTTCAAATTTATGGGTAATACACTTTTCCCCCAAACATGGTTGAACTTGGTTTTTGGAGGGGGTGTTAGCCTTGGATTTTCGGAAAAATTGATCCTGACTCGACGAGCCCCATTTAAATGAGTATTAGCCTTATATTTCCAACCTTGTTCATATCCAAGAGCTTTTAGTTGGTATTAGACTACAAATTTATGTGTGATACACTTTTCTCCCAACCATGGTTGAACTTGGTTTTTGGAGGGGTGTTAGCCTTCGATTTTCAGAAAAATTGATCCTGACTCGACGAGCCCCATTTAAATGATTATTAGCCTTATATTTCCAACCTTGTTCATATACAAGAGCTTTTAGTTGGTATTAGACTTCAAATTTATGGGTAATACACTTTTCTCCCAAACATGGTTGAACTTGGTTTTTGGAGGGGGTGTTAGCCTTGGATTTTCGGTCAAATTGATCCTGACTCGACGAGCCCCATTTAAATGAGTATTAGCCTTATATTTCTAACCTTGTTCATATCCGAGACCCTTTAGTTGGTATTAGACTTCAAATTTATGGGTAATACACATTTCTCCCAAACATGGTTGAACTTGGTTTTTGGAGGAGTGTTAGCCTTCGATTTTCGGTGAAATTGATCCTGACTCGACGAGCCCCATTTAAATGAGTATTAGCCTTATATTTCTAACCTTTTTCATATCCAAGAGCTTTTAGTTGGTATTAGACTACAAATTTATGGGTAATACACTTTTCTCCCAAACATGGTTGAACTTGGTTTTTGGAGGGGTGTTAGCCTTGGATTTTCGGACAAATTGATCCTGACTCGACGAGCCCCATTTAAATGAGTATTAGCCTTATATTTCTAACCTTGTTCATATCCATGAGCTTTTAGTTGGTATTAGACTTCAAATTTATGGGTAATACACTTTTCCCTAAACATGGTTGAACTTGGTTTTTGGAGGGGGTGTTAGCCTTGGATTTTCGGACAAATTGATCCTGGCTCGACGAGCCCCATTTAAATGAGTATTAGCCTTATATTTCTAGCCTTGTTCATATACAAGAGCTTTTAGTTGGTATTAGACTTCAAATTTATGGGTAATACACTTTTCTCCCAAACATGGTTGAACTTGGTTTTTGGAGGAGTGTTAGCCTTCGATTTTCGGACAAATTGATCCTGACTCGACGAGCCCCATTTAAATGAGTATTAGCCTTATATTTCTAACCTTGTTCATATCCAATACCCTTTAGTTGGTATTAGACTTCAAATTTATAGGTAATACACTTTTCCCCCAAACATGGTTGAACTTGGTTTTTGGAGGGGGTGTTAGCCTTGGATTTTCGGACAAATTGATCCTGACTCGACGAGCCCCATTTAAATAAGTATTAGCCTTATATTTCTAACCTTGTTCATATCCGAGACCCTTTAGTTGGTATTAGACTTCAAATTTATGGGTAATACACTTTTCTCCCAAACATGGTTGAACTTGGTTTTTGGAGTGTTAGCCTTTGATTTTTGGACAAATTGATCCTGACTCGACGAGCCCCATTTAAATGAGTATTAGCCTTATATTTATAACCTTGTCCATATCCAAGACCCTTTAGTTGGTATTAGACTTCAAATTTATGGGTAATACACTTTTCCCCCAAACATGGTTGAACTTTGTTTTTGGAGGGGGTGTTAGCCTTGGATTTTCGGAAAAATTGATCCTGACTCGACGAGCCCCATTTAAATGAGTATTAGCCTTATATTTCTAACCTTGTTCATATATAAGAGCTTTTAGTTGGTATTAGACTTCAAATTTATGGGTAATTCACTTTTCTCCCAAACATGGTTGAACTTGGTTTTTGGAGGGGGTGTTAGCCTTGGATTTTCGGTCAAATTGATCCTGACTCGACGAGCCCCATTTAAATGAGTATTAGCCTTATATTTCTAACCTTGTTCATATACAAGAGCTTTTAGTTGGTATTAGACTTCAAATTTATGGGTAATTCACTTTTCTCCCAAACATGGTTGAACTTGGTTTTTGGAGGGGGTGTTAGCCTTGGATTTTCGGACAAATTGATCCTAGTTCGACGAGCCCCATTTAAATGAGTATTAGCCTTATATTTCTAACCTTGTTCATATACAAGAGCTTTTAGTTGGTATTAGACTTCAAATTTATGGGTAATACACTTTTCTCCCAAACATGGTTGAACTTGGTTTTTGGAGGAGTGTTAGCCTTTGATTTTCGGACAAATTGATCCTGACTCGACGATCCCCATTTAAATGAGTATTAGCCTTATATTTCTAACCTTGTTCATATCCAAGACCCTTTAGTTGGTATTAGACTTCAAATTTATGGGTAATACACTTTTCCCCCAAACATGGTTGAACTTGGTTTTTGGAGGGGGTGTTAGCCTTGGATTTTCGGACAAATTGATCCTGACTCGACGAGCCCCATTTAAATAAGTATTAGCCTTATATTTCTAACCTTGTTCATATCCGAGACCCTTTAGTTGGTATTAGACTTCAAATTTATGGGTAATACACTTTTCTCCCAAACATGGTTGAACTTGGTTTTTGGAGGAGTGTTAGCCTTCGATTTTCGGACAAATTGATCCTGACTCGACGAGCCCCATTTAAATGAGTATTAGCCTTATATTTCTAACCTTGTTCATATCCAATACCCTTTAGTTGGTATTAGACTTCAAATTTATAGGTAATACACTTTTCCCCCAAACATGGTTGAACTTGGTTTTTGGAGGGGGTGTTAGCCTTGGATTTTCGGACAAATTGATCCTGACTCGACGAGCCCCATTAAAATAAGTATTAGCCTTATATTTCTAACCTTGTTCATATCCGAGACCCTTTAGTTGGTATTAGACTTCAAATTTATGGGTAATACACTTTTCTCCCAAACATGGTTGAACTTGGTTTTTGGAGTGTTAGCCTTTGATTTTCGGACAAATTGATCCTGACTCGACGAGCCCCATTTAAATGAGTATTAGCCTTATATTTATAACCTTGTTCATATCCAAGACCCTTTAGTTGGTATTAGACTTCAAATTTATGGGTAATACACTTTTCCCCCAAACATGGTTGAACTTGGTTTTTGGAGGGGGTGTTAGCCTTGGATTTTCGGAAAAATTGATCCTGACTCGATGAGCCCCATTTAAATGAGTATTAGCCTTATATTTCTAACCTTGTTCATATATAAGAGCTTTTAGTTGGTATTAGACTACAAATTTATGGGTAATACACTTTTCTCCCAAACATGGTTGAACTTGGTTTTTGGAGGGGTGTTTGGGCTTGAATTTTCGGACAAATTGATCCCGGACTCGACGAGCCCCCATTTAAATGAGTATTAGCCTTATATTTCTAACCTTGTTCATATCCATGAGCTTTTAGTTGGTATTAGACTTCAAATTTATGGGTAATACACTTTTCCCTAAACATGGTTGAACTTGGTTTTTGGAGAGGGTGTTAGCCTTGGATTTTCGGACAAATTGATCCTGGCTCGACGAGCCCCATTTAAATGAGTATTAGCCTTATATTTCTAACCTTGTTCATATAAAAGAGCTTTTAGTTGGTATTAGACTTCAAATTTATGGGTAATACACTTTTCTCCCAAACATGGTTGAACTTGGTTTTTGGAGGAGTGTTAGCCTTCGATTTTCGGACAAATTGATCCTGACTCGACGAGCCCCATTTAAATGAGTATTAGCCTTATATTTATAACCTTGTTCATATCCAAGACCCTTTATTTGGTATTAGACTTCAAATTTATGGGTAATACACTTTTCCCCCAAACATGGTTGAACTTGGTTTTTGGAGGGGGTGTTAACCTTGGATTTTCGGAAAAATTGATCCTGACTCGACGAGCCCCATTTAAATGAGTATTAGCCTTATATTTCTAACCTTGTTCATATACAAGAGCTTTTAGTTGGTATTAGACTTCAAATTTATGGGTAATTCACTTTTCTCCCAAACATGGTTGAACTTGGTTTTTGGAGGGGGTGTTAGCCTTGGATTTTCGGACAAATTGATCCTGACTCGACGAGCCCCATTAAAATAAGTATTAGCCTTATATTTCTAACCTTGTTCATATCCAAGACCCTTTAGTTGGTATTAGACTTCAAATTTATGGGTAATACACTTTTCCCCCAAACATGGTTGAACTTGGTTTTTGGAGGGGGTGTTAGCCTTGGATTTTCGGAAAAATTGATCCTGACTCGATGAGCCCCATTTAAATGAGTATTAGCCTTATATTTCTAACCTTGTTCATATATAAGAGCTTTTAGTTGGTATTAGACTACAAATTTATGGGTAATACACTTTTCTCCCAAACATGGTTGAACTTGGTTTTTGGAGGGGTGTTTGGGCTTGAATTTTCGGACAAATTGATCCGGACTCGACGAGCCCCATTTAAATGAGTATTAGCCTTATATTTCTAACCTTGTTCATATCCATGAGCTTTTAGTTGGTATTAGACTTCAAATTTATGGGTAATACACTTTTCCCTAAACATGGTTGAACTTGGTTTTTGGAGGGGGTGTTAGCCTTGGATTTTCGGACAAATTGATCCTGGCTCGACGAGCCCCATTTAAATGAGTATTAGCCTTATATTTCTAACCTTGTTCATATAAAAGAGCTTTTAGTTGGTATTAGACTTCAAATTTATGGGTAATACACTTTTCTCCCAAACATGGTTGAACTTGGTTTTTGGAGGAGTGTTAGCCTTCGATTTTCGGACAAATTGATCCTGACTCGACGAGCCCCATTTAAATGAGTATTAGCCTTATATTTATAACCTTGTTCATATCCAAGACCCTTTATTTGGTATTAGACTTCAAATTTATGGGTAATACACTTTTCCCCCAAACATGGTTGAACTTGGTTTTTGGAGGGGGTGTTAACCTTGGATTTTCGGAAAAATTGATCCTGACTCGACGAGCCCCATTTAAATGAGTATTAGCCTTATATTTCTAACCTTGTTCATATACAAGAGCTTTTAGTTGGTATTAGACTTCAAATTTATGGGTAATTCACTTTTCTCCCAAACATGGTTGAACTTGGTTTTTGGAGGGGGTGTTAGCCTTGGATTTTCGGACAAATTGATCCTTACTCGACGATCCCCATTTAAATGAGTATTACCTTATATTTCTAACCTTGTTCATATCCAAGACCCTTTAGTTGGTATTAGACTTCAAATTTATGGGTAATACACTTTTCCCCCAAACATGGTTGAACTTTGTTTTTGGAGGGGGTGTTAGCCTTGGATTTTCGGACAAATTGATCCTGACTCGACGAGCCCCATTTAAATAAGTATTAGCCTTATATTTCTAACCTTGTTCATATCCGAGACCCTTTAGTTGGTATTAGACTTCAAATTTATGGGTAATACACTTTTCTCCCAAACATGGTTGAACTTGGTTTTTGGAGGAGTGTTAGCCTTCGATTTTCGGACAAATTGATCCTGACTCGACGAGCCCCATTTAAATGAGTATTAGCCTTATATTTCTAACCTTGTTCATATCCAATACCCTTTAGTTGGTATTAGACTTAAAATTTATAGGTAATACACTTTTTCCCCCAAACATGGTTGAACTTGGTTTTTGGAGGGGTGTTAGCCTTGGATTTTCGGACAAATTGATCCTGACTCGACGAGCCCCATTAAAATAAGTATTAGCCTTATATTTCTAACCTTGTTCATATCCGAGACCCTTTAGTTGGTATTAGACTTCAAATTTATGGGTAATACACTTTTCTCCCAAACATGGTTGAACTTGGTTTTTGGAGTGTTAGCCTTTGATTTTCTGGACAAATTGATCCCGACTCGACGAGCCCCCATTTAAATGAGTATTAGCCTTATATTTATAACCTTGTTCATATCCAAGACCCTTTAGTTGGTATTAGACTTCAAATTTATGGGTAATACACTTTTCCCCCAAACATGGTTGAACTTGGTTTTTGGAGGGGGTGTTAGCCTTGGATTTTCGGACAAATTGATCCTGACTCGACGAGCCCCATTTAAATAAGTATTAGCCTTATATTTCTAACCTTGTTCATATCCGAGACCCTTTAGTTGGTATTAGACTTCAAATTTATGGGTAATACACTTTTCTCCCAAACATGGTTGAACTTGGTTTTTGGAGGAGTGTTAGCCTTCGATTTTCGGACAAATTGATCCTGACTCGACGAGCCCCATTTAAATGAGTATTAGCCTTATATTTCTAACCTTGTTCATATCCAATACCCTTTAGTTGGTATTAGACTTAAAATTTATAGGTAATACACTTTTCCCCCAAACATGGTTGAACTTGGTTTTTGGAGGGGGTGTTAGCCTTGGATTTTCGGACAAATTGATCCTGACTCGACGAGCCCCATTAAAATAAGTATTAGCCTTATATTTCTAACCTTGTTCATATCCGAGACCCTTTAGTTGGTATTAGACTTCAAATTTATGGGTAATACACTTTTCTCCCAAACATGGTTGAACTTGGTTTTTGGAGTGTTAGCCTTTGATTTTCGGACAAATTGATCCTGACTCGACGAGCCCCATTTAAATGAGTATTAGCCTTATATTTATAACCTTGTTCATATCCAAGACCCTTTAGTTGGTATTAGACTTCAAATTTATGGGTAATACACTTTTCCCCCAAACATGGTTGAACTTGGTTTTTGGAGGGGGTGTTAGCCTTGGATTTTCGGAAAAATTGATCCTGACTCGACGAGCCCCATTTAAATGAGTATTAGCCTTATATTTCTAACCTTGTTCATATATAAGAGCTTTTAGTTGGTATTAGACTTCAAATTTACGGGTAATTCACTTTTCTCCCAAACATGGTTGAACTTGGTTTTTGGAGGGGGTGTTAGCCTTGGATTTTCGGTCAAATTGATCCTGACTCGACGAGCCCCATTTAAATGAGTATTAGCCTTATATTTCTAACCTTGTTCATATCCGAGACCCTTTAGTTGGTATTAGACTTCAAATTTATGGGTAATACACTTTTCCCCCAAACATGGTTGAACTTGGTTTTTGGAGGGGGTGTTAGCCTTGGATTTTCGGACAAATTGATCCTGACTCGACGAGCCCCATTAAAATAAGTATTAGCCTTATATTTCTAACCTTGTTCATATCCGAGACCCTTTAGTTGGTATTAGACTTCAAATTTATGGGTAATACACTTTTCTCCCAAACATGGTTGAACTTGGTTTTTGGAGTGTTAGCCTTTGATTTTCGGACAAATTGATCCTGACTCGACGAGCCCCATTTAAATGAGTATTAGCCTTATATTTATAACCTTGTTCATATCCAAGACCCTTTAGTTGGTATTAGACTTCAAATTTATGGGTAATACACTTTTCCCCCAAACATGGTTGAACTTGGTTTTTGGAGGGGGTGTTAGCCTTGGATTTTCGGAAAAATTGATCCTGACTCGACGAGCCCCATTTAAATGAGTATTAGCCTTATATTTCTAACCTTGTTCATATACAAGAGCTTTTAGTTGGTATTAGACTTCAAATTTATGGGTAATTCACTTTTCTCCCAAACATGGTTGAACTTGGTTTTTGGAGGGGGTGTTAGCCTTGGATTTTCGGACAAATTGATCCTGGCTCGACGAGCCCCATTTAAATGAGTATTAGCCTTATATTTCTAACCTTGTTCATATACAAGAGCTTTTAGTTGGTATTAGACTTCAAATTTATGGGTAATACACTTTTCTCCCAAACATGGTTGAACTTGGTTTTTGGAGGAGTGTTAGCCTTCGATTTTCGGACAAATTGATCCTGACTCGACGATCCCCATTTAAATGAGTATTAGCCTTATATTTCTAACCTTGTTCATATCCAAGACCCTTTAGTTGGTATTAGACTTCAAATTTATGGGTAATACACTTTTCCCCCAAACATGGTTGAACTTGGTTTTTGGAGGAGGTGTTAGCCTTGGATTTTCGGACAAATTGATCCTGACTCGACGAGCCCCATTTAAATAAGTATTAGCCTTATATTTCTAACCTTGTTCATATCCGAGACCCTTTAGTTGGTATTAGACTTCAAATTTATGGGTAATACACTTTTCTCCCAAACATGGTTGAACTTGGTTTTTGGAGGAGTGTTAGCCTTCGATTTTCGGACAAATTGATCCTGACTCGACGAGCCCCATTTAAATGAGTATTAGACTTATATTTATAACCTTGTTCATATCCAAGACCCTTTAGTTGGTATTAGACTTCAAATTTATGGGTAATACACTTTTCCCCCAAACATGGTTGAACTTGGTTTTTGGAGGGGGTGTTAGCCTTGGATTTTCGGAAAAATTGATCCTGACTCGACGAGCCCCATTTAAATGAGTATTAGCCTTATATTTCTAACCTTGTTCATATCCATGAGCTTTTAGTTGGTATTAGAGTTCAAATTTATGGGTAATACACTTTTCCCTAAACATGGTTGAACTTGGTTTTTGGAGGGGGTGTTAGCCTTGGATTTTCGGTCAAATTGATCCTGGCTCGACGAGCCCCATTTAAATGAGTTTTAGCCTTATATTTCTAACCTTGTTCATATACAAGAGCTTTTAGTTGGTATTAGACTTCAAATTTATGGGTAATACACTTTTCTCCCAAACATGGTTGAACTTGGTTTTTGGAGGAGTGTTAGCCTTCGATTTTCGGACAAATTGATCCTGACTCGACGAGCCCCATTTAAATGAGTATTAGCCTTATATTTCTAACCTTGTTCATATCCAAGACCCTTTAGTTGGTATTAGACTTCAAATTTATGGGTAATACACTTTTCCCCCAAACATGGTTGAACTTGGTTTTTGGAGGGGGTGTTAGCCTTGGATTTTTGGAAAAATTGATCCTGACTCGACGAGCCCCATTTAAATGAGTATTAGCCTTATATTTACAACTTTGTTCATATCCAAGAGCTTTTAGTTGGTATTAGACTACAAATTTATGGGTAGTACACTTTTCTCCCAAACATGATTGAACTTGGTTTTTGGAGGGGTGTTAGCCTTCGATTTTCAGAAAAATTGATCCTGACTCGACGAGCCCCATTTAAATGCTTATTAGCCTTATATTTCCAACCTTGTTCATATACAAGAGCTTTTAGTTGGTATTAGACTTCAAATTTATGGGTAATACACTTTTCTCCCAAACATGGTTGAACTTGGTTTTTGGAGGGGGTGTTAGCCTTGGATTTTCGGAAAAATTGATCCTGACTCGACGAGCCCCATTTAAATGAGTATTAGCCTTATATTTCCAACCTTGTTCATATCCAAGAGCTTTTAGTTGGTATTAGACTACAAATTTATGGGTAATACACTTTTCTCCCAAACATGATTGAACTTGGTTTTTGGAGGGGTGTTAGCCTTCGATTTTCAGAAAAATTGATCCTGACTCGACGAGCCCCATTTAAATGATTATTAGCCTTATATTTCCAACCTTGTTCATATACAAGAGCTTTTAGTTGGTATTAGACTTCAAATTTATGGGTAATACACTTTTCTCCCAAACATGGTTGAACTTGGTTTTTGGAGGGGGTGTTAGCCTTGGATTTTCGGTCAAATTGATCCTGACTCGACGAGCCCCATTTAAATGAGTATTAGCCTTATATTTCTAACCTTGTTCATATCCGAGACCCTTTAGTTGGTATTAGACTTCAAATTTATGGGTAATACACTTTTCTCCCAAACATGGTTGAACTTGGTTTTTTGGAGGAGTGTTAGCCTTCGATTTTCGGTGAAATTGATCCCGACTCGACGAGCCCCATTTAAATGAGTATTGGCCTTATATTTATAACCTTGTTCATATCCAAGACCCTTTAGTTGGTATTAGACTTCAAATTTATGGGTAATACACTTTTTCCCCCAAACATGGTTGAACTTGGTTTTTGGAGGGGGAGTTAGCCTTGGATTTTCGGAAAAATTGATCCCCGACTCGACGAGCCCCCATTTAAATGAGTATTAGCCTTATATTTCCAACCTTGTTCATATCCAAGAGCTTTTAGTTGGTATTAGACTACAAATTTATGGGTAATACACTTTTCTCCCAAACATGATTGAACTTGGTTTTTGGAGGGGTGTTAGCCTTCGATTTTCAGAAAAATTGATCCTGACTCGACGAGCCCCATTTAAATGATTATTAGCCTTATATTTCCAACCTTGTTCATATACAAGAGCTTTTAGTTGGTATTAGACTTCAAATTTATGGGTAATACACTTTTCTCCCAAACATGGTTGAACTTGGTTTTTGGAGGGGGTGTTAGCCTTGGATTTTCGGACAAATTGATCCTGACTCGACGAGCCCCATTTAAATGAGTATTAGCCTTATATTTCTAACCTTGTTCATATCCATGAGCTTTTAGTTGGTATTAGAGTTCAAATTTATGGGTAATACACTTTTCCCTAAACATGGTTGAACTTGGTTTTTGGAGGGGGTGTTAGCCTTGGATTTTCGGTCAAATTGATCCTGGCTCGACGAGCCCCATTTAAATGAGTATTAGCCTTATATTTCTAACCTTGTTCATATACCAGAGCTTTTAGTTGGTATTAGACTTCAAATTTATGGGTAATACACTTTTCTCCCAAACATGGTTGAACTTGGTTTTTGGAGCAGTGTTAGCCTTCGATTTTCGGACAAATTGATCCTGACTCGACGAGCCCCATGTAAATGAGTATTAGCCTTATATTTCTAACCTTGTTCATATCCAAGACCCTTTAGTTGGTATTAGACTTCAAATTTATGGGTAATACACTTTTCCCCCAAACATGGTTCAACTTGGTTTTTGGAGGGGGTGTTAGCCTTGGATTTTCTGGACAAATTGATCCTGACTCGACGAGCCCCATTTAAATTAGTATTAGCATTATATTTCTAACCTTGTTCATATACAAGAGCTTTTAGTTGGTATTAGACTTCAAATTTATGGGTAATACACTTTTCTCCCAAACATGGTTGAACTTGGTTTTTGGAGGAGTGTTAGCCTTTGATTTTCGGACAAATTGATCCTGACTCGACGAGCCCCATTTAAATGAGTATTAGCCTTATATTTATAACCTTGTTCATATACAAGAGCTTTTAGTTGGTATTAGACTTCAAATTTATGGGTAATACACTTTTCTCCCAAACATGGTTGAACTTGGTTTTTGGAGGGGGTGTTAGCCTTGGATTTTCGGTCAAATTGATCCTGACTCGACGAGCCCCATTTAAATGAGTATTAGCCTTATATCTAACCTTGTTCATATCGGAGACCCTTTAGTTGGTATTAGACTTCAAATTTATGGGTAATATATTTTTCTCCCAAACATGGTTGAACTTGGTTTTTGGAGGAGTGTTAGCCTTCGATTTTCGGACAAATTGATCCTGACTCGACGAGCCCCATTTAAATGAGTATTAGCCTTATATTTATAACCTTGTTCATATCCAAGACCCTTTAGTTGGTATTAGACTTCAAATTTATGGGTAATACACTTTTCCCCCAAACATGGTTGAACTTGGTTTTTGGAGGGGGTGTTAGCCTTGGATTTTCGGAAAAATTGATCCTGACTCGACGAGCCCCATTTAAATGAGTATTAGCCTTATATTTCCAACCTTGTTCATATCCAAGAGCTTTTAGTTGGTATTAGACTACAAATTTATAGGTAATACACTTTTCTCCCAAACATGATTGAACTTGGTTTTTGGAGGGGTGTTAGCCTTCGATTTTCAGAAAAATTGATCCTGACTCGACGAGCCCCATTTAAATGATTATTAGCCTTATATTTCCAACCTTGTTCATATACAAGAGCTTTTAGTTGGTATTAGACTTCAAATTTATGGGTAATACACTTTTCTCCCAAACATGGTTGAACTTGGTTTTTGGAGGGGTGTCAGCCTTCGATTTTCGGACAAATTGATCCTGACTCGACGAGCCCCATTTAAATGAGTATTAGCCTTATATTTATAACCTTGTTCATATCCAAGACCCTTTAGTTGGTATTAGACTTCAAATTTATGGGTAATACACTTTTCCCCCAAACATGGTTGAACTTGGTTTTTGGAGGGGGTGTTAGCCTTGGATTTTCGGAAAAATTGATCCTGACTCGACGAGCCCCATTTAAATGAGTATTAGCCTTATATTTCTAACCTTGTTCATATCCATGAGTATTTAGTTGGTATTAGAGTTCAAATTTATGGGTAATACACTTTTCCCTAAACATGGTTGAACTTGGTTTTTGGAGGGGGTGTTAGCCTTGGATTTTCGGTCAAATTGATCCTGGCTCGACGAGCCCCATTTAAATGAGTTTTAGCCTTATATTTCTAACCTTGTTCATATACAAGAGCTTTTAGTTGGTATTAGACTTCAAATTTATGGGTAATACACTTTTCTCCCAAACATGGTTGAACTTGGTTTTTGGAGGAGTGTTAGCCTTCGATTTTCGGACAAATTGATCCTGACTCGACGAGCCCCATTTAAATGAGTATTAGCCTTATATTTCTAACCTTGTTCATATCCAAGACCCTTTAGTTGGTATTAGACTTCAAATTTATGGGTAATACACTTTTCCCCCAAACATGGTTCAACTTGGTTTTTGGAGGGGGTGTTAGCGTTGGATTTTCGGACAAATTGATCCTGACTCGACGAGCCCCATTTAAATTAGTATTAGCCTTATATTTCTAACCTTGTTCATATACAAGAGATTTTAGTTGGTATTAGACTTCAAATTTATGGGTAATACACTTTTCTCCCAAACATGGTTGAACTTGGTTTTTGGAGGGGGTGTTAGCCTTGGATTTTCGGTCAAATTGATCCTGACTCGACGAGCCCCATTTAAATGAGTATTAGCCTTATATTTCCAACCTTGTTCATATCCAAGAGCTTTTAGTTGGTATTAGACTACAAATTTACGGGTAATACACTTTTCTCCCAAACATGGTTGAACTTGGTTTTTGGAGGGGTGTCAGCCTTCGATTTTCGGACAAATTGATCCTGACTCGACGAGCCCATTTAAATGAGTATTAGCCTTATATTTATAACCTTGTTCATATCCAAGACCCTTTAGTTGGTATTAGACTTCAAATTTATGGGTAATACACTTTTCCCCCAAACATGGTTGAACTTGGTTTTTGGAGGGGGTGTTAGCCTTGGATTTTTGGAAAAATTGATCCTGACTCGACGAGCCCCATTTAAATGAGTATTAGCCTTATATTTACAACCTTGTTCATATCCAAGAGCTTTTAGTTGGTATTAGACTACAAATTTATGGGTAGTACACTTTTCTCCCAAACATGATTGAACTTGGTTTTTGGAGGGGTGTTAGCCTTCGATTTTCAGAAAAATTGATCCTGACTCGACGAGCCCCATTTAAATGATTATTAGCCTTATATTTCCAACCTTGTTCATATACAAGAGCTTTTAGTTGGTATTAGACTTCAAATTTATGGGTAATACACTTTTCTCCCAAACATGGTTGAACTTGGTTTTTGGAGGGGGTGTTAGCCTTGGATTTTCGGAAAAATTGATCCTGACTCGACGAGCCCCATTTAAATGCGTATTAGCCTTATATTTCCAACGTTGTTCATATCCAAGAGCTTTTAGTTGGTATTAGACTACAAATTTATGGGTAATACACTTTTCTCCCAAACATGATTGAACTTGGTTTTTGGAGGGGTGTTAGCCTTCGATTTTCGAAAAATTGATCCCCGACTCGACGAGCCCCATTTAAATGATTATTAGCCTTATATTTCCAACCTTGTTCATATACAAGAGCTTTTAGTTGGTATTAGACTTCAAATTTATGGGTAATACACTTTTCTCCCAAACATGGTTGAACTTGGTTTTTGGAGGGGGTGTTAGCCTTGGATTTTCGGTCAAATTGATCCTGACTCGACGAGCCCCATTTAAATGAGTATTAGACTTATATTTCTAACCTTGTTCATATCCGAGACCCTTTAGTTGGTATTAGACTTCAAATTTATGGGTAATACACTTTTCTCCCAAACATGGTTGAACTTGGTTTTTGGAGGAGTGTTAGCCTTCGATTTTCGGTGAAATTGATCCTGACTCGACGAGCCCCATTTAAATGAGTATTGGCCTTATATTTATAACCTTGTTCATATCCAAGACCCTTTAGTTGGTATTAGACTTCAAATTTATGGGTAATACACTTTTCCCCCAAACATGGTTGAACTTGGTTTTTGGAGGGGGTGTTAGCCTTGGATTTTCGGAAAAATTGATCCTGACTCGACGAGCCCCATTTAAATGAGTATTAGCCTTATATTTCCAACCTTGTTCATATCCAAGAGCTTTTAGTTGGTATTAGACTACAAATTTATGGGTAATACACTTTTCTCCCAAACATGATTGAACTTGGTTTTTGGAGGGGTGTTAGCCTTCGATTTTTCGGAAAAATTGATCCCGACTCGACGAGCCCCCATTTAAATGATTATTAGCCTTATATTTCCAACCTTGTTCATATACAAGAGCTTTTAGTTGGTATTAGACTTCAAATTTATGGGTAATACACTTTTCTCCCAAACATGGTTGAACTTGGTTTTTGGAGGGGGTGTTAGCCTTGGATTTTCGGACAAATTGATCCTGACTCGACGAGCCCCATTTAAATGAGTATTAGCCTTATATTTCTAACCTTGTTCATATCCATGAGCTTTTAGTTGGTATTAGAGTTCAAATTTATGGGTAATACACTTTTCCCTAAACATGGTTGAACTTGGTTTTTGGAGGGGGTGTTAGCCTTGGATTTTTAGTCAAATTGATCCTGGCTCGACGAGCCCCATTTAAATGAGTATTAGCCTTATATTTCTAACCTTGTTCATATACCAGAGCTTTTAGTTGGTATTAGACTTCAAATTTATGGGTAATACACTTTTCTCCCAAACATGGTTGAACTTGGTTTTTGGAGCAGTGTTAGCCTTCGATTTTCGGACAAATTGATCCTGACTCGACCAGCCCCATGTAAATGAGTATTAGCCTTATATTTCTAACCTTGTTCATATCCAAGACCCTTTAGTTGGTATTAGACTTCAAATTTATGGGTAATACACTTTTCCCCCAAACATGGTTCAACTTGGTTTTTGGAGGGGGTGTTAGCCTTGGATTTTCGGACAAATTGATCCTGACTCGACGAGCCCCATTTAAATTAGTATTAGCATTATATTTCTAACCTTGTTCATATACAAGAGCTTTTAGTTGGTATTAGACTTCAAATTTATGGGTAATACACTTTTCTCCCAAACATGGTTGAACTTGGTTTTTGGAGGAGTGTTAGCCTTTGATTTTCGGACAAATTGATCCTGACTCGACGAGCCCCATTTAAATGAGTATTAGCCTTATATTTCTAACCTTGTTCATATACAAGAGCTTTTAGTTGGTATTAGACTTCAAATTTATGGGTAATACACTTTTCTCCCAAACATGGTTGAACTTGGTTTTTGGAGGGGGTGTTAGCCTTGGATTTTCGGTCAAATTGATCCTGACTCGACGAGCCCCATTTAAATGAGTATTAGCCTTATATCTAACCTTGTTCATATCGGAGACCCTTTAGTTGGTATTAGACTTCAAATTTATGGGTAATATATTTTTCTCCCAAACATGGTTGAACTTGGTTTTTGGAGGAGTGTTAGCCTTCGATTTTCGGACAAATTGATCCTGACTCGACGAGCCCCATTTAAATGAGTATTAGCCTTATATTTAAAACCTTGTTCATATCCAAGACCCTTTAGTTGGTATTAGACTTCAAATTTATGGGTAATACACTTTTCCCCCAAACATGGTTGAACTTGGTTTTTGGAGGGGGTGTTAGCCTTGGATTTTCGGAAAAATTGATCCTGACTCGACGAGCCCCATTTAAATGAGTATTAGCCTTATATTTCCAACCTTGTTCATATCCAAGAGCTTTTAGTTGGTATTAGACTACAAATTTATAGGTAATACACTTTTCTCCCAAACATGATTGAACTTGGTTTTTTGGAGGGGTGTTAGCCTTCGATTTTCGTAAAAATTGATCCCGACTCGACGAGCCCCCATTTAAATGATTATTAGCCTTATATTTCCAACCTTGTTCATATACAAGAGCTTTTAGTTGGTATTAGACTTCAAATTTATGGGTAATACACTTTTCTCCCAAACATGGTTGAACTTGGTTTTTGGAGGGGGTGTTAGCCTTGGATTTTCGGTCAAATTGATCCTGACTCGACGAGCCCCATTTAAATGATTATTAGCCTTATATTTCCAACCTTGTTCATATACAAGAGCTTTTAGTTGGTATTAGACTTCAAATTTATGGGTAATACACTTTTCCCCCAAGCATGGTTGAACTTGGTTTTTTTGAGGGGGTGTTAGCCTTGGATTTTCGGTCAAATTGATCCTGACTCGACGAGCCCCATTTAAATGAGTATTAGCCTTATATTTCTAACCTTATTCATATCCGAGACCCTTTAGTTGGTATTAGACTTCAAATTTATGGGTAATACACTTTTCTCCCAAACATGGTTGAACTTGGTTTTTGGAGGAGTGTTAGCCTTCGATTTTCGGTGAAATTGATCCCGACTCGACGAGCCCCCATTTAAATGAGTATTGGCCTTATATTTATAACCTTGTTCATATCCAAGACCCTTTAGTTGGTATTAGACTTCAAATTTATGGGTAATACACTTTTTCCCCCAAACATGGTTGAACTTGGTTTTTGGAGGGGGTGTTAGCCTTGGATTTTTCGGAAAAATTGATTCGACTCGACGAGCCCCATTTAAATGAGTATTAGCCTTATATTTCCAACCTTGTTCATATCCAAGAGCTTTTAGTTGGTATTAGACTACAAATTTATGGGTAATACACTTTTCTCCCAAACATGATTGAACTTGGTTTTTGGAGGGGTGTTAGCCTTCGATTTTCAGAAAAATTGATCCTGACTCGACGAGCCCCATTTAAATGATTATTAGCCTTATATTTCCAACCTTGTTCATATACAAGAGCTTTTAGTTGGTATTAGACTTCAAATTTATGGGTAATACACTTTTCTCCCAAACATGGTTGAACTTGGTTTTTGGAGGGGTGTTAGCCTTGGATTTTCGGACAAATTGATCCTGACTCGACGAGCCCCATTTAAATGAGTATTAGCCTTATATTTCTAACCTTGTTCATATCCATGAGCTTTTAGTTGGTATTAGAGTTCAAATTTATGGGTAATACACTTTTCTCCCAAACATGGTTGAACTTGGTTTTTGGAGGAGTGTTAGCCTTTGATTTTCGGACAAATTGATCCCGACTCGACGAGCCCCCATTTGAATGAGTATTAGCCTTATATTTCTAACCTTGTTCATATACAAGAGCTTTTAGTTGGTATTAGACTTCAAATTTATGGGTAATACACTTTTCTCCCAAACATGGTTGAACTTGGTTTTTGGAGGGGGTGTTAGCCTTGGATTTTCGGTCAAATTGATCCTGACTCGACGAGCCCCATTTAAATGAGTATTAGCCTTATATCTAACCTTGTTCATATCCGAGACCCTTTAGTTGGTATTAGACTTCAAATTTATGGGTAATATACTTTTCTCCCAAACATGGTTGAACTTGGTTTTTGGAGGAGTGTTAGCCTTCGATTTTCGGACAAATTGATCCTGACTCGACGAGCCCCATTTAAATGAGTATTAGCCTTATATTTATAACCTTGTTCATATCCAAGACCCTTTAGTTGGTATTAGACTTCAAATTTATGGGTAATACACTTTTCCCCCAAACATGGTTGAACTTGGTTTTTGGAGGGGGTGTTAGCCTTTGATTTTCGGAAAAATTGATCCTGACTCGACGAGCCCCATTTAAATGAGTATTAGCCTTATATTTCCAACCTTGTTCATATCCAAGAGCTTTTAGTTGGTATTAGACTTCAAATTTATAGGTAATACACTTTTCTCCCAAACATGATTGAACTTGGTTTTTGGAGGGGTGTTAGCCTTCGATTTTCAGAAAAATTGATCCTGACTCGACGAGCCCCATTTAAATGATTATTAGCCTTATATTTCCAACCTTGTTCATATACAAGAGCTTTTAGTTGGTATTAGACTTCAAATTTATGGGTAATACACTTTTCTCCCAAACATGGTTGAACTTGGTTTTTGGAGGGGGTGTTAGCCTTGGATTTTCGGTCAAATTGATCCTGACTCGACGAGCCCCATTTAAATGATTATTAGCCTTATATTTCCAACCTTGTTCATATACAAGAGCTTTTAGTTGGTATTAGACTTCAAATTTATGGGTAATACACTTTTCTCCCAAGCATGGTTGAACTTGGTTTTTGGAGGGGGTGTTAGCCTTGGATTTTCGGTCAAATTGATCCTGACTCGACGAGCCCCATTTAAATGAGTATTAGCCTTATATTTCTAACCTTGTTCATATCCGAGACCCTTTAGTTGGTATTAGACTTCAAATTTATGGGTAATACACTTTTCTCCCAAACATGGTTGAACTTGGTTTTTGGAGGAGTGTTAGCCTTCGATTTTCGGTGAAATTGATCCTGACTCGACGAGCCCCATTTAAATGAGTATTGGCCTTATATTTATAACCTTGTTCATATCCAAGACCCTTTAGTTGGTATTAGACTTCAAATTTATGGGTAATACACTTTTCCCCCCAAACATGGTTGAACTTGGTTTTTGGAGGGGGTGTTAGCCTTGGATTTTCGGAAAAATTGATTCTGACTCGACGAGCCCCATTTAAATGAGTATTAGCCTTATATTTCCAACCTTGTTCATATCCAAGAGCTTTTAGTTGGTATTAGACTACAAATTTATGGGTAATACACTTTTCTCCCAAACATGATTGAACTTGGTTTTTGGAGGGGTGTTAGCCTTCGATTTTTCGAGAAAAAATTGATCCCTGACTCGACGAGCCCCATTTAAATGATTATTAGCCTTATATTTCCAACCTTGTTCATATACAAGAGCTTTTAGTTGGTATTAGACTTCAAATTTATGGGTAATACACTTTTCTCCCAAACATGGTTGAACTTGGTTTTTGGAGGGGGTGTTAGCCTTGGATTTTCGGACAAATTGATCCTGACTCGACGAGCCCCATTTAAATGAGTATTAGCCTTATATTTCTAACCTTGTTCATATCCATGAGCTTTTAGTTGGTATTAGAGTTCAAATTTATGGGTAATACACTTTTCTCCCAAACATGGTTGAACTTGGTTTTTGGAGGAGTGTTAGCCTTTGATTTTCGGACAAATTGATCCTGACTCGACGAGCCCCATTTGAATGAGTATTAGCCTTATATTTCTAACCTTGTTCATATACAAGAGCTTTTAGTTGGTATTAGACTTCAAATTTATGGGTAATACACTTTTCTCCCAAACATGGTTGAACTTGGTTTTTGGAGGGGGTGTTAGCCTTGGATTTTCGGTCAAATTGATCCTGACTCGACGAGCCCCATTTAAATGAGTATTAGCCTTATATCTAACCTTGTTCATATCCGAGACCCTTTAGTTGGTATTAGACTTCAAATTTATGGGTAATATACTTTTCTCCCAAACATGGTTGAACTTGGTTTTTGGAGGAGTGTTAGCCTTCGATTTTTCGGACAAATTGATCCCGACTCGACGAGCCCCATTTAAATGAGTATTAGCCTTATATTTATAACCTTGTTCATATCCAAGACCCTTTAGTTGGTATTAGACTTCAAATTTATGGGTAATACACTTTTCCCCCAAACATGGTTGAACTTGGTTTTTGGAGGGGGTGTTAGCCTTTGATTTTCGGAAAAATTGATCCCCGACTCGACGAGCCCCATTTAAATGAGTATTAGCCTTATATTTCCAACCTTGTTCATATCCAAGAGCTTTTAGTTGGTATTAGACTTCAAATTTATAGGTAATACACTTTTCTCCCAAACATGATTGAACTTGGTTTTTGGAGGGGTGTTAGCCTTCGATTTTCGAAAAATTGATCCCTGACTCGACGAGCCCCATTTAAATGATTATTAGCCTTATATTTCCAACCTTGTTCATATACAAGAGCTTTTAGTTGGTATTAGACTTCAAATTTATGGGTAATACACTTTTCTCCCAAACATGGTTGAACTTGGTTTTTGGAGGGGGTGTTAGCCTTGGATTTTCGGTCAAATTGATCCTGACTCGACGAGCCCCATTTAAATGATTATTAGCCTTATATTTCCAACCTTGTTCATATACAAGATCTTTTAGTTGGTATTAGACTTCAAATTTATGGGTAATACACTTTTCTCCCAAGCATGGTTGAACTTGGTTTTTGGAGGGGGTGTTAGCCTTGGATTTTCGGTCAAATTGATCCTGACTCGACGAGCCCCATTTAAATGAGTATTAGCCTTATATTTCTAACCTTGTTCATATACAAGAGCTTTTAGTTGGTATTAGACTTCAAATTTATGGGTAATACACTTTTCTCCCAAACATGGTTGAACTTGGTTTTTGAGGGGGTGTTAGCCTTGGATTTTCGGTCAAATTGATCCTGACTCGACGAGCCCCATTTAAATGAGTATTAGCCTTATATCTAACCTTGTTCATATCCGAGACCCTTTAGTTGGTATTAGACTTCAAATTTATGGGTAATATACTTTTCTCCCAAACATGGTTGAACTTGGTTTTTGGAGGAGTGTTAGCCTTCGATTTTCGGACAAATTGATCCTGACTCGACGAGCCCCATTTAAATGAGTATTAGCCTTATATTTATAACCTTGTTCATATCCAAGACCCTTTAGTTGGTATTAGACTTCAAATTTATGGGTAATACACTTTTCCCCCAAACATGGTTGAACTTGGTTTTTGGAGGGGTGTTAGCCTTTGATTTTCGGAAAAAATTGATCCCGACTCGACGAGCCCCATTTAAATGAGTATTAGCCTTATATTTCCAACCTTGTTCATATCCAAGAGCTTTTAGTTGGTATTAGACTTCAAATTTATAGGTAATACACTTTTCTCCCAAACATGATTGAACTTGGTTTTTGGAGGGGTGTTAGCCTTCGATTTTTCGAAAAAATTGATCCCTGACTCGACGAGCCCCATTTAAATGATTATTAGCCTTATATTTCCAACCTTGTTCATATACAAGAGCTTTTAGTTGGTATTAGACTTCAAATTTATGGGTAATACACTTTTCTCCCAAACATGGTTGAACTTGGTTTTTGGAGGGGGTGTTAGCCTTGGATTTTCGGTCAAATTGATCCTGACTCGACGAGCCCCATTTAAATGATTATTAGCCTTATATTTCCAACCTTGTTCATATACAAGAGCTTTTAGTTGGTATTAGACTTCAAATTTATGGGTAATACACTTTTCTCCCAAGCATGGTTGAACTTGGTTTTTGGAGGGGGTGTTAGCCTTGGATTTTCGGTCAAATTGATCCTGACTCGACGAGCCCCATTTAAATGAGTATTAGCCTTATATTTCTAACCTTGTTCATATCCGAGACCCTTTAGTTGGTATTAGACTTCAAATTTATGGGTAATACACTTTTCTCCCAAACATGGTTGAACTTGGTTTTTGGAGGAGTGTTAGCCTTCGATTTTCGGTGAAATTGATCCTGACTCGACGAGCCCCATTTAAATGAGTATTGGCCTTATATTTATAACCTTGTTCATATCCAAGACCCTTTAGTTGGTATTAGACTTCAAATTTATGGGTAATACACTTTTCCCCCAAACATGGTTGAACTTGGTTTTTGGAGGGGGTGTTAGCCTTGGATTTTCGGAAAAATTGATCCTGACTCGACGAGCCCCATTTAAATGAGTATTAGCCTTATATTTCCAACCTTGTTCATATCCAAGAGCTTTTAGTTGGTATTAGACTACAAATTTATGGGTAATACACTTTTCTCCCAAACATGATTGAACTTGGTTTTTGGAGGGGTGTTAGCCTTCGATTTTCAGAAAAATTGATCCTGACTCGACGAGCCCCATTTAAATGATTATTAGCCTTATATTTCCAACCTTGTTCATATACAAGAGCTTTTAGTTGGTATTAGACTTCAAATTTATGGGTAATACACTTTTCTCCCAAACATGGTTGAACTTGGTTTTTGGAGGGGGTGTTAGCCTTGGATTTTCGGACAAATTGATCCTGACTCGACGAGCCCCATTTAAATGAGTATTAGCCTTATATTTCTAACCTTGTTCATATCCATGAGCTTTTAGTTGGTATTAGAGTTCAAATTTATGGGTAATACACTTTTCTCCCAAACATGGTTGAACTTGGTTTTTGGAGGAGTGTTAGCCTTTGATTTTCGGACAAATTGATCCTGACTCGACGAGCCCCATTTGAATGAGTATTAGCCTTATATTTCTAACCTTGTTCATATACAAGAGCTTTTAGTTGGTATTAGACTTCAAATTTATGGGTAATACACTTTTCTCCCAAACATGGTTGAACTTGGTTTTTGGAGGGGGTGTTAGCCTTGGATTTTCGGTCAAATTGATCCTGACTCGACGAGCCCCCATTTAAATAAGTATTAGCCTTATATCTAACCTTGTTCATATCAGAGACCCTTTAGTTGGTATTAGACTTCAAATTTATGGGTAATATACTTTTCTCCCAAACATGGTTGAACTTGGTTTTTGGAGGAGTGTTAGCCTTCGATTTTCGGACAAATTGATCCTGACTCGACGAGCCCCATTTAAATGAGTATTAGCCTTATATTTATAACCTTGTTCATATCCAAGACCCTTTAGTTGGTATTAGACTTCAAATTTATGGGTAATACACTTTTCCCCCAAACATGGTTGAACTTGGTTTTTGGAGGGGGTGTTAGCCTTGGATTTTCGGAAAAATTGATCCTGACTCGACGAGCCCCATTTAAATGAGTATTAGCCTTATATTTCCAACCTTGTTCATATCCAAGAGCTTTTAGTTGGTATTAGACTACAAATTTATAGGTAATACACTTTTCTCCCAAACATGATTGAACTTGGTTTTTGGAGGGGTGTTAGCCTTCGATTTTCGTAAAAAATTGATCCTGACTCGGCGAGCCCCATTTAAATGATTATTAGCCTTATATTTCCAACCTTGTTCATATACAAGAGCTTTTAGTTGGTATTAGACTTCAAATTTATGGGTAATACACTTTTCTCCCAAACATGGTTGAACTTGGTTTTTGGAGGGGGTGTTAGCCTTGGATTTTCGGTCAAATTGATCCTGACTCGATGAGCCCCATTTAAATGAGTATTAGCCTTATATTTCTAACCTTGTTCATATCCGAGACCCTTTAGTTGGTATTAGACTTCAAATTTATGGGTAATACACTTTTCTCCCAAACATGGTTGAACTTGGTTTTTGGAGGAGTGTTAGCCTTCGATTTTCGGTGAAATTGATCCTGACTCGACGAGCCCCATTTAAATGAGTATTAGCCTTATATTTATAACCTTGTTCATATCCAAGACCCTTTAGTTGGTATTAGACTTCAAATTTATGGGTAATACACTTTTCCCCCAAACATGGTTGAACTTGGTTTTTGGAGGGGGTGTTAGCCTTGGATTTTCGGAAAAATTGATCCTGACTCGACGAGCCCCATTTAAATGAGTATTAGCCTTATATTTCCAACCTTGTTCATATCCAAGAGCTTTTAGTTGGTATTAGACTACAAATTTATGGGTAATACACTTTTCTCCCAAACATGATTGAACTTGGTTTTTGGAGGGGTGTTAGCCTTCAATTTTCAGACAAATTGATCCTGACTCGACGAGCCCCATTTAAATGAGTATTAGCCTTATATTTCTAACCTTGTTCATATCCAAGACCCTTTAGTTGGTATTAGACTTCAAATTTATGGGTAATACACTTTTCCCCCAAACATGGTTCAACTTGGTTTTTGGAGGGGGTGTTAGCCTTGGATTTTCGGACAAATTGATCCTGACTCGACGAGCCCCATTTAAATTAGTATTAGCATTATATTTCTAACCTTGTTCATATACAAGAGCTTTTAGTTGGTATTAGACTTCAAATTTATGGGTAATACACTTTTCTCCCAAACATGGTTGAACTTGGTTTTCGGAGCGGGTGTTAGCCTTGGATTTTCGGTCAAATTGATCCTGACTCCACGAGCCCCATTTAAATGAGTATTAGCCTTATATCTAACCTTGTTCATATCCGAGACCCTTTAGTTGGTATTAGACTTCAAATTTATGGGTAATACACTTTTCTCCCAAACATGGTTGAACTTGGTTTTTGGAGGAGTGTTAGCCTTCGATTTTCGGACAAATTGATCCTGACTCGACGAGCCCCATTTAAATGAGTATTAGCCTTATATTTATAACCTTGTTCATATCCAAGACCCTTTAGTTGGTATTAGACTTCAAATTTATGGGTAATACACTTTTCCCCCAAACCTGGTTGAACTTGGTTTTTGGAGGGGGTGTTAGCCTTGGATTTTCGGAAAAATTAATCCTGACTCGACGAGCCCCATTTAAATGAGTATTAGCCTTATATTTCCAACCTTGTTCATATGGAAGAGCTTTTAGTTGGTATTAGACTTCAAATTTATGGGTAATACACTTTTCTCCCATACATGGTTGAACTTGGTTTTTGGAGGGGTGTTAGCCTTCGATTTTCGGACAGATTGATCCTGACTCGACAAGCCCCATTTAAATGAGTATTAGCCTTATATTTCCAACTTTGTTCATATCCAAGACCCTTTAGTTGGTATTAGACTTCAAATTTATGGGTAATACACTTTTCCCCCAAACATGGTTGAACTTGGTTTTTGGAGGGGGTGTTAGCCTTGGATTTTCGGTCAAATTGATCCTGACTCTACGAGCCCCATTTAAATGAGTATTAGCCTTATATTTCTAACCTTGTTCATATCCAAGACCCTTTAGTTGGTATTAGACTTCAAATTTATGGGTAATACACTTTTCCCCCAAACATGGTTGAACTTGGTTTTTGGAGGGGGTGTTAGCCTTGGATTTTCGGACAAATTGATCCTGACTCGACGAGCCCCATTTAAATGAGTATTAGCCTTATATTTCTAACCTTGTTCATATCCAAGAGCTTTTAGTTGGTATTAGACTACAAATTTATGGGTAATACACTTTTCTCCCAAACATGGTTGAACTTGGTTTTTGGAGGGGTGTTAGCCTTCGATTTTCGGACAAATTGATCCTGACTCGACGAGCCCCATTTAAATGAGTATTAGCCTTATATTTCTAACCTTGTTCATATCCATGAGCTTTTAGTTGGTATTAGAGTTCAAATTTATGGGTAATACACGTTTCCCTAAACATGGTTGAACTTGGTTTTGGGAGGGGGTAACGCCTTGGATTTTCGGTCAAATTGATCCTGGCTCGACGAGCCCCATTTAAATGAGTATTAGCCTTATATTTCTAACGTTGTTCATATACAAGAGCTTTTAGTTGGTATTAGACTTCAAATTTATGGGTAATACACTTTTCTCCCAAACATGGTTGAACTTGGTTTTTGGAGGGGGTGTTAGCCTTGGATTTTCGGACAAATTGATCCTGACTCGACGAGCCCCATTTAAATGAGTATTAGCCTTATATTTCTAACCTTGTTCATATCCAAGAGCTTTTAGTTGGTATTAGACTACAAATTTATGGGTAATACACTTTTCTCCCAAACATGGTTGAACTTGGTTTTTGGAGGGGTGTTAGCCTTCGATTTTCGGACAAATTGATCCTGACTCGACGAGCCCCATTTAAATGAGTATTAGCCTTATATTTCTAACCTTGTTCATATCCATGAGCTTTTAGTTGGTATTAGAGTTCAAATTTATGGGTAATACACGTTTCCCTAAACATGGTTGAACTTGGTTTTTGGAGGGGGTAACGCCTTGGATTTTCGGTCAAATTGATCCTGGCTCGACGAGCCCCATTTAAATGAGTATTAGCCTTATATTTCTAACGTTGTTCATATCCAAGAGCTTTTAGTTGGTATTAGACTACAAATTTATGGGTAATACACTTTTCTCCCAAACATGGTTGAACTTGGTTTTTGGAGGAGTGTTAGCCTTTGATTTTCGGACAAATTGATTCTGACTCGACGAGCCCCATTTAAATGAGTATTAGCCTTATATTTCTAACCTTGTTCATATACAAGAGCTTTTAGTTGGTATTAGACTTCAAATTTATGGGTAATACACTTTTCTCCCAAACATGGTTGAACTTGGTTTTTGGAGGGGGTGTTAGCCTTGGATTTTCGGTCAAATTGATCCTGACTCGACGAGCCCCATTTAAATGAGTATTAGCCTTATATCTAACCTTGTTCATATCCGAGACCCTTTAGTTGGTATTAGACTTCAAATTTATGGGTAATACACTTTTCTCCCAAACATGGTTGAACTTGGTTTTTGGAGGAGTGTTAGCCTTCGATTTTCGGACAAATTGATCCTGACTCGACGAGCCCCATTTAAATGAGTATTAGCCTTATATTTATAACCTTGTTCATATCCAAGACCCTTTAGTTGGTATTAGACTTCAAATTTATGGGTAATACACTTTTCCCCCAAACATGGTTGAACTTGGTTTTTGGAGGGGGTGTTAGCCTTGGATTTTCGGAAAAATTGATCCTGACTCGACGAGCCCCATTTAAATGAGTATTAACCTTATATTTCCAACCTTGTTCATATCCAAGAGCTTTTAGTTGGTATTAGACTACAAATTTATAGGTAATACACTTTTCTCCCAAACATGATTGAACTTGGTTTTTGGAGGGGTGTTAGCCTTCGATTTTCAGAAAAATTGATCCCTGACTCGAGCGAGCCCCATTTAAATGATTATTAGCCTTATATTTCCAACCTTGTTCATATACAAGAGCTTTTTAGTTGGTATTAGACTTCAAATTTATGGGTAATACACTTTTCTCCCAAACATGGTTGAACTTGGTTTTTGGAGGGGGTGTTAGCCTTGGATTTTCGGTCAAATTGATCCTGACTCGACGAGCCCCATTTAAATGAGTATTAGCCTTATATTTCTAACCTTGTTCATATCCAAGACCCTTTAGTTGGTATTAGACTTCAAATTTATGGGTAATACACTTTTTCCCCCAAACATGGTTGAACTTGGTTTTTGGAGGGGGTGTTAGCCTTGGATTTTCGGAAAAATTGATCCCCGACTCGACGAGCCCCATTTAAATGAGTATTAGCCTTATATTTCCAACCTTGTTCATATCCAAGAGCTTTTAGTTGGTATTAGACTACAAATTTATGGGTAATACACTTTTCTCCCAAACATGATTGAACTTGGTTTTTGGAGGGGTGTTAGCCTTCGATTTTTCGGAAAAATTGATCCTGACTCGACGAGCCCCATTTAAATGATTATTAGCCTTATATTTCCAACCTTGTTCATATACAAGAGCTTTTAGTTGGTATTAGACTTCAAATTTATGGGTAATACACTTTTCTCCCAAACATGGTTGAACTTGGTTTTTTGGAGGGGGTGTTAGCCTTGGATTTTCGGTCAAATTGATCCTGACTCGACGAGCCCCATTTAAATGAGTATTAGCCTTATATTTCTAACCTTGTTCATATCCGAGACCCTTTAGTTGGTATTAGACTTCAAATTTATGGGTAATACACTTTTCTCCCAAACATGGTTGAACTTGGTTTTTGGAGGAGTGTTAGCCTTCGATTTTCGGTGAAATTGATCCTGACTCGACGAGCCCCATTTAAATGAGTATTAGCCTTATATTTCTAACCTTGTTCATATCCAAGAGCTTTTAGTTGGTATTAGACTACAAATTTATGGGTAATACACTTTTCTCCCAAACATGGTTGAACTTGGTTTTTGGAGGGGTGTTAGCCTTTGATTTTCGGACAAATTGATCCTTACTCGACGAGCCCCATTTAAATGAGTATTAGCCTTATATTTCTAACCTTGTTCATATACATGAGCTTTTAGTTGGTATTAGAGTTCAAATTTATGGGTAATACACTTTTCCCTAAACATGGTTGAACTTGGTTTTTGGAGGGGGTGTTAGCCTTGGATTTTCGGTCAAATTGATCCTGGCTCGACGAGCCCCATTTAAATGAGTATTAGCCTTATATTTCTAACCTTGTTCATATACAAGAGCTTTTAGTTGGTATTAGACTTCAAATTTATGGGTAATACACTTTTCTCCCAAACATGGTTGAACTTGGTTTTTGGAGGAGTGTTAGCCTTCGATTTTCGGACAAATTGATCCTGACTCGACGAGCCCCATTTAAATGAGTATTAGCTTATATTTCTAACCTTGTTCATATCCAAGACCCTTTAGTTGGTATTAGACTTCAAATTTATGGGTAATACACTTTTCCCCCAAACATGGTTCAACTTGGTTTTTGGAGGGGGTGTTAGCCTTGGATTTTCGGACAAATTGATCCTGACTCGACGAGCCCCATTTAAATTAGTATTAGCATTATATTTCTAACCTTGTTCATATACAAGAGCTTTTAGTTGGTATTAGACTTCAAACTTATGGGTAATACACTTTTCTCCCAAACATGGTTGAACTTGGTTTTTGGAGGAGTGTTAGCCTTTGATTTTCGGACAAATTGATCCTGACTCGACGAGCCCCATTTAAATGAGTATTAGCCTTATATTTCTAACCTTGTTCATATACAAGAGCTTTTAGTTGGTATTAGACTTCAAATTTATGGGTAATACACTTTTCTCCCAAACATGGTTGAACTTGGTTTTTGGAGGGGGTGTTAGCCTTGGATTTTCGGTCAAATTGATCCTGACTCCACGAGCCCCATTTAAATGAGTATTAGCCTTATATCTAACCTTGTTCATATCCGAGACCCTTTAGTTGGTATTAGACTTCAAATTTATGGGTAATACACTTTTCTCCCAAACATGGTTGAACTTGGTTTTTGAAGGAGTGTTAGCCTTCGATTTTCGGACAAATTGATCCTGACTCGACGAGCCCCATTTAAATGAGTATTAGCCTTATATTTATAACCTTGTTCATATCCAAGACCCTTTAGTTGGTATTAGACTTCAAATTTATGGGTAATACACTTTTCCCCCAAACCTGGTTGAACTTGGTTTTTGGAGGGGGTGTTAGCCTTGGATTTTCGGAAAAATTGATCCTGACTCGACGAGCCCCATTTAAATGAGTATTAGCCTTATATTTCCAACCTTGTTCATATGCAAGAGCTTTTAGTTGGTATTAGACTACAAATTTATGGGTAATACACTTTTCTCCCATACATGGTTGAACTTGGTTTTTGGAGGGGTGTTAGCCTTCGATTTTCGGACAGATTGATCCTGACTCGACGAGCCCCATTTAAATGAGTATTAGCCTTATATTTCCAACCTTGTTCATATCCAAGACCCTTTAGTTGGTATTAGACTTCAAATTTATGGGTAATACACTTTTCCCCCAAACATGGTTGAACTTGGTTTTTGGAGGGGGTGTTAGCCTTGGATTTTCGGTCAAATTGATCCTGACTCTACGAGCCCCATTTAAATGAGTATTAGCCTTATATTTCTAACCTTGTTCATATCCAAGACCCTTCAGTTGGTATTAGACTTCAAATTTATGGGTAATACACTTTTCCCCCAAACATGGTTGAACTTGGTTTTTGGAGGGGGTGTTAGCCTTGGATTTTCGGACAAATTGATCCTGACTCGACGAGCCCCATTTAAATGAGTATTAGCCTTATATTTCTAACCTTGTTCATATCCAAGAGCTTTTAGTTGGTATTAGACTACAAATTTATAGGTAATACACTTTTCTCCCAAACATGGTTGAACTTGGTTTTTGTAGGGGTGTTAGCCTTCGATTTTCGGACAAATTGATCCTGACTCGACGAGCCCCATTTAAATGAGTATTAGCCTTATATTTCTAACCTTGTTCATATCCATGAGCTTTTAGTTGGTATTAGAGTTCAAATTTATGGGTAATACACGTTTCCCTAAACATGGTTGAACTTGGTTTTTGGAGGGGGTAACGCCTTGGATTTTCGGTCAAATTGATCCTGGCTCGACGAGCCCCATTTAAATGAGTATTAGCCTTATATTTCTAACCTTGTTCATATCCAAGAGCTTTTAGTTGGTATTAGACTTCAAATTTATGGGTAATACACTTTTCTCCCAAACATGGTTGAACTTGGTTTTTGGAGGAGTGTTAGCCTTCGATTTTTGGACAAATTGATCCTGACTCGACGAGCCCCATTTAAATGAGTATTAGCCTTATATTTCTAACCTTGTTCATATCCAAGACCCTTTAGTTGGTATTAGACTTCAAATTTATGGGTAATACACTTTTCCCCCAAACATGGTTCAACTTGGTTTTTGGAGGGGTGTTAGCCTTGGATTTTCGGACAAATTGATCCTGACTCGACGAGCCCCATTTAAATTAGTATTAGCCTTATATTTCTAACCTTGTTCATATACAAGAGCTTTTAGTTGGTATTAGACTTCAAATTTATGGGTAATAAGTTTTCTCCCAAACATGGTTGAACTTGGTTTTTGGAGGGGGTGTTAGCCTTGGATTTTCGGTCAAATTGATCCCCGACTCGACGAGCCCCATTTAAATGAGTATTAGCCTTATATTTCCAACCTTGTTCATATCCAAGAGCTTTTAGTTGGTATTAGACTACAAATTTATGGGTAATACACTTTTCTCCCAAACATGGTTGAACTTGGTTTTTGGAGGGGTGTCGACCTTCGATTTTCGGACAAATTGATCCCTGACTCGACGAGCCCCATTTAAATGAGTATTAGCCTTATATTTATAACCTTGTTCATATCCAAGACCCTTTAGTTGGTATTAGACTTCAAATTTATGGGTAATACACTTTTTCCCCCAAACATGGTTGAACTTGGTTTTTGGAGGGGTGTTAGCCTTGGATTTTTGGAAAAATTGATCCCCGACTCGACGAGCCCCATTTAAATGAGTATTAGCCTTATATTTACAACCTTGTTCATATCCAAGAGCTGTTAGTTGGTATTAGACTACAAATTTATGGGTAATACACTTTTCTCCCAAACATGATTGAACTTGGTTTTTGGAGGGGTGTTAGCCTTCGATTTTCAGAAAAATTGATCCTGACTCGACGAGCCCCATTTAAATGATTATTAGCCTTATATTTCCAACCTTGTTCATATACAAGAGCTTTTAGTTGGTATTAGACTTCAAATTTATGGGTAATACACTTTTCTCCCAAACATGGTTGAACTTGGTTTTTGGAGGGGGTGTTAGCCTTGGATTTTCGGTCAAATTGATCCTGACTCGACGAGCCCCATTTAAATGAGTATTAGCCTTATATTTCTAACCTTGTTCATATCCGAGACCCTTTAGTTGGTATTAGACTTCAAATTTATGGGTAATACACTTTTCTCCCAAACATGGTTGAATTTGGTTTTTGGAGGAGTGTTAGCCTTCGATTTTCGGTGAAATTGATCCTGACTCGACGAGCCCCATTTAAATGAGTATTAGCCTTATATTTCTAACCTTGTTCATATCCAAGAGCTTTTAGTTGGTATTAGACTACAAATTTATGGGTAATACACTTTTCTCCCAAACATGGTTGAACTTGGTTTTTGGAGGGGTGTTAGCCTTTGATTTTCGGACAAATTGATCCTGACTCGACGAGCCCCATTTAAATGAGTATTAGACTTATATTTCTAACCTTGTTCATATCCATGAGCTTTTAGTTGGTATTAGAGTTCAAATTTATGGGTAATACACTTTTCCCTAAACATGGTTGAACTTGGTTTTTGGAGGGGGTGTTAGCCTTGGATTTTCGGTCAAATTGATCCTGGCTCGACGAGCCCCATTTAAATGAGTATTAGCCTTATATTTCTAACCTTGTTCATATACAACAGCTTTTAGTTGGTATTAGACTTCAAATTTATGGGTAATACACTTTTCTCTCAAACATGGTTGAACTTGGTTTTTGGAGGAGTGTTAGCCTTCGATTTTCGGACAAATTGATCCTGACTCGACGAGCCCCATTTAAATGAGTATTAGCCTTATATTTATAACCTTGTTCATATCCAAGACCCTTTAGTTGGTATTAGACTTCAAATTTATGGGTAATACACTTTTCCCCCAAACATGGTTGAACTTGGTTTTTGGAGGGGGTGTTAGCCTTGGATTTTTGGAAAAATTGATCCTGACTCGACGAGCCCCATTTAAATGAGTATTAGCCTTATATTTACAACCTTGTTCATATCCAAGAGCTGTTAGTTGGTATTAGACTACAAATTTATGGGTAATACACTTTTCTCCCAAACATGATTGAACTTGGTTTTTGGAGGGGTGTTAGCCTTCGATTTTCAGAAAAATTGATCCTGACTCGACGAGCCCCATTTAAATGATTATTAGCCTTATATTTCCAACCTTGTTCATATACAAGAGCTTTTAGTTGGTATTAGACTTCAAATTTATGGGTAATACACTTTTCTCCCAAACATGGTTGAACTTGGTTTTTGGAGGGGGTGTTAGCCTTGGATTTTCGGTCAAATTGATCCTGACTCGACGAGCCCCTATTTAAATGAGTATTAGCCTTATATTTCTAACCTTGTTCATATCCGAGACCCTTTAGTTGGTATTAGACTTCAAATTTATGGGTAATACACTTTTCTCCCAAACATGGTTGAATTTGGTTTTTGGAGGAGTGTTAGCCTTCGATTTTCGGTGAAATTGATCCCCGACTCGACGAGCCCCATTTAAATGAGTATTAGCCTTATATTTCTAACCTTGTTCATATCCAAGAGCTTTTAGTTGGTATTAGACTACAAATTTATGGGTAATACACTTTTCTCCCAAACATGGTTGAACTTGGTTTTTGGAGGGGTGTTAGCCTTTGATTTTCGGACAAATTGATCCTGACTCGACGAGCCCCATTTAAATGAGTATTAGACTTATATTTCTAACCTTGTTCATATCCATGAGCTTTTAGTTGGTATTAGAGTTCAAATTTATGGGTAATACACTTTTCCCTAAACATGGTTGAACTTGGTTTTTGGAGGGGGTGTTAGCCTTGGATTTTCGGTCAAATTGATCCTGGCTCGACGAGCCCCATTTAAATGAGTATTAGCCTTATATTTCTAACCTTGTTCATATACAAGAGCTTTTAGTTGGTATTAGACTTCAAATTTATGGGTAATACACTTTTCTCTCAAACATGGTTGAACTTGGTTTTTGGAGGAGTGTTAGCCTTCGATTTTCGGACAAATTGATCCTGACTCGACGAGCCCCATTTAAATGAGTATTAGCCTTATATTTCTAACCTTGTTCATATCCAAGACCCTTTAGTTGGTATTAGACTTCAAATTTATGGGTAATACACTTTTCCCCCAAACATGGTTCAACTTGGTTTTTGGAGGGGGTGTTAGCCTTGGATTTTCGGACAAATTGATCCTGACTCGACGAGCCCCATTTAAATTAGTATTAGCATTATATTTCTAACCTTCTTCATATACAAGAGCTTTTAGTTGGTATTAGACTTCAAATTTATGGGTAATACACTTTTCTCCTAAACATGGTTGAACTTGGTTTTTGGAGGAGTGTTAGCCTTTGATTTTCGGACAAATTGATCCTGACTCGACGAGCCCCATTTAAATGAGTATTAGCCTTATATTTCTAACCTTGTTCATATACAAGAGCTTTTAGTTGGTATTAGACTTCAAATTTATGGGTAATACACTTTTCTCCCAAACATGGTTGAACTTGGTTTTTGGAGGGGGTGTTAGCCTTGGATTTTCGGTCAAATTGATCCTGACTCCACGAGCCCCATTTAAATGAGTATTAGCCTTATATCTAACCTTGTTCATATCCGAGACCCTTTAGTTGGTATTAGACTTCAAATTTATGGGTAATACACTTTTCTCCCAAACATGGTTGAACTTGGTTTTTGGAGGAGTGTTAGCCTTCGATTTTCGGACAAATTGATCCTGACTCGACGAGCCCCATTTAAATGAGTATTAGCCTTATATTTATAACCTTGTTCATATCCAAGACCCTTTAGTTGGTATTAGACTTCAAATTTATGGGTAATACACTTTTCCCCCAAACCCTGGTTGAACTTGGTTTTTGGAGGGGTGTTAGCCTTGGATTTTCGGAAAAATTGATCCTGACTCGACGAGCCCCATTTAAATGAGTATTAGCCTTATATTTCCAACCTTGTTCATATGCAAGAGCTTTTAGTTGGTATTAGACTACAAATTTATGGGTAATACACTTTTCTCCCATACATGGTTGAACTTGGTTTTTGGAGGGGTGTTAGCCTTCGATTTTCGGACAGATTGATCCTGACTCGACGAGCCCCATTTAAATGAGTATTAGCCTTATATTTCCAACCTTGTTCATATCCAAGACCCTTTAGTTGGTATTAGACTTTAAATTTATGGGTAATACACTTTTCCCCCAAACATGGTTGAACTTGGTTTTTGGAGGGGGTGTTAGCCTTGGATTTTCGGTCAAATTGATCCTGACTCTACGAGCCCCATTTAAATGAGTATTAGCCTTATATTTCTAACCTTGTTCATATCCAAGACCCTTTAGTTGGTATTAGACTTCAAATTTATGGGTAATACACTTTTCCCCCAAACATGGTTGAACTTGGTTTTTGGAGGGGGTGTTAGCCTTGGATTTTCGGACAAATTGATCCTGACTCGACGAGCCCCATTTAAATGAGTATTAGCCTTATATTTCTAACCTTGTTCATATCCAAGAGCTTTTAGTTGGTATTAGACTACAAATTTATGGGTAATACACTTTTCTCCCAAACATGGTTGAACTTGGTTTTTGGAGGGGTGTTAGCCTTCGATTTTCGGACAAATTGATCCTGACTCGACGAGCCCCATTTAAATGAGTATTAGCCTTATATTTCTAACCTTGTTCATATCCATGAGCTTTTAGTTGGTATTAGAGTTCAAATTTATGGGTAATACACGTTTCCCTAAACTTGGTTGAACTTGGTTTTTGGAGGGGGTAACGCCTTGGATTTTCGGTCAAATTGATCCTGGCTCGATGAGCCCCATTTAAATGAGTATTAGCCTTATATTTCTAACCTTGTTCATATCCAAGAGCTTTTTGTTGGTATTAGACTTCAAATTTATGGGTAATACACTTTTCTCCCAAACATGGTTGAACTTGGTTTTTGGAGGAGTGTTAGCCTTCGATTTTCGGACAAATTGATCCTGACTCGACGAGCCCCATTTAAATGAGTATTAGCCTTATATTTCTAACCTTGTTCATATCCAAGACCCTTTAGTTGGTATTAGACTTCAAATTTATGGGTAATACACTTTTCCCCCAAACATGGTTCAACTTGGTTTTTGGAGGGGGTGTTAGCCTTGGATTTTCGGACAAATTGATCCTGACTCGACGAGCCCCATTTAAATTAGTATTAGCCTTATATTTCTAACCTTGTTCATATACAAGAGCTTTTAGTTGGTATTAGACTTCAAATTTATGGGTAATAAGTTTTCTCCCAAACATGGTTGAACTTGGTTTTTGGAGGGGGTGTTAGCCTTGGATTTTCGGTCAAATTGATCCTGACTCGACGAGCCCCATTTAAATGAGTATTAGCCTTATATTTATAACCTTGTTCATATCCAAGACCCTTTAGTTGGTATTAGACTTCAAATTTATGGGTAATACACTTTTCCCCCAAACATGGTTGAACTTGGTTTTTGGAGGGGGTGTTAGCCTTGGATTTTTGGAAAAATTGATCCTGACTCGACGAGCCCCATTTAAATGAGTATTAGCCTTATATTTACAACCTTGTTCATATCCAAGAGCTGTTAGTTGGTATTAGACTACAAATTTATGGGTAATACACTTTTCTCCCAAACATGATTGAACTTGGTTTTTGGAGGGGTGTTAGCCTTCGATTTTTCGGGAAAAAATTGATCCCGACTCGACGAGCCCCATTTAAATGATTATTAGCCTTATATTTCCAACCTTGTTCATATACAAGAGCTTTTAGTTGGTATTAGACTTCAAATTTATGGGTAATACACTTTTCTCCCAAACATGGTTGAACTTGGTTTTTGGAGGAGTGTTAGCCTTCGATTTTCGGACAAATTGATCCTGACTCGACGAGCCCCATTTAAATGAGTATTAGCCTTATATTTCTAAACTTGTTCATATCCAAGACCCTTTAGTTGGTATTAGACTTCAAATTTATGGGTAATACACTTTTCCCCCAAACATGGTTGAACTTGGTTTTTGGAGGGGGTGTTAGCCTTGGATTTTGGGACAAACTGATCCCGATTCGACGAGCCCCATTTAAATGAGTATTAGCCTTATATTTCTAACCTTGTTCATATACAAGACCCTTTAGTTGGTATTAGACTTCAAATTTATGGGTAATACACTTTTCCCCCAAACATGGTTGAACTTGGTTTTTGGAGGGGGTGTTAGCCTTTGATTTTCGGAAAAATTGATCCTAACTCGACGAGCCCCAATTAGATGAGTATTAGCCTTATATTTCTAACCTTGTTCATAACCAAGCCCTTTTTAGTTAGTATTATACTTCAAATTTAAGGGTAATAGACTTTTCCCCCAAACATGATTAAACTTTGTTTTTGGACGGGGTGTTAGCCTTGGATTTTCGGACAAATTGATCCTGACTCGACGAGCCCCATTTAAATGAGTATTAGCCTTATATTTCTAACCTTGTTCATATCCAAGAGCTTTTAGTTTGTATTAGACTTCAAATTTATGGGTAATACACTTTTCTCCCAAACATGGTTGAACTTAATTTTTGGAGGGGGTGTTAGCCTTGGATTTTCGGTCAAATTGATCCTAACTCGACGAGCCCCATTTAAATGAGTATTAGCCTTAAATTTCTAACCTTGTTCATATCCGAGACCCTTTAGTTGGTATTAGACTTCAAAATTATGGGTAATACACTTTTCTCCCAAACATGGTTGAACTTGGTTTTTGGAGGGGGTGTTAGCCTTGGATTTTCGGTCAAATTGATCCTGACTCGACGAGCCCCATTTAAATGAGTATTAGCCTTATATTTCTAACCTTGTTCATATCAATGACCCTTTAGTTGGTATTAGACTTCAAATTTATGGGTAATACACTTTTCCCCCAAACATGGTTGAATTTGGTTTTTGGAGGGGGTGTTAGCCTTGGATTTTCGGACAAATTGATCCTGACTCGACGAGCCCCATTTAAATGAGTATTAGCCTTATATTTCTAACCTTGTTCATATCCAAGAGCTTTTAGTTTGTATTAGACTTCAAATTTATGGGTAATACACTTTTCTCCCAAACATGGTTGAACTTAATTTTTGGAGGGGGTGTTAGCCTTGGATTTTCGGTCAAATTGATCCTGACTCGACGAGCCCCATTTAAATGAGTATTAGCCTTAAATTTCTAACCTTGTTCATATCCGAGACCCTTTAGTTGGTATTAGACTTCAAATTTATGGGTAATACACTTTTCTCCCAAACATGGTTGAACTTGGTTTTTGGAGGAGTGTTAGCCTTCGATTTTCGGTGAAATTGATCCTGACTCAACGAGCCCCATTTAAATGAGTATTAGCCTTATATTTCTAACCTTGTTCATATCCACGAGCTTTTAGTTGGTATTAGACTTCAAATTTATGGGTAATACACTTTTCTCCCAAACATGGTTGAACTTGGTTTTTGGAGGAGTGTTAGGCTTCGATTTTCGGACAAATTGATCCTGACTCGACGAGCCCCATTTAAATGAGTATTAGCCTTATATTACTAACCTTGTTCATATCCAAGACCCTTTAGTTGGTATTAGACTTCAAATTTATGGGTAATACACTTTTCCCCCAAACATGGTTGAACTTGGTATTTGGAGGGGGTGTTAGCCTTGGATTTTCGGACAAATTGATCCTGACTCGACGAGCCCCATTTAAATTAGTATTAGCCTTATATTTCTAACCTTGTTCATATACAAGAGATTTTAGTTGGTGTTAGACTTCAAATTTATGGGTAATACACTTTTCCCCCAAACATGGTTGAACTTGGTTTTTGGAGGGGGTGTTAGCCTTGGATTTTCGGACAAATTGATCCTGACTCGATGAGCCCCATTTAAATGAGTACTAGCCTTAGATTTCTAACCTTGTTCATATACAATTGCTTTTAGATGGTATTAGACTTCAAATTTATGGGTAATACACTTTTCTCCCAAACATGGTTGAACTTGGTTTTTGGAGGGGGTGTTAGCCTTGGATTTTCGGTCAAATTGATCCTGACTCGACGAGCCCCATTTAAATGAGTATTAGCCTTATATTTCGAACCTTGTTCATATCCAAGAGCTTTTAGTTGGTATTAGACTTGAAATTTATGGGTAATACACTTTTCCCTAAACATGGTTGAACTTGGTTTTTGGAGGGGGTGTGAGCCTTGGATTTTCGTACAAATTGATCCTGACTCGACGATCCCTATTTAAATGAGTATTAGCCTTATATTTCTAACCTTGTTCATATCCAAGAGCGTTTAGTTAGTATTAGACTACAAATTTATGGGTAATACACTTTTCTCCCATACATGGTTGAACTTGGTTTTTGGAGGGGTGTTAGCCTTCGATTTTCGGACAAATTGATCCCGACTCAACGAGCCCCATTTAAATGAGTATTAGCCTTATATTTCTAACCTTGTTCATATCCGAGACCCTTTAGTTGGTATTAGACTTCAAATTTATGGGTAATACACTTTTCTCCCAAGCAAGGTTGAACTTGGTTTTTGGAGGGGGTGTTAGCCTTGGATTTTCGGTCAAATTGATCCTGACTCGACGAGCTCCATTTAAATGAGTATTAGCCTTAAATTTCTAACCTTGTTCATATCCAAGACCCTTTAGTTGGTATTAGACTTCAAATTTATGGGTAATACACTTTTCCCCCAAACATGGTTGAACTTGGTTTTTGGAGGGGGTGTTAGCCTTCGATTTTCGGACAAATTGATCCTAACTCGACGAGCCCCATTTAAATGAGTATTAGCCTTATATTTCCAACCTTTTTCATATCCAAGATCTTTTAGTTGGTATTAGACTACAAATTTATGGGTAATACACTTTTCTCCCATACATGGTTGAACTTGGTTTTTGGAGGGGTGTTAGCCTTCGATTTTCGGACAAATTGATCCTGACTCGACGAGCCCCATTTAAATGAGTATTTTCCTTATATTTCTAACCTTGTTCATATACAAGAGCTTTTAGTTGGTATTAGACTTCAAATTTATGGGTAATACACTTTTCTCCCAAACATGGTTGAACTTGGTTTTTGGAGGGGGTGTTAGCCTTGGATTTTCGGTCAAATTGATCCTGACTCGACGAGCCCCATTTAAATGAGTATTAGCCTTAAATTTCTAACCTTGTTCATATCCAAGACCCTTTAGTTGGTAATAGACTTCAAATTTATGGGTAATACACTTTTCCGCCAAACATGGTTGAACTTGGTTTTTGGAGGGGGTGTTAGCCTTGGATTTTCGGACAAATTGCTCCTGACTCGACGAGCCCCATTTAAATGAGTATTAGCCTTATATTTCCAACCTTTTTCATATCCAAGAGATTTTAGTTGGTATTAGACTACAAATTTATGGGTAATACACTTTTCTCCCATACATGGTTGAACTTGGTTTTTGGAGGGGTGTTAGCCTTGGATTTTCGGTCAAATTGATCCTGACTCGACGAGCTCCATTTAAATGAGTATTAGCCTTATATTTCTAACCTTGTTCATATCCGAGACCCTTTACTTGGTATTAGACTTCAAATTTATGGGTAATACACTTTTCTCCCAAGCAAGGTTGAACTTGGTTTTTGGAGGGGGTGTTAGCCTTGGATTTTCGGTCAAATTGATCCTGACTCGACGAGCTCCATTTAAATGAGTATTAGCCTTAAATTTCTAACCTTGTTCATATCCAAGACCCTTTAGTTGGTAATAGACTTGAAATTTATGGGTAATACACTTTTCCGCCAAACATGGTTGAACTTGGTTTTTGGAGGGGGTGTTAGCCTTGGATTTTCGGACAAATTGCTCCTGACTCGACGAGCCCCATTTAAATGAGTATTAGCCTTATATTTCCAACCTTGTTCATATCCAAGATCTTTTAGTTGGTATTAGACTACAAATTTATGGGTAATACACTTTTCTCCCATACATGGTTGAACTTGGTTTTTGGAGGGGTGTTAGCCTTCGATTTTCGGACAAATTGATCCTGACTCGACGAGCCCCATTTAAATGAGTATTTTTTTATATTTCTAACCTTGTTCATATACAAGAGCTTTTAGTTGGTATTAGACTTCAAATTTATGGGTAATACACTTTTCTCCCAAACATGGTTGAACTTGGTTTTTGGAGGGGGTGTGAGCCTTGGATTTTCGTACAAATTGATCCTGACTCGACGATCCCTATTTAAATGAGTATTAGCCTTATATTTCTAACTTTGTTCATATCCAAGAGCGTTTAGTTAGTATTAGACTACAAATTTATGGGTAATACACTTTTCTCCCATACATGGTTGAACTTGGTTTTTGGAGGGGGTGTTAGCCTTGGATTTTCGGTCAAATTGATCCTGACTCGACGAGCTCCATTTAAATGAGTATTAGCCTTAAATTTCTAACCTTGTTCATATACAAGACCCTTTAGTTGGTATTAGACTTCAAATTTATGGGTAATACACTTTTCTCCCAAGCAAGGTTGAACTTGGTTTTTGGAGGGGGTGTTAGCCTTGGATTTTCGGTCAAATTGATCCTGACTCGACGAGCTCCATTTAAATGAGTATTAGCCTTAAATTTCTAACCTTTTTCATATACAAGACCCTTTAGTTGGTATTAGACTTCAAATTTATGGGTAATACACTTTTCCCCCAAACATGGTTGAACTTGGTTTTTGGAGGGGGTGTTAGCTTTCGATTTTCGGACAAATTGATCCTGACTCGACGAGCCCCATTTAAATGAGTATTAGCCTTATATTTCCAACCTTTTTCATATCCAAGAGCTTTTAGTTGGTATTAGACTACAAATTTATGGGTAATACACTTTTCTCCCAAACATGGTTGAACTTGGTTTTTGGAGGGGTGTTAGCCTTCGATTTTCGGACAATTTGATCCTGACTCGACGAGCCCCATTTAAATGAGTATTTTACTTATATTTCTAACCTTGTTCATATACAAGAGCTTTTAGTTGGTATTAGACTTCAAATTTATGGGTAATACACTTTTCTCCCAAACATGGTTGAACTTGGTTTTTGGAGGGGGTGTTAGCCTTGGATTTTCGGTCAAATTGATCCTGACTCGACGAGCCCCATTTAAATGAGTATTATCCTTATATTTCTAAACTTGTTCATATCCGAGACCCTTTAGTTGGTATTAGACTTCAAATTTATGGGTAATACACTTTTCCCCCAAACATGGCTGAACTTGGTTTTTGGAGGGGGTGTTAGCCTTCGATTTTCGGACAAATTGATCCTGACTCGACGAGCCCCATTTAAATGAGTATTTTCCTTATATTTCTAACCTTGTTCATATACAAGAGCTTTTAGTTGGTATTAGACTTCAAATTTATGTGTAATACACTTTTCTCCCAAACATGGTTGAACTTGGTTTTTGGAGGGGGTGTTAGCCTTGGATTTTCGGTCAAATTGATCCTGACTCGACGAGCCCCATTTAAATGAGTATTAGCCTTATATTTCCAACCTTTTTCATATCCAAGAGCTTTTAGTTGGTATTAGACTACAAATTTATGGGTAATACACTTTTCTCCCATACATGGTTGAACTTGGTTTTTGGAGGGGTGTTAGCCTTCGATTTTCGGACAAATTGATCCTGACTCGACGAGCCCCATTTAAATGAGTATTTTACTTATATTTCTAACCTTGTTCATATACAAGAGCTTTTAGTTGGTATTAGACTTCAAATTTATGGGTAATACACTTTTCTCCCAAACATGGTTGAACTTGGTTTTTGGAGGGGGTGTTAGCCTTGGATTTTCGGTCAAATTGATCCTGACTCGACGAGCCCCATTTAAATGAGTATTATCCTTATATTTCTAAACTTGTTCATATCCGAGACCCTTTAGTTGGTATTAGACTTCAAATTTATGGGTAATACACTTTTCCCCCAAACATGGCTGAACTTGGTTTTTGGAGGGGGTGTTAGCCTTCGATTTTCGGACAAATTGATCCTGACTCGACGAGCCCCATTTAAATGAGTATTAGCCTTATATTTCCAACCTTTTTCATATCCAAGATCTTTTAGTTGGTATTAGACTACAAATTTATGGGTAATACACTTTTCTCCCAAACATGGTAGAACTTGGTTTTCGGAGGGGGTGTTAGCCTTGGATTTTCGGTCAAATTGATCCTGACTCGACGAGCCCCATTTAAATGAGTATTAGCCTTATATTTCTAACCTTGTTCATATCCAAGAGCTTTTAGTTGGTATTAGACTACAAATTTATGGGTAATACACGTTTCTCCCATACATGGTTGAACTTGGTTTTTGGAGGGGTGTTAGCCTTCGATTTTCAGACAAATTGATCCTGACTCGCCGAGCCCCATTTAAATGAGTATTAGCCTTATATTTCTAACCTTGTTCATATCCGAGACCCTTTAGTTGGTATTAGACTTCAAATTTATGGGTAATACACTTTTCTCCCAACCAAGGTTGAACTTGGTTTTTGGAGGGGGTGTTAGCCTTGGATTTTCGGTCAAATTGATCCTGACTCGACGAGCTCCATTTAAATGAGTATTAGCCTTAAATTTCTAACCTTGTTCATATCCAAGACCCTTTAGTTGGTATTAGACTTCAAATTTATGGGTAATACACTTTTCCCCCAAACATGGTTGAACTTGGTTTTTGGAGGAGTGGAGCCTTCGATTTTCGGACAAATTGAATCCTGACTCGACGAGCCCCATTTAAATGAGTATTAGCCTTATATTTCCAACCTTGTTCATATCCAAGAGCTTTTAGTTGGTATTAGACTACAAATTTATGGGTAATACACTTTTCTCCCATACATGGTTGAACTTGGTTTTTGGAGGGGTGTTAGCCTTCGATTTTCGGACAAATTGATCCTGACTCGACGAGCCCCATTTAAATGAGTATTTTCCTTATATTTCTAACCTTGTTCATATACAAGAGCTTTTAGTTGGTATTAGACTTCAAATTTATGGGTAATACACTTTTCTCCCAAACATGCTTGAACTTGGTTTTTGGAGGGGGTGTTAGGCTTGGATTTTCGGTCAAATTGATCCTGACTCAACGAGCCCCATTTAAATGAGTATTATCCTTATATTTCTAACCTTGTTCATATCCGAGACCCTTTAGTTGGTATTAGACTTCAAATTTATGGGTAATACACTTTTCTCCCAAACATGGTTGAACTTGGTTTTTGGAGGAGTGTTAGCCTTTGATTTTCGGACAAATTGATCCTGACTCGACGAGCCCCATTTAAATGAGTATTAGCCTTATATTTCTAACCTTGTTCATATCCACGAGCTTTTAGTTGGTATTAGACTTCAAATTTATGGGTAATACACTTTTTCCTAAACATGGTTGAACTTGGTTTTTGGAAGGGGTGTGAGCCTTGGATTTCGGACAAATTGATCCTGACTCGACGAGCCCCATTTAAATGAGTATTAGCCTTATATTTCTAACCTTGTTCATATCCAAGAGCTTTTAGTTAGTATTAGACTTCAAATTTATGGGTAATACACTTTTCTCCAAAACATGGTTGAACTTGGTTTTTGGAGGGGGTGTGAGCTTTGGATTTTCGGACAAATTGATCCTGACTCGACGAGCCCCATTTAAATGAGTATTAGCCTTATATTTCTAACCTTGTTCATATCCAAGAGCTTTTAGTTGGTATTAGACTACAAATTTATGGGTAATACACTTTTCTCCCATACATGGTTGAACTTTGTTTTTGGAGGGGTGTTAGCCTTCGATTTTCGGACAAATTAATCCTGACTCGACGAGCCCCATTTAAATGAGTATTAGCCTTATATTTCTAACCTTGTTCATATCCGAGACCCTTTAGTTGGTATTAGACTTCAAATTTATGGGTAATACACTTTTCTCCCAAGCAAGGTTGAACTTGGTTTTTGGAGGGGGTAATAGCCTTGGATTTTCGGTCAAATTGATCCTGACTCGACGAGCTCCATTTAAATGAGTATTAGCCTTAAATTTCTAACCTTGTTCATATCCAAGACCCTTTAGTTGGTATTAGACTTCAAATTTATGGGTAATACACTTTTCCCCCAAACATGGTTGAACTTGGTTTTTGGAGGGGGTGTTAGCCTTCGATTTTCGGACAAATTGATCCTGACTCGACGAGCCCCATTTAAATGAGTATTAGCCTTATATTTCCAACCTTGTTCATATCCAAGAGCTTTTAGTTGGTATTAGACTACAAATTTATGGGTAATACACTTTTCTCCCATACATGGTTGAACTTTGTTTTTGGAGGGGTGTTAGCCTTCGATTTTCTGGACAAATTGATCCTGACTCGACGAGCCCCATTTAAATGAGTATTAGCCTTATATTTCTAACCTTGTTCATATCCGAGACCCTTTAGTTGGTATTAGATTTCAAATTTATGGGTAATACACTTTTCTCCCAAGCAAGGTTGAACTTGGTTTTTGGAGGGGTGTTAGCCTTCGATTTTCGGACAAATTGATCCTGACTCGACGAGCCCCATTTAAATGAGTATTAGCCTTATATTTCTAACCTTGTTCATATCCACGAGCTTTTAGTTGGTATTAGACTTCAAATTTATGGGTAATACACTTTTCCCTAAACATGGTTGAACTTGGTTTTTGGAAGGGGTGTGAGCCTTGGATTTTCGGACAAATTGATCCTGACTCGACGAGCCCCATTTAAATGAGTATTAGCCTTATATTTCTAACCTTGTTCATATCCAAGAGCTTTTAGTTAGTATTAGACTTCAAATTTATGGGTAATACACTTTTCTCCAAAACATGGTTGAACTTGGTTTTTGGAGGGGGTGTGAGCTTTGGATTTTCGGACAAATTGATCCTGACTCGACGAGCCCCATTTAAATGAGTATTAGCCTTATATTTCTAACCTTGTTCATATCCAAGAGCTTTTAGTTGGTATTAGACTACAAATTTATGGGTAATACACTTTTCTCCCATACATGGTTGAACTTTGTTTTTGGAGGGGTGTTAGCCTTCGATTTTCGGACAAATTAATCCTGACTCGACGAGCCCCATTTAAATGAGTATTAGCCTTATATTTCTAACCTTGTTCATATCCGAGACCCTTTAGTTGGTATTAGACTTCAAATTTATGGGTAATACACTTTTCTCCCAAGCAAGGTTGAACTTGGTTTTTGGAGGGGGTAATAGCCTTGGATTTTCGGTCAAATTGATCCCTGACTCGACGAGCTCCATTTAAATGAGTATTAGCCTTAAATTTCTAACCTTGTTCATATCCAAGACCCTTTAGTTGGTATTAGACTTCAAATTTATGGGTAATACACTTTTCCCCCAAACATGGTTGAACTTGGTTTTTGGAGGGGGTGTTAGCCTTCGATTTTCGGACAAATTGATCCTGACTCGACGAGCCCCATTTAAATGAGTATTAGCCTTATATTTCCAACCTTGTTCATATCCAAGAGCTTTTAGTTGGTATTAGACTACAAATTTATGGGTAATACACTTTTCTCCCATACATGGTTGAACTTTGTTTTTGGAGGGGTGTTAGCCTTCGATTTTCGGACAAATTGATCCTGACTCGACGAGCCCCATTTAAATGAGTATTAGCCTTATATTTCTAACCTTGTTCATATCCGAGACCCTTTAGTTGGTATTAGATTTCAAATTTATGGGTAATACACTTTTCTCCCAAGCAAGGTTGAACTTGGTTTTTGGAGGGGTGTTAGCCTTCGATTTTCGGACAAATTGATCCTGACTCGACGAGCCCCATTTAAATGAGTATTAGCCTTATATTTCTAACCTTGTTCATATCCACGAGCTTTTAGTTGGTATTAGACTTCAAATTTATGGGTAATACACTTTTCCCTAAACATGGTTGAACTTCGTTTTTGGAAGGGGTGTGAGCCTTGGATTTTCGGACAAATTGATCCTGACTCGACGAGCCCCATTTAAATGAGTATTAGCCTTATATTTCTAACCTTGTTCATATCCAAGAGCTTTTAGTTAGTATTAGACTTCAAATTTATGGGTAATACACTTTTCTCCCAAACATGGTTGAACTTGGTTTTTGGAGGGGGTGTGAGCCTTGGATTTTCGGACAAATTGATCCTGACTCGACGAGCCCCATTTAAATGAGTATTAGCCTTATATTTCTAACCTTGTTCATATCCAAGAGCTTTTAGTTGGTATTAGACTACAAATTTATGGGTAATACACTTTTCTCCCATACATTGTTGAACTTTGTTTTTGGAGGGGTGTTAGCCTTCGATTTTCGGACAAATTGATCCTGACTCGATGAGCCCCATTTAAATGAGTATTAGCCTTATATTTATAACCTTGTTCATATCCTAGAGCTTTTAGTTAGTATTAGACTTCAAATTTATGGGTAATACACTTTTCTCCCAAACATGGTTGAACTTGGTTTTTGGAGGGGGTGTGAGCCTTGGATTTTCGGACAAATTGATCCTGACTCGACGAGCCCCATTTAAATGAGTATTAGCCTTATATTTCTAACCTTGTTCATATACAAGAGCTTTTAGTTGGTATTAGACTACAAATTTATGGGTAATACACTTTTCTCCCATACATTGTTGAACTTTGTTTTTGGAGGGGTGTTAGTCTTCGATTTTCTGGACAAATTGATCCTGACTCGACGAGCCCCATTTAAATGAGTATTAGCCTTATATTTCTAACCTTGTTCATATCCGAGACCCTTTAGTTGGTATTAGACTTCAAATTTATGGGTAATACACTTTTCTCCCAAGCAAGGTTGAACTTGGTTTTTGGAGGGGGTGTTAGCCTTGGATTTTCGGTCAAATTGATCCTGACTCGACGAGCTCCATTTAAATGAGTATTAGCCTTAAATTTCTAACCTTGTTCATATCCAAGACCCTTTAGTTGGTATTAGACTTCAAATTTATGGGTAATACACTTTTTCCCCCAAACATGGTTGAACTTGGTTTTTGGAGGGGGTGTTAGCCTTCGATTTTCTGGACAAATTGATCCCGACTCGACGAGCCCCATTTAAATGAGTATTAGCCTTATATTTCCAACCTTGTTCATATCCAAGAGCTTTTAGCTGGTATTAGACTACAAACTTATGGGTAATACACTTTTCTCCCATACATGGTTGAACTTTGTTTTTGGAGGGGTGTTAGCCTTCGATTTTCGGACAAATTGATCCTGACTCGACGAGCCCCATTTAAATGAGTATTAGCCTTATATTTCTAACCTTGTTCATATCCGAAACCCTTTAGTTGGTATTAGATTTCAAATTTATGGGTAATACACTTTTCTCCCAAGCAAGGTTGAACTTGGTTTTTGGAGGGGTGTTAGCCTTCGATTTTCGGACAAATTGATCCTGACTCGACGAGCCCCATTTAAATGCGTTTTAGCCTTATATTTCTAACCTTGTTCATATCCACGAGCTTTTAGTTGGTATTAGACTTCAAATTTATGGGTAATACACTTTTCCCTAAACATGGTTGAACTTGGTTTTTGGAAGTGGTGTGAGCCTTGGATTTTCGGACAAATTGATCCTGACTCGACGAGCCCCATTTAAATGAGTATTAGCCTTATATTTATAACCTTGTTCATATCCTAGAGCTTTTAGTTAGTATTAGACTTCAAATTTATGGGTAATACACTTTTCTCCCAAACATGGTTGAACTTGGTTTTTGGAGGGGGTGTGAGCCTTGGATTTTCGGACAAATTGATCCTGACTCGACGAGCCCCATTTAAATGAGTATTAGCCTTATATTTCTAACCTTTTTCATTACCAAGAGCTTTTAGTTGGTATTAGACTACAAATTTATGGGTAATACACTTTTCTCCCATACATTGTTGAACTTTGTTTTTGGAGGGGTGTTAGCCTTCGATTTTCGGACAAATTGATCCTGACTCGATGAGCCCCATTTAAATGAGTATTAGCCTTATATTTCTAACCTTGTTCATATCCAAGAGCTTTTAGTTAGTATTAGACTTCAAATTTATGGGTAATACACTTTTCTCCCAAACATGGTTGAACTTGGTTTTTGGAGGGGGTGTGAGCCTTGGATTTTCGGACAAATTGATCCTGACTCGAAGAGCCCCATTTAAATGAGTATTAGCCTTATATTTCTAACCTTGTTCATATCCAAGAGCTTTTAGTTGGTATTAGACTACAAATTTATGGGTAATACACTTTTCTCCCATACATTGTTGAACTTTGTTTTTGGAGGGGTGTTAGCCTTCGATTTTCGGACAAATTGATCCTGACTCGATGAGCCCCATTTAAATGAGTATTAGCCTTATATTTATAACCTTGTTCATATCCTAGAGCTTTTAGTTAGTATTAGACTTCAAATTTATGGGTAATACACTTTTCTCCCAAACATGGTTGAACTTGGTTTTTGGAGGGGGTGTGAGCCTTGGATTTTCGGACAAATTGATCCTGACTCGACGAGCCCCATTTAAATGAGTATTAGCCTTATATTTCTAACCTTGTTCATATACAAGAGCTTTTAGTTGGTATTAGACTACAAATTTATGGGTAATACACTTTTCTCCCATACATTGTTGAACTTTGTTTTTGGAGGGGTGTTAGTCTTCGATTTTCGGACAAATTGATCCTGACTCGACGAGCCCCATTTAAATGAGTATTAGCCTTATATTTCTAACCTTGTTCATATCCGAGACCCTTTAGTTGGTATTAGACTTCAAATTTATGGGTAATACACTTTTCTCCCAAGCAAGGTTGAACTTGGTTTTTGGAGGGGGTGTTAGCCTTGGATTTTCGGACAAATTGATCCTGACTCGACGAGCTCCATTTAAATGAGTATTAGCCTTAAATTTCTAACCTTGTTCATATCCAAGACCCTTTAGTTGGTATTAGACTTCAAATTTATGGGTAATACACTTTTCCCCCAAACATGGTTGAACTTGGTTTTTGGAGGGGGGTGTTAGCCTTCGATTTTCGGACAAATTGATCCTGACTCGACGAGCCCCATTTAAATGAGTATTAGCCTTATATTTCCAACCTTGTTCATATCCAAGAGCTTTTAGCTGGTATTAGACTACAAATTTATGGGTAATACACTTTTCTCCCATACATGGTTGAACTTTGTTTTTGGAGGGGTGTTAGCCTTCGATTTTCGGACAAATTGATCCTGACTCGACGAGCCCCATTTAAATGAGTATTAGCCTTATATTTCCAACCTTGTTCATATCCAAGAGCTTTTAGCTGGTATTAGACTACAAATTTATGGGTAATACACTTTTCTCCCATACATGGTTGAACTTTGTTTTTGGAGGGGTGTTAGCCTTCGATTTTCGGACAAATTGATCCTGACTCGACGAGCCCCATTTAAATGAGTATTAGCCTTATATTTCTAACCTTGTTCATATCCGAGACCCTTTAGTTGGTATTAGATTTCAAATTTATGGGTAATACACTTTTCTCCCAAGCAAGGTTGAACTTGGTTTTTGGAGGGGGTGTTAGCCTTGGATTTTCGGTCAAATTGATCCTGACTCGACGAGCTCCATTTAAATGAGTATTAGCCTTAAATTTCTAACCTTGTTCATATCCAAGACCCTTTAGTTGGTATTAGACTTCAAATTTATGGGTAATACACTTTTTCCCCCAAACATGGTTGAACTTGGTTTTTGGAGGGGGTGTTAGCCTTCGATTTTCGGACAAATTGATCCCGACTCGACGAGCCCCCATTTAAATGAGTATTAGCCATATATTTCCAACCTTGTTCATATCCAAGAGCTTTTAGTTGGTATTAGACTACAAATTTATGGGTAATACACTTTTCTCCCATACATGGTTGAACTTTGTTTTTGGAGGGGTGTTAGCCTTCGATTTTCGGACAAATTGATCCTGACTCGACGAGCCCCATTTAAATGAGTATTAGCCTTATATTTCTAACCTTGTTCATATTCGAGACCCTTTAGTTGGTATTAGATTTCAAATTTATGGGTAATACACTTTTCTCCCAAGCAAGGTTGAACTTGGTTTTTGGAGGGGTGTTAGCCTTCGATTTTCGGACAAATTGATCCTGACTCGACGAGCCCCATTTAAATGCGTATTAGCCTTATATTTCTAACCTTGTTCATATCCACGAGCTTTTAGTTGGTATTAGACTTCAAATTTATGGGTAATACACTTTTCCCTAAACATGGTTGAACTTGGTTTTTGGAAGGGGTGTGAGCCTTGGATTTTCGGACAAATTGATCCTGACTCGACGAGCCCCATTTAAATGAGTATTAGCCTTATATTTCTAACCTTGTTCTTATCCAAGAGCTTTTAGTTAGTATTAGACTTCAAATTTATGGGTAATACACTTTTCTCCCAAACATGGTTGAACTTGGTTTTTGGAGGGGGTGTGAGCCTTGGATTTTCGGACAAATTGATCCTGACTCGACGAGCCCTATTTAAATGAGTATTAGCCTTATATTTCTAACCTTGTTCATATCCAAGAGCTTTTAGTTGGTATTAGACTACAAATTTATGGGTAATACACTTTTCTCCCATACATTGTTGAACTTTGTTTTTGGAGGGGTGTTAGCCTTCGATTTTCGGACAAATTGATCCTGACTCGACGAGCCCCATTTAAATGAGTATTAGCCTGATATTTATAACCTTGTTCATATCCTAGAGCTTTTAGTTAGTATTAGACTTCAAATTTATGGGTAATACACTTTTCTCCCAAACATGGTTGAACTTGGTTTTTGGAGGGGGTGTTAGCCTTGGATTTTCGGACAAATTGATCCTGACTCGACGAGCCCCATTTAAATGAGTATTAGCCTTATATTTCCAACCTTGTTCATATCCAAGAGCTTTTAGTTGGTATTAGACTACAAATTTATGGGTAATACACTTTTCTCCCATACATGGTTGAACTTTGTTTTTGGAGGGGTGTTAGCCTTCGATTTTCGGACAAATTGATCCTGACTCGACGAGCCCCATTTAAATGAGTATTAGCCTTATATTTCTAACCTTGTTCATATCCGAGACCCTTTAGTTGGTATTAGATTTCAAATTTATGGGTAATACACTTTTCTCCCAAGCAAGGTTGAACTTGGTTTTTGGAGGGGAGTTAGCCTTCGATTTTCGGACAAATTGATCCTGACTCGACGAGCCCCATTTAAATGCGTATTAGCCTTATATTTCTAACCTTGTTCATATCCATGAGCTTTTAGTTGGTATTAGACTTCAAATTTATGGGTAATACACTTTTCCCTAAACATGGTTGAACTTGGTTTTTGGAAGGGGTGTGAGCCTTGGATTTTCGGACAAATTGATCCTGACTCGACGAGCCCCATTTAAATGAGTATTAGCCTTATATTTCTAACCTTGTTCATATCCAAGAGCTTTTAGTTAGTATTAGACTTCAAATTTATTGGTAATACACTTTTCTCCCAAACATGGTTGAACTTGGTTTTTGGAGGGGGTGTGAGCCTTGGATTTTCGGACAAATTGATCCTGACTCGACGAGCCCCATTTAAATGAGTATTAGCCTTATATTTCTAACCTTGTTCATATCCAAGAGCTTTTAGTTGGTATTAGACTACAAATTTATGGGTAATACACTTTTCTCCCATACATTGTTGAACTTTGTTTTTGGAGGGGTGTTAGCCTTCGATTTTCGGACAAATTGATCCTGACTCGACGAGCCCCATTTAAACGAGTATTAGCCTGATATTTATAACCTTGTTCATATCCTAGAGCTTTTAGTTAGTATTAGACTTCAAATTTATGGGTAATACACTTTTCTCCCAAACATGGTTGAACTTGGTTTTTGGAGGGGGTGTGAGCCTTGGATTTTCGGACAAATTGATCCTGACTCGACGAGCCCCATTTAAATGAGTATTAGCCTTATATTTCTAACCTTGTTCATATACAAGAGCTTTTAGTTGGTATTAGACTACAAATTTATGGGTAATACACTTTTCTCCCATACATTGTTGAACTTTGTTTTTGGAGGGGTGTTAGTCTTCGATTTTCGGACAAATTGATCCTGACTCGACGAGCCCCATTTAAATGAGTATTAGCCTTATATTTTTAACCTTGTTCATATCCGAGACCCTTTAGTTGGTATTAGACTTCAAATTTATGGGTAATACACTTTTCTCCCAAGCAAGGTTGAACTTGGTTTTTGGAGGGGGTGTTAGCCTTGGATTTTCGGTCAAATTGATCCTGACTCGACGAGCTCCATTTAATTGAGTATTAGCCTTAAATTTCTAACCTTGTTCATATCCAAGACCCTTTAGTTGGTATTAGACTTCAAATTTATGGGTAATACACTTTTCCCCCAAACATGGTTGAACTTGGTTTTTGGAGGGGGTGTTAGCCTTCGATTTTCGGACAAATTGATCCTGACTCGACGAGCCCCATTTAAATGAGTATTAGCCTTATATTTCCAACCTTGTTCATATCCAAGAGCTTTTAGTTGGTATTAGACTACAAATTTATGGGTAATACACTTTTCTCCCATACATGGTTGAACTTTGTTTTTGGAGGGGTGTTAGCCTTCGATTTTCGGACAAATTGATCCTGACTCGACGAGCCCCATTTAAATGAGTATTAGCCTTATATTTCTAACCTTGTTCATATCCGAGACCCTTTAGTTGGTATTATATTTCAAATTTATGGGTAATACACTTTTCTCCCAAGCAAGGTTGAACTTGGTTTTTGGAGGGGTGTTAGCCTTCGATTTTCGGACAAATTGATCCTGACTCGACGAGCCCCATTTAAATGAGTATTAGCCTTATATTTCTAACCTTGTTCATATCCACGAGCTTTTAGTTGGTATTACACTTCAAATTTATGGGTAATACACTTTTCCCTAAACATGGTTGAACTTGGTTTTTGGAAGGGGTGTGAGCCTTGGATTTTCGGATAAATTGATCCTGACTCGACGAGCCCCATTTAAATGAGTATTAGCCTTATATTTCTAACCTTGTTCATATCCAAGAGCTTTTAGTTAGTATTAGACTTCAAATTTATGGGTAATACACTTTTCTCCCAAACATGGTTGAACTTGGTTTTTGGAGGGGGTGTGAGCCTTGGATTTTCGGACAAATTGATCCTGACTTGACGAGCCCCATTTAAATGAGTATTAGCCTTATATTTCTAACCTTGTTCATATCCAAGAGCTTTTAGTTGGTATTAGACTACAAATTTATGGGTAATACACTTTTCTCCCATACATTGTTGAACTTTGTTTTTGGAGGGGTGTTAGCCTTCGATTTTCGGACAAATTGATCCTGACTCGACGAGCCCCATTTAAATGAGTATTAGCCTTATATTTCTAACCTTGTTCATATCCTAGAGCTTTTAGTTAGTATTAGACTTCAAATTTATGGGTAATACACTTTTCTCCCAAACATGGTTGAACTTGGTTTTTGGAGGGGGTGTGAGCCTTGGATTTTCGGACAAATTGATCCTGACTCGACGAGCCCCATTTAAATGAGTATTAGCCTTATATTTCTAACCTTGTTCATATACAAGAGCTTTTAGTTGGTATTAGACTACAAATTTATGGGTAATACACTTTTCTCCCATACATTGTTGAACTTTGTTTTTGGAGGGGTGTTAGTCTTCGATTTTCGGACAAATTGATCCTGACTCGACGAGCCCCATTTAAATGAGTATTAGCCTTATATTTCTAACCTTGTTCATATCCGAGACCCTTTAGTTGGTATTAGACTTCAAATTTATGGGTAATACACTTTTCTCCCAAGCAAGGTTGAACTTGGTTTTTGGAGGGGGTGTTAGCCTTGGATTTTCGGTCAAATTGATACTGACTCGACGAGCTCCATTTAAATGAGTATTAGCCTTAAATTTCTAACCTTGTTCATATCCAAGACCCTTTAGTTGGTATTAGACTTCAAATTTATGGGTAATACACTTTTCCCCCAAACATGGTTGAACTTGGTTTTTGGAGGGGGTGTTAGCCTTCGATTTTCGGACAAATTGATCCTGATTCGACGAGCCCCATTTAAATGAGTATTAGCCTTATATTTCCAACCTTGTTCATATCCAAGAGCTTTTAGTTGGTATTAGACTACAAATTTATGGGTAATACACCTTTCTCCCATACATGGTTGAACTTGGTTTTTGGAGGGGTGTTAGCCTTCGATTTTCGGACAAATTGATCCTGACTCGACGAGCCCCATTTAAATGAGTATTAGCCTTATATTTCTAACCTTGTTCATATCCGAGACCCTTTAGTTGGTATTAGACTTCAAATTTATGGGTAATACACTTTTCTCCCAAGCAAGGTTGAACTTGGTTTTTGGAGGGGTGTTAGCCTTCGATTTTCGGACAAATTGATCCTGACTCGACGAGCCCCATTTAAATGAGTATTAGCCTTATATTTCTAACCTTGTTCATATCCACGAGCTTTTAGTTGGTATTATACTTCAAATTTATGGGTAATACACTTTTCCCTAAACATGGTTGAACTTGGTTTTTGGAAGGGGTGTGAGCCTTGGATTTTCGGACAAATTGATCCTGACTCGACGAGCCCCATTTAAATGAGTATTAGCTTTATATTTCTAACCTTGTTCATATCCAAGAGCTTTTAGTTAGTATTAGACTTCAAATTTATGGGTAATACACTTTTCTCCCAAACATGGTTGAACATGGTTTTTGGAGGGGGTGTGGGCCTTGGATTTTCGGACAAATTGATCCTGACTCGACGAGCCCCATTTAAATGAGTATTAGCCTTATATTTCTAACCTTGTTCATATCCAAGAGCTTTTAGTTGGTATTACACTAAAAATTTATGGGTAATACACTTTTCTCCCATACATTGTTGAACTTTGTTTTTGGAGGGGTGTTAGCCTTCGATTTTCGGACAAATTGATCCTGACTCGACGAGCCCCATTTAAATGAGTATTAGCCTTATATTTCTAACCTTGTTCATATCCGAGACCCTTTAGTTGGTATTAGACTTCAAATTTATGGGTAATACACTTTTCTCCCAAGCAAGGTTGAACTTGGTTTTTGGAGGGGGTGTTAGCCTTGGATTTTCGGTCAAATTGATCCTGACTCGACGAGCTCCATTTAAATGAGTATTAGCCTTAAATTTCTAACCTTGTTCATATCCAAGACCCTTTAGTTGGTATTAGACTTCAAATTTATGGGTAATACACTTTTCCCCCAAACATGGTTGAACTTGGTTTTTGGAGGGGGTGTTAGCCTTCGATTTTCGGACAAATTGATCCTGACTCGACGAGCCCCATTTAAATGAGTATTAGCCTTATATTTCCAACCTTGTTCATATCCAAGAGCTTTTAGTTGGTATTAGACTACAAATTTATGGGTAATACAATTTTCTCCCATACATGGTTGAACTTGGTTTTTGGAGGGGTGTTAGCCTTCGATTTTCGGACAAATTGATCCTGACTCGACGCGCCTCATTTAAATGAGTATTAGCCTTATATTTCTAACCTTGTTCATATCCGAGACCCTTTAGTTGGTATTAGACTTCAAATTTATGGGTAATACACTTTTCTCCCAAGCAAGGTTGAACTTGGTTTTTGGAGGGGTGTTAGCCTTCGATTTTCAGACAAATTGATCCTGACTCGACGAGCCCCATTTAAATGAGTATTAGCCTTATATTTCTAACCTTGTTCATATCCACGAGCTTTTAGTTGGTATTAGACTTCAAATTTATGGGTAATACACTTTTCCCTAAACATGGTTGAACTTGGTTTTTGGAAGGGGTGTGAGCCTTGGATTTTCGGACAAATTGATCCTGACTCGACGAGCCCCATTTAAATGAGTATTAGCCTTATATTTCTAACCTTGTTCATATCCAAGAGCTTTTAGTTAGTATTAGACTTCAAATTTATGGGTAATACACTTTTCTCCCAAACATGGTTGAACTTGGATTTTGGAGGGGGTGTGAGCCTTGGATTTTCGGACAAATTGATCCTGACTCGACGAGACCCATTTAAATGAGTATTAGCCTTATATTTCTAACCTTGTTCATATCCAAGAGCTTTTAGTTGGTATTAGACTACAAATTTATGGGTAATACACTTTTCTCCCATACATTGTTGAACTTTGTTTTTGGAGGGGTGTTAGCCTTCGATTTTCGGACAAATTGATCCTGACTCGACGAGCCCCATTTAAATGAGTATTAGCCTTATATTTCTAACCTTGTTCATATCCGAGACCCTTTAGTTGGTATTAGACTTCAAATTTATGGGTAATACACTTTTCTCCCAAGCAAGGTTGAACTTGGTTTTTGGAGGGGGTGTTAGCCTTGGATTTTCGGTCAAATTGATCCTGACTCGACGAGCTCCATTTAAATGAGTATTAGCCTTAAATTTCTAACCTTGTTCATATCCAAGACCCTTTAGTTGGTATTAGACTTCAAATTTATGGGTAATACACTTTTCCCCCAAACATGGTTGAACTTGGTTTTTGGAGGGGGTGTTAGCCTTCGATTTTCGGACAAATTGATCCTGACTCGACGAGCCCCATTTAAATGAGTATTAGCCTTATATTTCCAACCTTGTTCATATCCAAGAGCTTTTAGTTGGTATTAGACTACAAATTTATGGGTAATACACTTTTCTCCCATACATGGTTGAACTTGGTTTTTGGAGGGTGTTAGCCTTCGATTTTCGGACAAATTGATCCCCGACTCGACGAGCCCCATTTAAATGAGTATTAGCCTTATATTTCTAACCTTGTTCATATCCAAGAGCTTTTAGTTCGTATTAGACTTCAAATTTATAGGTAATACACTTTTCTCCCAAACATGGTTGAACTTGGTTTTTTGGAGGGGGTGTGAGCCTTGGATTTTCGGACAAATTGATCCCCGACTCGACGAGCCCCATTTAAATGAGTATTAGCCTTATATTTCTAACCTTGTTCATATCCAAGAGCTTTTAGTTAGTATTAGACTTCAAATTTATGGGTAATACACTTTTCTCCCAAACATGGTTGAACTTGGATTTTGGAGGGGGTGTGAGCCTTGGATTTTCGGACAAATTGATCCCGACTCGACGAGACCCCATTTAAATGAGTATTAGCCTTATATTTCTAACCTTGTTCATATCCAAGAGCTTTTAGTTGGTATTAGACTACAAATTTATGGGTAATACACTTTTCTCCCATACATTGTTGAACTTTGTTTTTGGAGGGGTGTTAGCCTTCGATTTTCTGGGACAAATTGATCCCTCGACTCGACGAGCCCCATTTAAATGAGTATTAGCCTTATATTTCTAACCTTGTTCATATCCGAGACCCTTTAGTTGGTATTAGACTTCAAATTTATGGGTAATACACTTTTCTCCCAAGCAAGGTTGAACTTGGTTTTTGGAGGGGGTGTTAGCCTTGGATTTTCGGTCAAATTGATCCTGACTCGACGAGCTCCATTTAAATGAGTATTAGCCTTAAATTTCTAACCTTGTTCATATCCAAGACCCTTTAGTTGGTATTAGACTTCAAATTTATGGGTAATACACTTTTCCCCCAAACATGGTTGAACTTGGTTTTTGGAGGGGGTGTTAGCCTTCGATTTTCGGACAAATTGATCCTGACTCGACGAGCCCCATTTAAATGAGTATTAGCCTTATATTTCCAACCTTGTTCATATCCAAGAGCTTTTAGTTGGTATTAGACTACAAATTTATGGGTAATACACTTTTCTCCCATACATGGTTGAACTTGGTTTTTGGAGGGGTGTTAGCCTTCGATTTTCGGACAAATTGATCCTGACTCGACGAGCCCCATTTAAATGAGTATTAGCCTTATATTTCTAACCTTGTTCATATCCAAGAGCTTTTAGTTCGTATTAGACTTCAAATTTATAGGTAATACACTTTTCTCCCAAACATGGTTGAACTTGGTTTTTGGAGGGGGTGTGAGCCTTGGATTTTCGGACAAATTGATCCTGACTCGACGAGCCCCATTTAAATGAGTATTAGCCTTATATTTCCAACCTTGTTCATATCCAAGAGCTTTTAGTTGGTATTAGACTACAAATTTATGGGTAATACACTTTTCTCCCATACATGGTTGAACTTGGTTTTTGGAGGGGTGTTAGCCTTCGATTTTCGGACAAATTGATCCTGACTCGACGAGCCCCATTTAAATGAGTATTAGCCTTATATTTCTAACCTTGTTCATATCCGAGACCCTTTAGTTGGTATTAGACTTCAAATTTATGGGTAATACACTTTTCTCCCAAGCAAGGTTGAACTTGGTTTTTTGGAGGGGTGTTAGCCTTCGATTTTCGGACAAATTGATCCCCGACTCGACGAGCCCCATTTAAATGAGTATTAGCCTTATATTTCTAAACTTGTTCATATCCACGAGCTTTTAGTTGGTATTAGACTTCAAATTTATGGGTAATACACTTTTCCCTAAACATGGTTGAACTTGGTTTTTGGAAGGGGTGTGAGCCTTGGATTTTCTGGACAAATTGATCCCTGACTCGACGAGCCCCATTTAAATGAGTATTAGCCTTATATTTCTAACCTTGTTCATATCCAAGAGCTTTTAGTTGGTATTAGACTACAAATTTATGGGTAATACACTTTTCTCCCATACATTGTTGAACTTTGTTTTTGGAGGGGTGTTAGCCTTCGATTTTCGGACAAATTGATCCTGACTCGACGAGCCCCATTTAAATGAGTATTAGCCTTATATTTCTAACCTTGTTCATATCCACGAGCTTTTAGTTGGTATTAGACTTCAAATTTATGGGTAATACACTTTTCCCTAAACATGGTTGAACTTGGTTTTTGGAAGGGGTGTGAGCCTTGGATTTTCGGACAAATTGATCCCCGACTCGACGAGCCCCATTTAAATGAGTATTAGCCTTATATTTCTAACCTTGTTCATATCCAAGAGCTTTTAGTTAGTATTAGACTTCAAATTTATGGGTAATACACTTTTCTCCCAAACATGGTTGAACTTGGATTTTGGAGGGGGTGTGAGCCTTGGATTTTCGGACAAATTGATCCTGACTCGACGAGCCCCATTTAAATGAGTATTAGCCTTATATTTCCAACCTTGTTCATAACCAAGAGCTTTTAGTTGGTATTAGACTACAAATTTATGGGTAATACACTTTTCTCCCATACATGGTTGAACTTGGTTTTTGGAGGGGTGTTAGCCTTCGATTTTCGGACAAATTGATCCTGACTCGACGAGCCCCATTTAAATGAGTATTAGCCTTATATTTATAACCTTGTTCATATCCGAGACCCTTTAGTTGGTATTAGACTTCAAACTTATGGGTAATACACTTTTCTCCCAAACATGGTTGAACTTGGTTTTTGGAGGGGGTGTTAGCCTTGGATTTTCGGTCAAATTGATCCTGACTCGACGAGCTCCATTTAAATGAGTATTAGCCTTAAATTTCTAACCTTGTTCATATCCAAGACCCTTTAGTTGGTATTAGACTTCAAATTTATGGGTAATACACTTTTCCCCCAAACATGGTTGAACTTGGTTTTTGGAGGGGGTGTTAGCCTTCGATTTTCGGAGAAATTGATCCTGACTCGACGAGCCCCATTTAAATGAGTATTAGCCTTATATTTCCAAACTTGTTCATATCCAACAGCTTTTAGTTCGTATTAGACTTCAAATTTATAGGTAATACACTTTTCTCCCAAACATGGTTGAACTTGGTTTTTGGAGGGGGTGTGAGCCTTGGATTTTCGGACAAATTGATCCTGACTCGACGAGCCCCATTTAAATGAGTATTAGCCTTATATTTCCAACCTTGTTCATATCCAAGAGCTTTTAGTTGGTATTAGACTACAAATTTATGGGTAATACACTTTTCTCCCATACATGGTTGAACTTGGTTTTTGGAGGGGTGTTAGCCTTCGATTTTCAGACAAATTGATCCTGACTCGACGAGCCCCATTTAAATGAGTATTAGCCTTATATTTCTAACCTTGTTCATATCCGAGACCCTTTAGTTGGTATTAGACTTCAAATTTATGGGTAATACACTTTTCTCCCAAGCAAGGTTGAACTTGGTTTTTGGAGGGGTGTTAGCCTTCGATTTTCGGACAAATTGATCCTGACTCGACGAGCCCCATTTAAATGAGTATTAGCCTTATATTTCTAAACTTGTTCATATCCACGAGCTTTTAGTTGGTATTAGACTTCAAATTTATGGGTAATACACTTTTCCCTAAACATGGTTGAACTTGGTTTTTGGAAGGGGTGTGAGCCTTGGATTTTCGGACAAATTGATCCTGACTCGACGAGCCCCATTTAAATGAGTATTAGCCTTATATTTCTAACCTTGTTCATATCCAAGAGCTTTTAGTTGGTATTAGACTACAAATTTATGGGTAATACACTTTTCTCCCATACATTGTTGAACTTTGTTTTTGGAGGGGTGTTAGCCTTCGATTTTCGGACAAATTGATCCTGACTCGACGAGCCCCATTTAAATGAGTATTAGCCTTATATTCCCAACCTTGTTCATATCCAAGAGCTTTTAGTTGGTATTAGACTACAAATTTATGGGTAATACACTTTTCTCCCATACATGGTTGAACTTGGTTTTTGGAGGGGTGTTAGCCTTCGATTTTCGGACAAATTGATCCTGACTCGACGAGCCCCATTTAAATGAGTATTAGCCTTATATTTCTAACCTTGTTCATATCCAAGAGCTTTTAGTTCGTATTAGACTTCAAATTTATAGGTAATACACTTTTCTCCCAAACATGGTTGAACTTGGTTTTTGGAGGGGGTGTGAGCCTTGGATTTTCGGACAAATTGATCCTGACTCGACGAGCCCCATTTAAATGAGTATTAGCCTTATATTTCTAACCTTGTTCATATCCAAGAGCTTTTAGTTGGTATTAGACTACAAATTTATGGGTAATACACTTTTCTCCCATACATTGTTGAACTTTGTTTTTGGAGGGGTGTTAGTCTTCGATTTTCGGACAAATTGATCCTGACTCGACGAGCCCCATTTAAATGAGTATTAGCCTTATATTTCTAACCATTTTCATATCCGAGACCCTTTAGTTGGTATTAGACTTCAAATTTATGGGTAATACACTTTTCTCCCAAGCAAGGTTGAACTTGGTTTTTGGAGGGGGTGTTAGCCTTGGATTTTCGGTCAAATTGATCCTGACTCGACGAGCTCCATTTAAATGAGTATTAGCCTTAAATTTCTAACCTTGTTCATATCCAAGACCCTTTAGTTGGTATTAGACTTCAAATTTATGGGTAATACACTTTTCCCCCAAACATGGTTGAACTTGGTTTTTGGAGGGGGTGTTAGCCTTCGATTTTCGGACAAATTGATCCTGACTCGACGAGCCACATTTAAATGAGTATTAGCCTTATATTTCCAACCTTGTTCATAACCAAGAGCTTTTAGTTGGTATTAGACTACAAATTTATGGGTAATACACTTTTCTCCCATACATGGTTGAACTTGGTTTTTGGAGGGGTGTTAGCCTTCGATTTTCGGACAAATTGATCCTGACTCGACGAGCCCCATTTAAATGAGTATTAGCCTTATATTTATAACCTTGTTCATATCCGAGACCCTTTAGTTGGTATTAGACTTCAAACTTATGGGTAATACACTTTTCTCCCAAACATGGTTGAACTTGGTTTTTGGAGGGGTGTTAGCCTTGGATTTTCGGTCAAATTGATCCCGACTCGACGAGCTCCATTTAAATGAGTATTAGCCTTAAATTTCTAACCTTGTTCATATCCAAGACCCTTTAGTTGGTATTAGACTTCAAATTTATGGGTAATACACTTTTCCCCCAAACATGGTTGAACTTGGTTTTTGGAGGGGGTGTTAGCCTTCGATTTTCGGAGAAATTGATCCTGACTCGACGAGCCCCATTTAAATGAGTATTAGCCTTATATTTCCAAACTTGTTCATATCCAAGAGCTTTTAGTTGGTATTAGACTACAAATTTATGGGTAATACACTTTTCTCCCATACATGGTTGAACTTGGTTTTTGGAGGGGTGTTAGCCTTCGATTTTCGGACAAATTGATCCTGACTCGACGAGCCCCATTTAAATGAGTATTAGCCTTATATTTATAACCTTGTTCATATCCGAGACCCTTTAGTTGGTATTAGACTTCAAACTTATGGGTAATACACTTTTCTCCCAAACATGGTTGAACTTGGTTTTTGGAGGGGGTGTTAGCCTTGGATTTTCGGTCAAATTGATCCTGACTCGACGAGCTCCATTTAAATGAGTATTAGCCTTAAATTTCTAACCTTGTTCATATCCAAGACCCTTTAGTTGGTATTAGACTTCAAATTTATGGGTAATACACTTTTCCCCCAAACATGGTTGAACTTGGTTTTTGGAGGGGGTGTTAGCCTTCGATTTTCGGAGAAATTGATCCTGACTCGACGAGCCCCATTTAAATGAGTATTAGCCTTATATTTCCAAACTTGTTCATATCCAAGAGCTTTTAGTTGGTATTAGACTACAAATTTATGGGTAATACACTTTTCTCCCATACATGGTTGAACTTGGTTTTTGGAGGGGTGTTAGCCTTCGATTTTCGGACAAATTGATCCTGACTCGACGAGCCCCATTTAAATGAGTATTTTCCTTATATTTATAACCTTGTTCATATACAAGAGCTTTTAGTTGATATTATACTTCAAATTTATGGGTAATACACTTTTCTCCCAAACATGGTTGAACTTGGTTTTTGGAGGGAATGTTAGCCTTGGATTTTCGGTCAAATTGATCCTGACTCGACGAGCCCCATTTAAATGTGTAGTAGCCTTATATTTCTAACCTTGTTCATATCCGAGACCCTTTAGTTGGTATTAGACTGCAAATTTATAGGTAATACACTTTTCTCCCAAACATGGTTGAACTTAGTTTTTGGAGGAGTTTTAGCCTTTGATTTTCGGACAAATTGATCTTGACTCGACGAGCCCCATTTAAATGAGTATTAGCGTTATATTTCTAACCTTGTTCATATCCAAGAGCTTTTAGTTGGTATTAGACTACATATTTATGGGTAATACACTTTTCTCCCAAACATGGTTGAACTTGGTTTTTGGAGGGGTGTTAGCCTTCGATTTTCGGACAAATTGATCCTGACTCGACGAGCCCCATTTAAATGAGTATTAGCCTTATATTTATAACCTTGTTCATATCCACGAGCTTTTAGTTGGTATTAGACTTCAAATTTATGGGTAATACACTTTTCCCTAAACATGGTTGAACTTGGTTTTTGGAGGGGGTGTGAGCCTTGGATTTTCGGACAAATTGATCCTGACTCGACGAGCCCCATTTAAATGAGTATTAGCCTTATATTTCTAACCTTGTTCATATCCAAGAGCTTTTAGTTTGTATTAGACTTCAAATTTATGGGTAATACACTTTTCTCCCAAACATGGTTGAACTTGGTTTTTGGAGGGGGTGTTAGCCTTGGATTTTCGGACAAATTGATCCTGACTCGACGAGCCCCATTTAAATGAGTATTAGCCTTATATTTCTAACCTTGTTCATATCCAAGAGCTTTTAGTTGGTATTAGACTATAAATTTACGGGTAATACACTTTTCTCCCATACATGGTTGAACTTGGTTTTTGGAGGGGTGTTAGCCTTCGATTTTCGGACAAAATGATCCTGACTCGACGAGCCCCATTTAAATGAGTATTAGCCTTATATTTCTAACCTTGTTCATATCCGAGACCCTTTAGTTGGTATTAGACTTCAAATTTATGGGTAATACACTTTTCTCCCAAGCAAGGTTGAACTTGGTTTTTGGAGGGGTGTTAGCCTTGGATTTTCGGTCAAATTGATCCTGACTCGACGAGCTCCATTTAAATGAGTATTAGCCTTAAATTTCTAACCTTGTTCATATCCAAGACCCTTTAGTTGGTATTAGACTTCAAATTTATGGGTAATACACTTTTCCCCCAAACATGGTTGAACTTGGTTTTTGGAGGGGGTGTTAGCCTTCGATTTTCGGACAAATTGATCCTGACTCGACGAGCCCCATTTAAATGAGTATTAGCCTTATATTTCCAACCTTGTTCATATCCAAGAGCTTTTTGTTGGTATTAGACTACAAATTTATGGGTAATACACTTTTCTCCAATACATGGTTGAACTTGGTTTTTGAAGGGGTGTTAGCCTTCGATTTTCGGACAAATTGATCCTGACTCGACGAGCCCCATTTAAATGAGTATTTTCCTTATATTTCTAACCTTGTTCATATACAAGAGCTTTTAGTTGGTATTAGACTTCAAATTTATGGGTAATACACTTTTCTCCCAAACATGGTTGAACTTGGTTTTTGGAGGGGGTTTAGCCTTTGGATTTTCGGACAAATTGATCCTGACTCGACGAGCCCCATTAAAATGAGTATTAGCCTTATATTTCTAACCTTGTTCATATCCAAGAGCTTTTAGTTGGTATTAGACTACAAATTTATGGGTAATACACTTTTCTCCCATACATGGTTGAACTTGGTTTTTGGAGGGGTGTTAGCCTTCGATTTTCGGACAAATTGATCTTGACTCGACGAGCCCCATTTAAATGAGTATTAGCCTTATATTTCTAACCTTGTTCATATCCGAGACCCTTTAGTTGGTATTAGACTTCAAATTTATGGGTAATACACTTTTCTCCCAAGCAAGGTTGAACTTGGTTTTTGGAGGGGGTGTTAGCCTTGGATTTTCGGTCAAATTGATCCTGACTCGAAGAGCCCCATTTAAATGAGTATTAGCCTTAAATTTGTAACCTTTTTCATATCCAAGACTCTTTAGTTGGTATTAGACTTCAAATTTATGGGTAATACACTTTTACCCCAAACATGGTTGGACTTGGTTTTTGGAGGGGGTGTGAGCCTTGGATTTTCGGACAAATTGATCCCTGACTCGACGAGCCCCCATTAAAATGAGTATTAGCCTTATATTTCTAACCTTGTTCATATCCAAGAGCTTTTAGTTTGTATTAGACTTCAAATTTATGGGTAATACACTTTTCTCCCATACATGGTTGAACTTGGTTTTTGGAGGGGTGTTAGCCTTCGATTTCCGGACAAATTGATCCTGACTCGACGAGCCCCATTTAAATGAGTATTAGCCTTATATTTCTAACCTTGTTCATATCTGAGACCCTTTAGTTGGTATTAGACTTCAAATTTATGGGTAATACACTTTTACCCCAAACATGGTTGGACTTGGATTTTGGAGGGGTGTTAGCCTTGGATTTTTCGGACAAATTGATCCCCGACTCGACGAGCCCCATTTAAATGAGTATTAGCCTTATATTTCTAACCTTGTTCATATCCAAGAGCTTTTAGTTGGTATTAGACTTCAAATTTATGGGTAATACACTTTTTCTCCCAAACATGGCTGAACTTGGTTTTTGGAGGGGGTGTTAGCCTTGGATTTTCGGTCAAATTGATCCTGACTCAACGAGCCCCATTTAAATGAGTATTAGCCTTATATTTCTAACCTTGTTCATATCCGAGACCCTTTAGTTGGTATTAGACTTCAAATTTATGGGTAATACACTTTTCTCCCAAACATGGTTGAACTTGGTTTTTGGAGGGGTGTTATCCTTCGATTTTCGGACAAATTGATCCTGACTCGACGAGCCCCATTTAAATGAGTATTAGCCTTATATTTATAACCTTGTTCATATCCACGAGCTTTTAGTTGGTATTAGACTTCAAATTTATGGGTAATACACTTTTCCCTAAACATGGTTGAACTTGGTTTTTGGAGGGGGTGTGAGCCTTGGATTTTCGGACAAATTGATCCTGACTCGACGAGCCCCATTTAAATGATTATTAGCCTTATATTTCTAACCTTGTTCATATCCAAGAGCTTTTAGTTTGTATTAGACTTCAAATTTATGGGTAATACACTTTTCTCCCAAACATGGTTGAACTTGGTTTTTGGAGGGGGTGTTAGCCTTGGATTTTTCGGACAAATTGATCCCGACTCGACGAGCCCCATTTAAATGAGTATTAGCCTTATATTTCTAACCTTGTTCATATCCAAGAGCTTTTAGTTGGTATTAGACTATAAATTTACGGGTAATACACTTTTCTCCCATACATGGTTGAACTTGGTTTTTGGAGGGGTGTTAGCCTTCGATTTTCGGACAAAATGATCCCCGACTCGACGAGCCCCATTTAAATGAGTATTAGCCTTATATTTCTAACCTTGTTCATATCCGAGACCCTTTAGTTGGTATTAGACTTCAAATTTATGGGTAATACACTTTTCTCCCAAGCATGGTTGAACTTGGTTTTTGGAGGGGGTGTTAGCCTTGGATTTTCGGTCAAATTGATCCCGACTCGACGAGCTCCATTTAAATGAGTATTAGCCTTAAATTTCTAACCTTGTTCATATCCAAGACCCTTTAGTTGGTATTAGACTTCAAATTTATGGGTAATACACTTTTCCCCCAAACATGGTTGAACTTGGTTTTTGGAGGGGGTGTTAGCCTTCGATTTTCGGACAAATTGATCCTGACTCGACGAGCCCCATTTAAATGAGTATTAGCCTTATATTTCCTACCTTGTTCATATCCAAGAGCTTTTAGTTGGTATTAGACTACAAATTTATGGGTAATACACTTTTCTCCAATACATGGTTGAACTTGGTTTTTGAAGGGGTGTTAGCCTTCGATTCTCGGACAAATTGATCCTGACTCGACGAGCCCCATTTAAATGAGTATTTTCCTTATATTTCTAACCTTGTTCATATACAAGAGCTTTTAGTTGGTATTAGACTTCAAATTTATGGGTAATACACTTTTCTCCCAAACGTGGTTGAACTTGGTTTTTGGAGGGGGTGTGAGCCTTGGATTTTCGGACAAATTGATCCTGACTCGACGAGCCCCATTAAAATGAGTATTAGCCTTATATTTCTAACCTTGTTCATATCCAAGAGCTTTTAGTTGGTATTAGACTACAAATTTATGGGTAATACACTTTTCTCCCATACATGGTTGAACTTGGTTTTTGGAGGGGTGTTAGCCTTCGATTTTCGGACAAATTGATCTTGACTCGACGAGCCCCATTTAAATGAGTATTAGCCTTATATTTCTAACCTTGTTCATATCCGAGACCCTTTAGTTGGTATTAGACTTCAAATTTATGGGTAATACACTTTTCTCCCAAGCAAGGTTGAACTTGGTTTTTGGAGGGGGTGTTAGCCTTGGATTTTCGGTCAAATTGATCCTGACTCGAAGAGCCCCATTTAAATGAGTATTAGCCTTAAATTTGTAACCTTTTTCATATCCAAGACTCTTTAGTTGGTATTAGACTTCAAATTTATGGGTAATACACTTTTACCCCAAACATGGTTGGACTTGGTTTTTGGAGGGGGTGTGAGCCTTGGATTTTCGGACAAATTGATCCTGACTCGACGAGCCCCATTAAAATGAGTATTAGCCTTATATTTCTAACCTTGTTCATATCCAAGAGCTTTTAGTTTGTATTAGACTTCAAATTTATGGGTAATACACTTTTCTCCCATACATGGTTGAACTTGGTTTTTGGAGGGGTGTTAGCCTTCGATTTCCGGACAAATTGATCCTGACTCGACGAGCCCCATTTAAATGAGTATTAGCCTTATATTTCTAACCTTGTTCATATCTGAGACCCTTTAGTTGGTATTAGACTTCAAATTTATGGGTAATACACTTTTACCCCAAACATGGTTGGACTTGGATTTTGGAGGGGGTGTTAGCCTTGGATTTTCGGACAAATTGATCCTGACTCGACGAGCCCCATTTAAATGAGTATTAGCCTTATATTTCTAACCTTGTTCATATCCAAGAGCTTTTAGTTGGTATTAGACTTCAAATTTATGGGTAATACACTTTTTCTCCCAAACATGGCTGAACTTGGTTTTTGGAGGGGGTGTTAGTCTTGGATTTTCGGTCAAATTGATCCTGACTCAACGAGCCCCATTTAAATGAGTATTAGCCTTATATTTCTAACCTTGTTCATATCCGAGACCCTTTAGTTGGTATTAGACTTCAAATTTATGGGTAATACACTTTTCTCCCAAACATGGTTGAACTTGGTTTTTGGAGGGGGTGTTAGCCTTGGATTTTCGGTCAAATTGATCCTGGCTCGACGAGCCCCATTTAAATGAGTTTTAGCCTTATATTTCTAACCTTGTTCATATACAAGAGCTTTTAGTTGGTATTAGACTTCAAATTTATGGGTAATACACTTTTCTCCCAAACATGGTTGAACTTGGTTTTTGGAGGAGTGTTAGCCTTCGATTTTCGGACAAATTGATCCTGACTCAACGAGCCCCATTTAAATGAGTATTAGCCTTATATTTCTAACCTTGTTCATATCCAAGAGATTTTAGTTGGTATTAGACTACAAATTTATGGGTAATACACTTTTCTTCCAAACATGGTTGAACTTGGTTTTTGGAGGGGTGTTAGCCTTCGATTTTCAGACAAATTGATCCTGACTCGACGAGCCCCATTTAAATGAGTATTAGCCTTATATTTCTAACCTTGTTCATATCCACGAGCTTTTATTTGCTATTAGACTTCAAATTTATGGGTAATACAGTTTTCTCTAAACATGGTTGAACTTGGTTTTTGGAGGGGGTGTTAGCCTTGGATATTCAAACAAATTGATCCTGACTCGACGAGCCCCATTTAAATGAGTATTAGCCTTATATTTCTAACCTTGTTCATATCCATGAGCTTTTATTTGGTATTAGACTTCAAATTTATGGGTAATACAGTTTTCCCTAAACATGGTTGAACTTGGTTTTCGGAGGGGGTGTTAGCCTTGGATATTCGGACAAATTGATCCTGACTCGACGAGCCCCATTTAAATGAGTATTAGCCTTATATTTCTAACCTTGTTCATATCCAAGACCCTTTAGTTGGTAATAGACTTCAAATTTATGGGTAATACACTTTTCCGCCAAACATGGTTGAACTTGGTTTTTGGAGGGGGTGTTAGCCTTGGATTTTCGGTCAAATTGATCCTGACTCGACGAGCCCCATTTAAATGAGTATTAGCCTTATATTTCTAACCTTGTTCATATCCAAGAGATTTTAGTTGGTATTAGACTACAAATTAATGGGTAATACACTTTTTTCCCAAACATGGTTGAACTTGGTTTTTGGAGGGGTGTTAGCCTTCGATTCTCAGACAAATTGATCCTGACTCGACGAGCCCCATTTAAATGAGTATTAGCCTTATATTTCTAACCTTGTTCATATCCATGAGCTTTTATTTGGTATTAGACTTCAAATTTATGGGTAATACAGTTTTCCCTAAACATGGTTGAACTTGGTTTTTGGAGGGGGTGTTAGCCTTGGATTTTCGGTCAAATTGATCCTGACTCGACGAGCCCCATTTAAATGAGTATTAGCCTTATATTTATAACCTTGTTCATATCGAGACCCTTTAGTTGGTATTAGACTTTAAATTTATGGGTAATACACTTTTCTCCCAAACATGGTTGAACTTGGTTTTTGGAGGAGTGTTAGCCTTCGATTTTCGGACAAATTGATCCTGACTCGACGAGTCCCATTTAAATGAGTATTAGCCTTATATTTCTAACCTTGTTCATATCCAAGAGCTTTTATTTGGTATTAGACTACAAATTTATGGGTAATACACTTTTCTCCCAAACATGGTTGAACTTGGTTTTTGGAGGGGTGTTAGCCTTCGATTTTCGGTCAAATTGATCCTGACTCGACGAGCCCCATTTAAATGAGTATTAGCCTTATATTTATAACCTTGTTCATATCCGAGACCCTTTAGTTGGTATTAGACTTCAAATTTATGGGTAATACAGTTTTCTCCCAAACATGGTTGAACTTGGTTTTTGGAGGAGTGTTAGCCTTCGATTTTCGGACAAATTGATCCTGACTCGACGAGCCCCAATTAAATGAATATTAGCCTTATATTTCTAACCTTGTTCATATCCACGAGCTTTTAGTTGGTATTAGACTTCAAATTTATGGGTAATAAACTTTTCCCGAAACATGGTTGAACTTGGTTTTTGGAGGGGGTGTTAGCCTCGGATTTTCGGACAAATTGATCCTAACTCGACGAGCCCCATTTAAATGAGTATTAGCCTTATATTTCTAACCTTGTTCATATCCAAGAGCTTTTAGTTGGTATTAGACTATAAATTTATGGGTAATACACTTTTCTCCCAAACATGGTTGAACTTGGTTTTTGGAGGGGTGTTAGCCTTCGATTTTCGGACAAACTTATCCTGACTCAACGAGCCCCATTTAAATGAGTATTAGCCTTATATTTCTAACCTTGTTCATATCCAAGAGCTTTTAGTTGGTATTAGACTTCAAATTTATGGGTAATACACTTTTCTCCCAAACATGGTTGAACTTGGTTTTTGGAAGAGTGTTAGCCTTAGATTTTCGGACAAATTGATCCTGACTCGACGAGCCCCATTTAAATGAGTATTAGCCTTATATTTCTAACCTTGTTCATATGAAAGACCCTTTAGTTGGTATTAGACTTCAAATTTATGGGTAATACACTTTTCCCCCAAACATGGTTGAACTTGGTTTTTGGAGGGGGTGTTAGCCTTGGATTTTTGGACAAATTGATCCTGACTCGACGAGCCCCATTTAAATGAGTATTGGCCTTATATTTCTAACCTTGTTCATATCAAAGAACGTTTAGTTGGTATTAGACTTCAAATTTATGGGTAATACACTTTTCCCCCAAACATGGTTGAACTTGGTTTTTGGAGGGGGTGTTAGCCTTGGATTTTCGGTCAAATTTATCCTGACTCGACGAGCCCCATTTAAATGAGTATTAGCCTTATATTTATAACCTTGTTCATATCAAAGACCCTTTAGTTGGTATTAGACTTCAAATTTATGGATAATACACTTTTCCCCCAAACATGGTTGAACTTGGTTTTTGGAGGGGGTGTTAGCCTTGGATTTTGGGACAAACTGATCCTGATTCGACGAGCCCCATTTAAATGAGTATTAGCCTTATATTTCTAACCTTGTTCATATCCAAGAGCTTTTAGTTTGTATTAGACTTCAAATTTATGGGTAATACACTTTTCTCCCAAACATGGTTGAACTTGGTTTTTGGAGGGGGTGTTAGCCTTGGATTTTCGGACAAATTGATCCTGACTCGACGAGCCCCATTTAAATGAGTATTAGCCTTATATTTCTAACCTTGTTCATATGAAAGACCTTTTAGTTGGTATTAGACTTCAAATTTATAGGTAATACACTTTTCCCCCGAACATGGTTGAACTTGGTTTTTGGAGGGGATGTTAGCCTTGGATTTTGGGACAAACTGATCCTGACTCGACGAGCCCCATTTAAATGAGTATTAGCCTTATATTTCCAACCTTGTTCATATCCAAGAGCTTTTAGTTTGTATTAGACTACAAAGTTATGGGTAATACAGTTTTCTCCCAAACATGGTTGAACTCGGTTTTTGGAGGGGTGTTAGCCTTCGATTTTCGGATAAACTGATCCTGACTCGACGAGCCTCATTTAAATGAGTATTAGCCTTATATTTCGAACCTTGTTCATATGAAAGACCCTTTAGTTGGTATTAGACTTCAAATTTATGGGTAATACACTTTTCCCCCAAACATGGTTGAACTTGGTTTTTGGAGGGGGTGTTAGCCTTGGATTTTGGGACAAACTGATCCTTACTCGACGAGCCCCATTTAAATTAGTATTAGCCTTATATTTCCAACCTTATTCATATCCAAGAGCTTTTAGTTGGTATTAGACTACAAATTTATAGGTAATACACTTTTCTCCCAAACATGGTTGAACTTGGTTTTTGGAGGTGTGTTAGCCTTCGATTTTTGGACAAACTGATCCTGACTCAACGAGCCCCATTTAAATGAGTATTAGCCTTATATTTCTAACCTTGTTCATATGAAAGACCCTTTAGTTGGTATTAGACTTCAAATTTATGGGTAATACACTTTTCCCCCAAACATGGTTGAACTTGATTTTTGGAGGGGGTGTTAGCCTTGGTTTTTTGGACAAATTGATCCTGACTCGACGAGCCCCATTTAAATGAGTATTAGCCTTATATTTCTAACCTTGTTCATATCAAAGACCGTTTAGTTGGTATTAGACTTCAAATTTATGGGTAATACACTTTTCCCCCAAACATGGTTGAACTTGGTTTTTGGAGGGGGTGTTAGCCTTGGATTTTCGGTCAAATTTATCCTGACTCGACGAGCCCCATTTAAATGAGTATTAGCCTTATATTTCTAACCTTGTTCATATGAAAGACCTTTTAGTTGGTATTAGACTTCAAATTTATGGGTAATACACTTTTCCCCCGAACATGGTTGAACTTGGTTTTTGGAGGGGATGTTAGCCTTGGATTTTGGGACAAACTGATCCTGACTCGACGATCCCCATTTAAATGAGTATTAGCCTTATATTTCCAACCTTGTTCATATCCAAGAGCTTTTAGTTGGTATTAGACTACAAATTTATGGGTAATACACTTTTCTCCCAAACATGGTTGAACTTGGTTTTTGGAAGAGTGTTAGCCTTAGATTTTCGGACAAATTGATCCTGACTCGACGAGCCACATTTAAATGAGTATTAGCCTTATATTTCTAACCTTGTTCATATGAAAGACCCTTTAGTTGGTATTAGACTTCAAATTTATGGGTAATACACTTTTCCCCCAAACATGGTTGAACTTGGTTCTTGGAGGGGGTGTTAGCCTTGGATTTTCGGACAAATTGATCCTGACTCGACGAGCCCCATTTAAATGAGTATTAGCCTTATATTTCCAACCTTGTTCATATCCAAGAGCTTTTAGTTGGTATTAGACTACAAATTTATGGGTAATACACTTTTCTCCCATACATGGTTGAACTTGGTTTTTGGAGGGGTGTTAGCCTTCGATTTTCGGACAAATTGATCCTGACTCGACGAGCCCCATTTAAATGAGTATTAGCCTTGTATTTCAAACCTTGTTCATATGAAAGACCCTTTAGTTGGTATTAGACTTCATTTTTTTGGGTAATACACTTTTCCCCCAAACATGGTTGCACTTGGTTTTTGGAGGGGGTGTTAGCCTTGGATTTTGAGACAAACTGATCCTGACTCGACGAGCCCCATTTAAACGAGTATTAGCCTTATATTTACAACCTTATTCATATCCAAGAGCTTTTAGTTGGTATTAGACTACAAATTTATGGGTAATACACTTTTCTCCCAAACATGGTTGAACTTGGTTTTTGGAAGAGTGTTAGCCTTAGATTTTCGGACAAATTGATCCTGACTCGACGAGCCCCATTTAAATGAGTATTAGCCTTATATTTCTAACCTTGTTCATATGAAAGACCCTTTAGTTGGTATTAGACTTCAAATTTATGGGTAATACACTTTTCCCCCAAACATGGTTGAACTTGGTTTTTGGAGGGGGTGTTAGCCTTGGATTTTTGGACAAATTGATCCTGACTCGACGAGCCCCATTTAAATGAGTATTAGCCTTATATTTCTAACCTTGTTCATATCAAAGACCTTTTAGTTGGTATTAGACTTCAAATTTATGGGTAATACACTTTTCCCCCGAACATGGTTGAACTTGGTTTTTGGAGGGGATGTTAGCCTTGGATTTTGGGACAAATTGATCCTGACTCGACGATCCCCATTTAAATGAGTATTAGCCTTATATTTCCAACCTTGTTCATATACAAGAGCTTTTAGTTGGTATTAGACTACAAATTTATGGGTAATACACTTTTCTCCCAAACATGGTTGAACTTGGTTTTTGGAAGAGTGTTAGCCATAGATTTTCGGACAAATTGATCCTGACTCGACGAGCCACATTTAAATGAGTATTAGCCTTATATTTCCAACCTTGTTCATATGAAAGACCCTTTAGTTGGTATTAGACTTCAAATTTATGGGTAATACACTTTTCCCCCAAACATGGTTGAACTTGGTTTTTGGAGGGGGTGTTAGCCTTGGATTTTCGGACAAATTGATCCTGACTCGACGAGCCCCATTTAAATGAGTATTAGCCTTATATTTCCAACCTTGTTCATATCCAAGAGCTTTTAGTTGGTATTAGACTACAAATTTATGGGTAATACACTTTTCTCCCATACATGGTTGAACTTGGTTTTTGGAGGGGTGTTAGCCTTCGATTTTCGGACAAATTGATCCTGACTCGACGAGCCCCATTTAAATGAGTATTAGCCTTATATTTCTAACCTTGTTCATATACAAGAGCTTTTAGTTGGTATTAGACTTCAAATTTATGGGTAATACACTTTTCTCCCAAACATGTTTGAACTTGGTTTTTGGAGGGGGTGTTAGCCTTGGATTTTTGGTCAAATTGATCCTGACTCGACGAGCCCCATTTAAATGAGTATTAGCCTTATATTTCTAACCTTGTTCATATACAAGAGCTTTTAGTTGGTATTAGACTTCAAATTTATGGGTAATACACTTTTCTCCCAAACATGGTTGAACTTGGTTTTTGGAGGGGGTGTTAGCCTTGGATTTTCGGACAAATTGATCCTGACTAGACGAGCCCCATTTAAATGAGTATTAGCCTTATATTTATAACCTTGTTCATATCAAAGACCCTTTAGTTGGTATTAGACTTCAAATTTATAGATAATACACTTTTCCCCTAAACATGGTTGAACTTGGTTTTTGGAGGGGGTGTTAGCCTTGGATTTTGGGACAAACTGATCCTGATTCGACGAGCCCCATTTAAATGAGTATTAGCCTTATATTTCTAACCTTGTTCATATCCAAGAGCTTTTAGTTTGTATTAGACTTCAAATTTATGGGTAATACACTTTTCTCCCAAACATGGTTGAACTTGGTTTTTGGAGGGGGTGTTAGCCTTGGATTTTCGGACAAATTGATCCTGACTCGACGAGCCCCATTTAAATGAGTATTAGCCTTATATTTCTAACCTTGTTCATATGAAAGACCTTTTAGTTGGTATAAGACTTCAAATTTATAGGTAATACACTTTTCCCCCGAACATGGTCGAACTTGGTTTTTGGAGGGGATGTTAGCCTTGATTTTGGGACAAACTGATCCTGACTCGACGAGCCCCATTTAAATGAGTATTAGCCTTATATTTCCAACCTTGTTCATATACAAGAGCTTTTAGTTTGTATTAGACTACAAAGTTATGGGTAATACAGTTTTCTCCCAAACATGGTTGAACTCGGTTTTTGGAGGGGTGTTAGCCTTCAATTTTTGGATAAACTGATCCTGACTCGACGAGTCTCATTTAAATGAGTATTAGCCTTATATTTCGAACCTTGTTCATATGAAAGACCCTTTAGTTGGTATTAGACTTCAAATTTATGGGTAATACACTTTTCCCCCAAACATTGTTGAACTTGGTTTTTGGAGGGGGTGTTAGCCTTGGATTTTGGGACAAACTGATCCTGACTCGACGAGCCCCATTTAAATGAGTATTAGCCTTATATTTCCAACCTTATTCATATCCAAGAGCTTTTAGTTGGTATTAGACTACAAATTTATAGGTAATACACTTTTCTCCCAAACATGGTTGAACTTGGTTTTTGGAGGTGTGTTAGCCTTCGATTTTTGGACAAACTGATCCTGACTCAACGAGCCCCATTTAAATGAGTATTAGCCTTATATTTCTAACCTTGTTCATATCCAAGAGCTTTTAGTTGGTATTAGACTTCAAATTTATGGGTAATACACTTTTCTCCCAAACATGGTTGAACTTGGTTTTTGGAGGGGGTGTTAGCCTTGGATTTTGGGACAAACTGATCCTGACTCGACGAGCCCCATTTAAATGAGTATTAGCCTTATATTTCCAACCTTATTCATATCCAAGAGCTTTTAGTTGGTATTAGACTACAAATTTATAGGTAATACACTTTTCTCCCAAACATGGTTGAACTTGGTTTTTGGAGGTGTGTTAGCCTTCGATTTTTGGACAAACTGATCCTGACTCAACGAGCCCCATTTAAATGAGTATTAGCCTTATATTTCTAACCTTGTTCATATCCAAGAGCTTTTAGTTGGTATTAGACTTCAAATTTATGGGTAATACACTTTTCTCCCAAACATGGTTGAACTTGGTTTTTGGAAGAGTGTTAGCCTTAGATTTTCGGACAAATTGATCCTGACTCGACGAGCCCCATTTAAATGAGTATTAGCCTTATATTTCTAACCTTGTTCATATGAAAGACCCTTTAGTTGGTATTAGACTTCAAATTTATGGGTAATGCACTTTTCCCCCAAACATGGTTGAACTTGGTTTTTGGAGGGGGTGTTAGCCTTGGATTTTTGGACAAATTGATCCTGACTCGACGAGCCCCATTTAAATGAGTATTAGCCTTATATTTCTATCCTTGTTCATATCAAAGACCGTTTAGTTGGTATTAGACTTCAAATTTATGGGTAATACACTTTTCCCCCAAACATGGTTGAACTTGGTTTTTGGAGGGGGTGTTAGCCTTGGATTTTCGGTCAAATTTATCCTGACTCGACGAGCCCCATTTAAATGAGTATTAGCCTTATATTTCTAACCTTGTTCATATGAAAGACCCTTTAGTTGGTATTAGACTTCAAATTTATGGGTAATACACTTTTCTCCCGAACATGGTTGAACTTGGTTTTTGGAGGGGATGTTAGCCTTGGATTTTGGGACAAACTGATCCTGACTCGACGATCCCCATTTAAATGAGTATTAGCCTTATATTTCCAACCTTGTTCATATCCAATAGCTTTTAGTTGGTATTAGACTACAAATTTATGGGTAATACACTTTTCTCCCAAACATGGTTGAACTTGGTTTTTGGAAGAGTGTTAGCCTTAGATTTTCGGACAAATTGATCCTGACTCGACGAGCCACATTTAAATGAGTATTAGCCTTATATTTCCAACCTTGTTCATATACAAGAGCTTTTAGTTGGTATTAGACTTCAAATTTATGGGTAATACACTTTTCTCCCAAACATGTTTGAACTTGGTTTTTGGAGGGGGTGTTAGCCTTGGATTTTTGGTCAAATTTATCCTGACTCTACGAGCCCCATTTAAATGAGTATTAGCCTTATATTTCTAACCTTGTTCATATACAAGAGCTTTTAGTTGGTATTAGACTTCAAATTTATGGGTAATACACTTTTCTCCCAAACATGGTTGAACTTGGTTTTTTGGAGGGGTGTTAGCCTTGGATTTTCGGACAAATTGATCCTGACTAGACGAGCCCCATTTAAATGAGTATTAGCCTTATATTTCCAACCTTGTTCATATCCAAGAGCTTTTAGTTGGTATTAGACTACAAATTTATGGGTAATACACTTTTCTCCCATACATGGTTGAACTTGGTTTTTGGAGGGGTGTTAGCCTTCGATTTTCGGACAAATTGAGCCTGACTCGACGAGCCCCATTTAAATGCGTATTAGCCTTATATTTCTAACTTTGTTCATATCCAAGACCCTTTAGTTGGTATTAGACTTCAAATTTATGGGTAATACACTTTTCCCCCAAACATGGTTGAACTTGGTTTTTGAAGGGGGTGTTAGCCTTGGATTTTCGGTCAAATTTATCCTGACTCTACGAGCCCCATTTAAATGAGTATTAGCCTTATATTTCTAACCTTGTTCATATACAAGAGCTTTTAGTTGGTATTAGACTTCAAATTTATGGGTAATACACTTTTCTCCCAAACATGGTTGAACTTGGTTTTTGGAGGGGGTGTTAGCCTTGGATTTTCGGACAAATTGATCCTGACTAGACGAGCCCCATTTAAATGAGTATTAGCCTTATATTTCCAACCTTGTTCATATCCAAGAGCTTTTAGTTGGTATTAGACTTCAAATTTATGGGTAATACACTTTTCTCCCAAACATGGTTGAACTTGGTTTTTGGAAGAGTGTTAGCCTTAGATTTTCGGACAAATTGATCCTGACTCGACGAGCCCCATTTAAATGAGTATTAGCCTTATATTTCTAACCTTGTTCATATGAAAGACCCTTTAGTTGGTATTAGACTTCAAATTTATGGGTAATGCACTTTTCCCCCAAACATGGTTGAACTTGGTTTTTGGAGGGGGTGTTAGCCTTGGATTTTTGGACAAATTGATCCTGACTCGACGAGCCCCATTTAAATGAGTATTAGCCTTATATTTCTATCCTTGTTCATATCAAAGACCGTTTAGTTGGTATTAGACTTCAAATTTATGGGTAATACACTTTTCCCCCAAACATGGTTGAACTTGGTTTTTGGAGGGGGTGTTAGCCTTGGATTTTCGGTCAAATTTATCCTGACTCGACGAGCCCCATTTAAATGAGTATTAGCCTTATATTTCTAACCTTGTTCATATGAAAGACCCTTTAGTTGGTATTAGACTTCAAATTTATGGGTAATACACTTTTCCCCCGAACATGGTTGAACTTGGTTTTTGGAGGGGATGTTAGCCTTGGATTTTGGGACAAACTGATCCTGACTCGACGATCCCCATTTAAATGAGTATTAGCCTTATATTTCCAACCTTGTTCATATCCAATAGCTTTTAGTTGGTATTAGACTACAAATTTATGGGTAATACACTTTTCTCCCAAACATGGTTGAACTTGGTTTTTGGAAGAGTGTTAGCCTTAGATTTTCGGACAAATTGATCCTGACTCGACGAGCCACATTTAAATGAGTATTAGCCTTATATTTCCAACCTTGTTCATATACAAGAGCTTTTAGTTGGTATTAGACTTCAAATTTATGGGTAATACACTTTTCTCCCAAACATGTTTGAACTTGGTTTTTGGAGGGGGTGTTAGCCTTGGATTTTTGGTCAAATTTATCCTGACTCTACGAGCCCCATTTAAATGAGTATTAGCCTTATATTTCTAACCTTGTTCATATACAAGAGCTTTTAGTTGGTATTAGACTTCAAATTTATGGGTAATACACTTTTCTCCCAAACATGGTTGAACTTGGTTTTTGGAGGGGGTGTTAGCCTTGGATTTTCGGACAAATTGATCCTGACTAGACGAGCCCCATTTAAATGAGTATTAGCCTTATATTTCCAACCTTGTTCATATCCAAGAGCTTTTAGTTGGTATTAGACTACAAATTTATGGGTAATACACTTTTCTCCCATACATGGTTGAACTTGGTTTTTGGAGGGGTGTTAGCCTTCGATTTTCGGACAAATTGAGCCTGACTCGACGAGCCCCATTTAAATGCGTATTAGCCTTATATTTCTAACTTTGTTCATATCCAAGACCCTTTAGTTGGTATTAGACTTCAAATTTATGGGTAATACACTTTTCCCCCAAACATGGTTGAACTTGGTTTTTGAAGGGGGTGTTAGCCTTGGATTTTCGGTCAAATTTATCCTGACTCGACGAGCCCCATTTAAATGAGTATTAGCCTTATATTTCTAACCTTGTTCATATGAACCTTGTTCATATGAAAGACCCTTTAGTTGGTATTAGACTTCAAATTTATGGGTAATACACTTTTCCCCCGAACATGGTTGAACTTGGTTTTTGGAGGGGATGTTAGCCTTGGATTTTGGGACAAACTGATCCTGACTCGACGATCCCCATTTAAATGAGTATTAGCCTTATATTTCCAACCTTGTTCATATCCAAGAGCTTTTAGTTGGTATTAGACTACAAATTTATGGGTAATACACTTTTCTCCCAAACATGGTTGAACTTGGTTTTTGGAGGTGTGTTAGCCTTCGATTTTTGGACAAACTGATCCTGACTCAACGAGCCCCATTTAAATGAGTATTAGCCTTATATTTCTAACCTTGTTCATATCCAAGAGCTTTTAGTTGGTATTAGACTTCAAATTTATGGGTAATACACTTTTCTCCCAAACATGGTTGAACTTGGTTTTTGGAAAAGTGTTAGCCTTAGATTTTCGGACAAATTGATCCTGACTCGACGAGCCCCATTTAAAAGAGTATTAGCCTTATATTTCTAACCTTGTTCATATGAAAGACCCTTTAGTTGGTATTAGACTTCAAATTTATGGGTAATACACTTTTCCCCCAAACATGGTTGAACTTGGTTTTTGGAGGGGGTGTTAGCCTTGGATTTTTGGACAAATTGATCCTGACTCGACGAGCCCCATTTAAATGAGTATTAGCCTTATATTTCTAACCTTGTTCATATCAAAGACCGTTTAGTTGGTATTAGACTTCAAATTTAAGGGTAATACACTTTTCCCCCAAACATGGTTGAACTTGGTTTTTGGAGGGGGTGTTAGCCTTGGATTTTCGGTCAAATTTATCCTGACTCGACGAGCCCCATTTAAATGAGTATTAGCCTTATATTTCTAACCTTGTTCATATGAAAGACCCTTTAGTTGGTATTAGACTTCAAATTTATGGGTAATACACTTTTCCCCCGAACATGGTTGAACTTGGTTTTTGGAGGGGATGTTAGCCTTGGATTTTGGGACAAACTGATCCTGATTCGACGATCCCCATTTAAATGAGTATTAGCCTTATATTTCCAACCTTGTTCATTTCCAATAGCTTTTAGTTGGTATTAGACTACAAATTTATGGGTAATACACTTTTCTCCCAAACATGGTTGAACTTGGTTTTTGGAAGAGTGTTAGCCTTAGATTTTCGGACAAATTGATCCTGACTCGACGAGCCACATTTAAATGAGTATTAGCCTTATATTTCCAACCTTGTTCATATTAAAGACCCTTTAGTTGGTATTAGTCTTCAAATTTATGGGTAATACACTTTTCCCCCAATTATGGTTGAACTTGGTTTTTGGAGGGGGTGTTAGCCTTGGATTTTCGGACAAATTGATCCTGACTCGACGAGCCCCATTTAAATGAGTATTAGCCTTATATTTCCAACCTTGTTCATATCCAAGAGCTTTTAGTTGGTATTAGACTACAAATTTATGGGTAATACACTTTTCTCCCATACATGGTTGAACTTGGTTTTTGGAGGGGTGTTAGCCTTCGATTTTCGGACAAATTGATCCTGACTCGACGAGCCCCATTTAAATGCGTATTAGCCTTATATTTCTAACTTTGTTCATATCCAAGACCCTTTAGTTGGTATTAGACTTCAAATTTATGGGTAATACACTTTTCCCCCAAACATGGTTGAACTTGGTTTTTGGAGGGGGTGTTAGCCTTGGATTTTCGGTCAAATTTATCGTGACTCGACGAGCCCCATTTAAATGAGTATTAGCCTTATATTTCTAACCTTGTTCATATGAAATACCCTTTAGTTGGTATTAGACTTCAAATTTATGGGTAATACACTTTTCCCCCGAACATGGTTGAACTTGGTTTTTGGAGGGGATGTTAGCCTTGGATTTTGGGACAAACTGATCCTGACTCGACGATCCCCATTTAAATGAGTATTAGCCTTATATTTCCAACCTTGTTCATATCCAAGAGCTTTTAGTTGGTATTAGACTACAAATTTATGGGTAATACACTTTTCTCCCAAACATGGTTGAACTTGGTTTTTGGAGGGGGTGTTAGCCTTGGATTTTCGGACCAATTGATCCTGACTCGACGAGCCCCATTTAAATGAGTATTAGCCTTATATTTCCAACCTTGTTCATATCCAAGAGCTTTTAGTTGGTATTAGACTACAAATTTATGGGTAATACACTTTTCTCCCATACATGGTTGTACTTGGTTTTTGGAGGGGTGTTAGCCTTCGATTTTCGGACAAATTGATCCTGACTCGACGAGCCCCATTTAAATGAGTATTAGCCTTATATTTCTAACCTTGTTCATATACAAGAGCTTTTAGTTGGTATTAGACTTCAAATTTATGGGTAATACACTTTTCTCCCAAACATGTTTGAACTTGGTTTTTGGAGGGGGTGTTAGACTTGGATTTTCGGTCAAATTGATCCTGACTCGACGAGCCCCATTTAAATGAGTATTAGCCTTATATTTCTAACCTTGTTCATATCCAAGAGCTTTTATTTGGTATTAGACTTCAAAATTATGGGTAATACACTTTTCTCCCAAACATAGTTGAACTTGGTTTTTGGAGGGGGTGTTAGCCTTTGTTTTTCGGACAAATTGATCCTGACTCGACGAGCCCCATTGAAATGAGTATTAGCCTTATATTTCGAACCTTGTTCATATGAAAGACCCTTTAGTTGGTATTAGACTTCAAATTTATGGGTAATACATTTTTCCCCCAAACATGGTTGAACTTGGTTTTTGGAGGGGGTGTTAGCCTTGGATTTTGGGACAAACTGATCCTGACTCGACGAGCCCCATTTAAATGAGTATTAGCCTTATATTTCCAACCTTATTCATATCCAAGAGCTTTTAGTTGGTATTAGACTACAAATTTATGGGTAATACACTTTTCTCCCAAACATGGTTGAACTTGGTTTTTCGAGGGGTGTTAGCCTTCGATTTTCGGACAAACTGATCCTGACTCGACGAGCCCCATTTAAATGAGTATTAGCCTTATATTTCTAACCTTGTTCATATCCAAGAGCTTTTAGTTGGTATTAGACTTCAAATTTATGGGTAATACACTTTTCTCCCAAACATGGTTGAACTTGGTTTTTGGAAGAGTGTTAGCCTTAGATTTTCGGACAAATTGATCCTGACTCGACGAGCCCCATTTAAATGAGTATTAGCCTTATATTTCTAACCTTGTTCATATGAAAGACTATTTAGTTGGTATTAGACTTCAAATTTATGGGTAATACACTTTTCCCCCAAACATGGTTGAACTTGGTTTTTGGAGGGGGTGTTAGCCTTGGATTTTTGGACAAATTGATCCTGACTCGACGAGCCCCATTGAAATGAGTATTAGCCTTATATTTCTAACCTTGTTCATATCAAAGACCGTTTAGTTGGTATTAGACTTCAAATTTATGGGTAATACACTTTTCGCCCAAACATGGTTGAACTTGGTTTTTGGAGGGGGTGTTAGCCTTGGATTTTGGGACAAACTGATCCTGATTCGACGAGCCCCATTTAAATGAGTATTAGCCTTATATTTCTAACCTTGTTCATATCAAAGAGCTTTTAGTTGGTATTAGACTTCAAATTTATGGGTAATACACTTTTCTCCCAAACATGGTTGAACTTGGTTTTTGGAGGGGGTGTTAGCCTTGGATTTTCGGACAAATTGATCCTGACTCGACGAGCCCCATTTAAATGAGTATTAGCCTTATACTTCTAACCTTGTTCATATGAAAGACCCTTTAGTTGGTATTAGACTTCAAATTTAGGGGTAATACACTTTTCCCCCAAACATGGTTGAACTTGGTTTTTGGAGGGGGTGTTAGCCTTGGATTTTCGGACAAATTGATCCTGACTCGACGAGCCCCATTTAAATGCGTATTATCCTTATATTTCTAACCTTGTTCATATCCAAGAGCTTTTAGTTGGTATTACACTTCAAAATTATGGGTAATACACTTTTCCCCAAACATGGTTGAACTTGGTTTTTGGAGGGGGTCTTATAGCCTTGGATTTTCGGACAAATTGATCCTGACTCGATGAGCTCCATTTAAATGAGTATTATACTTATATTTCTAACCTTTTTCATATCCAAGAGCTTTTAGTTGGTATTAGACTTCAAAAATATGGGTAATACACTTTTCTCTCAAACATGGTTGAACTTGGTTTTTGGAGAGGGTGTTAGCCTTGGATTTTCGGTCAAACTGATCCTGACTCGACGAGCCGCATTTAAATGAGTATTAGCCTTATATTTCTAACCTTGTTCATATCGAAGACCGTTTAGTTGGTATTAGACTTCAAATTTATGGGTAATACACTTTTCCCCCAAACATGGTTGAACTTGGTTTTTGGAGGGGTGTTAGCCTTTGATTTTCGGACAAATTGATCCTGACTCGACGAGCCCCATTTAAATGAGTATTAGCCTTATATTTCGAACCTTGTTCATATGAAAGACCCTTTAGTTGGTATTAGACTTCAAATTTAGGGGTAATACACTTTTCCCCCAAACATGGTTGAACTTGGTTTTTGGAGGGGGTGTTAGCCTTGGATTTTCGAACAAATTGATCCTGACTCGACGAGCCCCATTTAAATGAGTATTATCCTTATATTTCTAACCTTGTTCATATCCAAGAGCTTTTAGTTGGTATTAGACTTCAAAATTATGGGTAATACACTTTTCTCTCAAACATGGTTGAACTTGGTTTGGAGGGGGTGTTAGCCTTGGATTTTCGGACAAATTGATCCTGACTCGACGAGCCCCATTTAAATGAGTATTAGCCTTATATTTCTAACCTTGTTCATATGAAAGACCCTTTAGTTGGTATTAGACTTCAAATTTATGGGTAATACACTTTTCCCCCAAACATGGTTGAACTTGGTTTTTGGAGGGGGTGTTAGCCTTGGATTTTTGGACAAATTGATCCTGACTCGACGAGCCCCATTGAAATGAGTATTAGCCTTATATTTCTAACCTTGTTCATATCAAAGACCGTTTAGTTGGTATTAGACTTCAAATTTATGGGTAATACACTTTTCGCCCAAACATGGTTGAACTTGGTTTTTGGAGGGGGTGTTAGGCTTGGATTTTGGGACAAACTGATCCTGATTCGACGAGCCCCATTTAAATGAGTATTAGCCTTATATTTCTAACCTTGTTCATATCAAAGAGCTTTTAGTTGGTATTAGACTTCAAATTTATGGGTAATACACTTTTCTCCCAAACATGGTTGAACTTGGTTTTTGGAGGGGGTGTTAGCCTTGGATTTTCGGACAAATTGATCCTGACTCGACGAGCCCCATTTAAATGAGTATTAGCCTTATATTTCTAACCTTGTTCATATGAAAGACCCT